>VXBQ01006425.1:95295-115807 GCA_013400175.1 Phainopepla nitens | reverse complement strand
GGAATCCCAGTCCAGCCTCCTGTTTGCTCACAATGCTGGAGCTGCTCTGCCTGGACCCTACACAGCTCTTGTGAGCCAGAGCACCCTTTGGTTTGCCACAGCCCCCAAATTTAGCAGACACTGAAGGCAGGTCCCAGCTTCCCAGCACATCTCCACAGTACACGGTGCTTTGCTACCTGTGGAACCATCCTGTGGCAGGGAGATTGCCCTCTCTCCATCACTCTGCACTGGGTTTTCCTGATCAGACTGTGTCAGTGTCAATGCCAGTGCCAAGCTGCCTCCCAGCCATGGCTCTGGAGCCTTGCCACATGCTGAAGGACAGCGGCTGCTCACCGTGCCCATCCCACACCACACCCTGCCTGCTCCTTCTGCCTTTGCTGGTCAGTCCCCACCGACCACTCACAAGATCCATTGATGCCCTCGTGCTCCCCACAGTCTCAGCTTCTACCCAAATACTTTGCTGATGGAAAAACCTTTATTTTTAGCTTTGCTTTTTCACTGAAATACAGAGAATTCCCCCCAGACCTCTCAGTAATGAATCGCAGAGAAAGTTTCTCTCCAGTTCATCTGAACGATGCTCAGCTGAGGGGGTGGAAAATTACTGAAAAACTTTAATAGTAAGTAAGAAAAAAATCTTAAATTCATCCTTTATGGCATTTTTAATCACATTGGGCATGATTCATTTCACATGCAAATCCAGCCCCGCGCTCTCTGTGCCGCTAAAGCATCTGACTTCAAACTATCGCAGCACAAAACCGCTTCGGCAGATTCAGATCTTCACCAAAAAGCAGCCAGAATTCTAATTTAACTTTGAAACTGGGGATTCCTTTTGCAAAGGGGAAATAGTGGGTGTATCAGACCCTGACATGGCACCTTTCCTTCTCCAGCAGTGGGTCAGGGCTCCCCACTGCAGGGGCTTGTGTCTCCACAGTTGCAGCAGCAGCTCTGTCTGTCTGGGCCTCCCTAGGAGTTCTGCAGGTGTCTTTCATCTCAGAATCAGGCAGTCCAGCAGCTGCCTCCCTCCATTCATCTCTCAAGTATAAATAAATAGGTCACCCACTCCATCAGGTCAGTGGGACCAGGGTTTTCAGTCAGGGAATGGGCTCCCCGAGGCAGTGCTGGCACCGTGCCCACTGCCTGTGCTGCCTCCCAGCCCTGCCTCAGGGCTGGGATCTGCCCATCAGTCCACCCCCAGATCCTGGGGGCAAGGAGTTCACTGCCTGGATGGGTACAAAAACTCCACGAAGCTCTGCTGTGCCTCAGACTCCACTCCCCTGGAAGCACAGACCTTCCTTCCCTCCCTGTGTCATCATTCACACATTCCATGTCATCATTTCGGTGCAAACACCAGAACTTTGGCCAAAAAGGGTTTTTATCACTTTTTTTCCTTAGGATAAAAACCCACTCTGACTCTCTCAAGGCTCCTCTGAGGGGGAAGCCAGGTGCCTCAGGGCTTTTATCAGCTCATTTTTCTTCCTTAGATTTTAGTCCAACCCGATTGCTCTTTGCTCCTGCAACGCTCCTTCCTGGCTGCGGGATAAATAAGGCACAAAGTGTTTAATTGATCAATAGGGACATAATGAAGTGGCTGCTGTGCCCTGACAGAGGCTCGGTCAGAGGGGACCACAGGCTCTGCACAGCCCAGTGTCCGTGAGGGACACGGCTCCAGTGTCCACTGCGGCTGGAGGGACATCAAACATTTAGTGAGGCGCTCTCAATCAGAGTAAGCTGAGGTAGAAAAAGGAAACGGTGACCTGCATCTGAGCTGCCCCACAGCACTGCTGTAAAAACCCCAAATCCTTCAATCCCAGCAGCACCATGGCTGGAAGGATGAGGGGAAAACCTGCCCCTTGCTGTGAAAGGTGTGGATAAAGCCAATGCCAAGTTTTCTTCAGCTGAAGGGAGGTGGGGACGTTTCCAAGTGTCAGATTTTCTGTCTTACTCCTTCTCTTACTGCATATCCCACCTTTTCCTTCTGGAAAAATACCATGAAAGGAAGAAGATTTGTTCAATGTTCAGATTTGCATTAAAACCCCAAGAAGAGGTGACAGACCAGGCTGCACCCAGCTGGGAGCTCGCCTGAGGGTGAAGGTGTTTCTCTGTGTGAAGATGAAAATGGCATTTTTACATCGGTTTTGGCTCTGAATTGGACACAGTTTCCCATAAGGAGATAAAATATTTAAAAACAAGTATATGAAAGAGAAAGTCAGCCTTTATTAAAATGACTTCATCATTTGAGACTGATGCTTTCAAGTACTCTTGTAATTCATCCTTATAGATATAAAATTATCATCTGAAGGAAGATTGTTAATAAAACTGACACTTCCCCATCAGTCAACTTAATTCACAATATCACATTTTCCAAATCCAATTATGCCTGTCTGATGAGTGACGTTCACTTCAGCGTTATTGTTCATGTGGAAAAGTGGATACAGAAGTCACATGCAAGGAAGCTGGGAAACGCTGGGACAGCTCTCTCTGGATAACTTCAACCATCTCCTGGACCTTGCTCTGCCCAGCAGTGACAGATGAAGGTTCTGAGCACGTGTTTCTCGATGCTTTTTCAACGCTGACTTGATAATTTTCCATGCGTGATCAAATGCTTTACCCAAGGCACTGGTTTCCTACCAGTTTCATGTGGTAATGGAATTTTTAAATTTTACATTTGGATTTAAAATGAGGAACTTACATTCCTGTTAAGGGCTTTTTGTTCAAACCAGAAGAGTTATCTCACAGAGTAACTGATCCCTCACTGAGGGACAGAAGGCACTCCTATGAAATTGTTACACCATCAACTCCAGGAGATCCCAGTGACTGCAGCCTGGGCATTGACCTGGAAAGGTTCAATAATCACTGAAGAACAGGTTATAGATGTCTTCCAGGCCATGTTATGTGTGGAAAACTGCATCCTCTGCAGGGTTATGTCTGACAATTGTGCTCCTCAGCAGGATGGGATTGTGGGAAGGACCCTGCCAGCAGTTTGGGATTGTGGGAAGGACCCTGCCAGCAGTTTGGGGAGCATGGGCTTCACTCCTGCGCAACATCTGCTTCCCGTATTCACTGCGGACTGGGGGCAGCTCCACTGCTGGGTTCAGACCTCCAGGTTGCTTTCTTCTTGCCCTCTCTCCCCATCAACGGGAGCCCATCCGTCCTGTCCTCCTCGGGGATTCCGACACAAGCGCATTCCCTTGGGAAGAGCACGTCTGACTGAAGTCAGGCGGATGCAGCGCCCCAGCAGCGATCGCATGGCAACCATTGCCAGGGAGACCGAGCTCTGCTCTGCAGCTCCGTGAGCAACTTCACCGAGGCCAGGAGGGTCCCAAATCTCCCCAGTTTGAGCTTTGTGCATCCCAAATCTCCCCGCTCCCTGTGCTCTGTGTGCCTTCCCCCTCTGTGCAAAACTCAGGAAAAACAAGATAACAGACGAGCATCAGGCATCTGCAGATTCCCAGGACTGGCAGGAAAGGTGTAACCTACCTGTTCCTGCCCTTCAGCTCCAAGCAGAAATAATTCCAATTGGCACAGCTGGGTACTGCCTGCCATGAGAGCAGGGATACGTTTGGGGTCACAGCTCCTCAGCTTGGGTTTTCTCTCAGTGCCAATGAAGAGTGATTGGAAAATGGCAGGGAGCCTCATGCACTGGGACACTGCTCTTGGAACTATGCTGGGACTGTATTTTATCAGTCTTATCCCCCTCATGTGCTGCCTGTAGGGATGGGGTGAGGGTGGGAGTCACAGTGCTGCAGCCACGGACACCACAGAGCCACAGCTTGCCCTGAGCATCCAGCTGAGCTGCCTCTGGTTAGAGGAAGGGGATAAATCCTAAATTCGTGCCTCAAGGACAGCATCAGAGAAAGCTGAGTTCCCAGGAATCACGGCTGTGTCTGCTCTGTGCAGGAGAAACCAGGGATGGGCATTTCCTAACAGCAAACCCCATGGCCTTGCAGCACAGGGGCTCAGGAGAGCAAACAGGGCCTGGCACAGGACTCAATTTACTTGGAAAGGCTGTGGGGCCCAGAACAGATGAAGCAGATGGATGGCTGGAAGAGCTGAGCTCGTTTGTCTTGCTGCCCTGCTAAAAATATCCACTTGTGCCTCTCTGGAGGGTGGAAGAGTTCCCTTCCTGCACAGTGGTTCTGAAATAAACCCCCTGCAGCTGGGTCTGACCACGCAGAGTGTCCTACAACCCAGGCCCTGTGGGCAGGTCCTGCTTGTGCTACCCACTTCCTGAAGGAGCCAGGGAAAGCTGGTGAGGCTGGGGTGTGCACCAGCTCCATACTTGGTATTTTGCAGTTGCCACGGAAACCAAAGATGCTGACAGCATTGCCAGGCCTGGGGGTCAGCGTGGGGCCCATCCCAGCGGAGGATGGTCGGAGAGCACAGGGCTGCAGGAGGGACAGACTGTCCTTGAGGCTGAGGGGGGCTGAAAGACTTTTCCAGTGGGTGTTTTCAGGGCATGTGTAACCAGGACAAAAAATCCTGGGGTGTTTCCCAGCCACTGGGCTACCAGTGCACCCAGGGCTGGGATGAGAGCTCCCCTGAAGCCTGGCAAAGCACCTGTGGGCACCCCTTAAATACCATCTTCCCTGAGATTTCAGCTGTCCTGATCTGAAACCGCGTTATTCTCTTCTTTTTATCCCTTCTCAAGAAAATATCGGGATCAATTAATTTCAGCAGCACAGGCACCGAGATCCCTTTCCTGAGCTTTCACAGCGACAAGCCTTGGGGACCACTTACTCAAATTATTGAAAGAACTCGCTCTAGGCAAATATTAGGACCAAGACACTCAGCTGATTAGGAATAGGAGAGCTTAAAAAAAAAAATAATTCCCTTTTCATCCAGATGCTGCATTCAGGGCTTGAAGTGACAGCTCGCCTGCTGACGGGAAGGTTTGGTTCTGATGTCAGAGGGGAGCAGGCACAGCAGCACACTCTGTTTATGCATGTGTGATGTTTAACTGACAGAATCAATCTTCGCTGCTCAGCACTTCCACGGTATGTATCAGTTTCCTATTTGGTCCTTGGAGAAATCCCAAGCAGCATCAGCGAGCTGCCTTAAACCACCATTAGATTGAAATAAAAGGCAGAAGAACCCCCAGTCCTTCACAGATTTACAAAGCTATAAGCAATGAACAAGTGATGCCCCATTTTCCAAAGCCCCTCGTGCCGTCTCCAAGTCAGAAACCAGCCGCTGATAACTCATACAGCACGAATGTGACAAACAGGAGTGAAGCAGCCATCTATCACGGCAGCTCCCAAAGCCTCCCAATAAAACAAAGTGCCAAATGGAATTCTAAACCACCGCTGGTGCTTTCATGCTGCTGGGAAGCCACGGCATAAATAACAGGGCTGAAGGGCTGTGATCTGGGCGCACGCAGCCCGCTCTGTGCTGCTGCAGAGAGGAGCTGCCCGAGCCTTCAGGGATCCTCCACAGCAAAGCTCCGTCTGTTGCTGGAAGGATGCTCGAGTTTGAGGAGGGACCATTTCATCTTTTCAGAAGAGCCTCAGTGCCACTGAATCACCACAGTCTTGTTTTTTCTCCTCTCCTTTGGCTTTTATTCATATGTTAGCATTCCCTTTGCTATTAAGGCTAAAGCAGGGATCGATGAGGCCCATATGCTCCCGGTTCTGTTGCAGGAGCCCAGGACTAATTCCGATCTTGAGTCTGTCTTCGGGCCATCTGTTCTCAGCATCACACACAACAACGTGTCATTATGGCCGGGAATTTGCATAACCACTGTGGAGGAATTGTGTCCAACTCCATTCACACCAGCCACAATGGGTTTTCTCACACTGTAGGAAGAGGCTGGAAAAATGTGAAGCCAATGAGCATCACATCCACGTTTCCTAGGAGGGGCCCAGCCAAAGAGCAGACTGAGGATCCAAGGCACCCCTTTGAGCTGCTTGGGCATCAGCACTGCCATCATCCTCCACCTGTTCATCCCCTCATCCCACTTCCAGCTGTGATCTGACACCAGCAGCAAAGCTGTGCTGCAGGGCAGAGTGCCGGTGCCTCCAGCCTGCCCGCACGCCACCCTCTCCACGGGGTTAGCACATTAATTCTCCCAACTATGACATCAAAGGTTTAAATAACAGCTCACTCTGTGGAAGGCTTGGAGCTACACGGTGCCTGCTGCAGCCCTGGGCCTTCTCCCTCCATTTCGGTTGCAGAGGAAGCGATGCCAGCAAGAGTGAGAGTGGGGGCTGCAATCCTCCAGCAGACTGAGATCTGCTTGCTGGACAGCAACCCTGGCTGGGGAACCTTCCTCTGACAGCCCATTTTCAGTTTCTCATGCCAACCACCACTGCTGATATTTGGACAACACCGTCACAGGAGCGTGCCAGGACCTTCCCTGCTGCCAGAGTGGGCACGGGAAGGGAGCAGGCAGGCTTCAGCCCCAGCCCCACTCATCCTCCCCTTGGCAAGCAGGGAGCCAGCCTGGAAAGCCTCACCCGCTGCCTTCATCAGCGCCAGGAGCACAATAGCCCTTTAACGATAATTGCAGGCTTGCGGCAGCTCTGCTGGTGCGCGGGGCTGGGGCTCTCTGGTAGAGAGAGGTGCTGTTTAAGTACTCGAAAGAATGGCACTTAGCAGATGTCTTGGGGTAAATGGTAGGTTAAGCAACACCGAGAGCACTGGTGGAACGAGAGCTAATTTACACTCACATGATTCAATTTGCATGGTTAATTCTATTTAAAGCAAACATCCAGCACCCACCCGAGCCCCGGAAGGACCATGGTTCTCATTTTGTCTTCTCTGCAATGCTTCGGAGAACAGAATGGTTGGATAATAGATCCAGCCAACATGGATGTGCCATAGAAGAAGTTTCCTGAAGGCGTTTCCCCTGAAGAGCATCGCCTCTCTCTGCTAACGTCACCGTGCAGACACTGCCCACTGCAGAACGTGCACTGCCACAGCCTGAGGAGATTCAGCAAGTGTCCTTCAGCCACAGCAATCCATGAGATCCAACCCATTGCCCAAATCACACGTTCTCTCAGGATATGAAACCCACCAGCATGGGCACAAAGCCCAGCAGCAGTGCCAGGGAGAGATGCCAGAGATGCCCGTAGGAGGAAGAAGTCTAGAGCATTTTAGCAATAATTTAATTACATTGGACATGTTGTATGTGGCATTGGAATATCTTTAATTTGTTCCTAATTAAGATTCTTGACAATTTACCATAGCACCATGGCTCTTTGCCACCTGGATTCTACTGTCCCTGTCTTGCCCCACATGGACTTTTCCTTGAGGCTTTTCCCCTCCAGTCGGACCCTGGAAGAATGGAAAACACTGATTCCGGTTGGCTCTTGGCAATCAATATTGCTTCTTAACTGAACAATAACAGTTCTTCACCACAACACTTGGAGTTCAGCAGAGAACAGAAGGCCTGTAAACGCCCTGGATGAGCAGAAAAGCATAAATTACCTTGGAGATAATAAGCCAAACACAAACAGTATTTACGGCTGGTTAGAGCGGCGGTGCTGAGCGTGCAGGGGGGCACGCGGCGCTGGGAGCAGAAGGGGAAGGCGTTCGCACGTTATTTCTTTTCAGCTTGAGAAATGTGAAAAGCAAAACATCAAAAGAGGTTTCCCAGCACTGTCCTACAGAACATCCACATCAGCACACGCCGTGGTTTTCCCTTCCTTTCACAAGGCAGAGGAAAAGCTCTGCTGCACGCCGGCAGCTGAGCCCAGGCGTGATGGGGGAATCACAGGCGGCGAGCGCTCAAAAGCAATGATCAGAGGAAGTATTTCACACACAAGCAACAGGGCTGAAATCCGTCCAACCGAGAACAAATTTATAAGATTCCAAGCCGGCACCTGGGTTATTTGTGAGCAGCAGAAGGAACCAAAGGCAGCAACCAAACTGCTCGCTGCAAAGCAGCTCGCGTGGCTCGAGTAGCTCCCCAGTACCACCAAGCCTCTTGCAAATTGCTAGGTAACTACACTGAACAGAGCCAAAAATAATCCCTCCCGTGACTTGCTCTGACAGTGTTTGGAAGAGTGAAATAACAGTGTTTCAGCACAGAACAGTGTGATACCAGCTCTGCAGGGCAGCACCAAAGCGGCTCCATCCATGGCACATAAGTGATGTGCTGGCAGCGGAGGTGGCCAGGATGTCCAGGTCATGGCACGGGTCTGGGCTCCTCCAGGGTGGGAAGAGGGAAAGGGCAACACATGGGCTTTTCAGACAGTGGCAAAATGAAGGCAAAAAAAGGGGTTTTCCAGTTGCTCTCCAGGAGCAGAATCAAGTGATGCTGGGAACAACCCACATCTTCTGACCACCAGTGACTCACGGGAAGTCCTTCCCAAATACTGTGTGCACCAGGGTCATAAATAAAGCCCAGCCAGCTCTCAGGTACTGCTTGAAAAATGTCTTGTTATTGCCACGGAAGTTTAGGAAATTTCCTGATTAAATCAAAAAGGCGCCATAAATTGACAAAGTTAGAATTCTCTGGGATGAAAAAAGAAGCAATTTTGTCCCCTGTCAGCAGAATGGAAATGAACGGGCTGAATGAATTAGTGCACGATAAACTTTTTAAAAGCCAAGTTACAATTTAAAGCAGCAGCAAGAGCTGGGGAATGATTTAAGAGTTATAAAAAACCCTAAGCACCGCTCTATCGCTGCTCTATCCCAGCCTGCACAGCGCCCAAAGCAGCTGTGACACCTTCTGGGACAACACATCGCTGTGTTGGGTGACATGGCAATGCCTCTGGCCACAAGGATGATGGCACCACTCAGAGCGCCTGTGGGGGTATCAGTCCCACAGCTCCAAAATTGCTTTGCTTCTGGAGAAAATTCTGGCAGACCACGCATCCATCAACACTG
The DNA here is from genome assembly GCA_013400175.1 of Phainopepla nitens. Lineage (NCBI taxonomy): Eukaryota > Metazoa > Chordata > Aves > Passeriformes > Bombycillidae > Phainopepla > Phainopepla nitens. The sequence goes on along the minus strand of VXBQ01006425.1, from coordinate 106,978 downwards.
ACGTGGGAGAAGGCACTTGGAGGTGAGGAAGAGCACCCACCTTGCCATGCCAGAGGGCTCCCTGTGAGGGCAGCAGGACGTGCTGGGCTGGGGACAGCCCTGCCTGGCCCCCAGGAGACCTGAGCCCCCAGCACAGCCCCCCGGTCTCACCGTAATTGCTGTGTGCAGCTGCCGAGCGCTTTATCAGCGCCGTGAGATTTCCCCTGCGCCTCGCTGCTGCGCGTAACGAGATTAGCCACAGCCCCCCGACAAGGGAGGAATAATAATTGCCTTTGTTTTGTTTTCTGTGAGCCACAATGACTCTGCTGATCCGAGCGATTAATTCTGCTCCGCCGCGATAAACGGGTCGATGGCCGTGTCACCCGGGCCCCCCACCTTGTCCTTGTCCTCCTGCCGAGGTGGGAATGCTGCGTGCTGGTGAGAGCACTTCCCAGCACCCATCATGGGCTGCTCTGGCAGCGAGGCTCTGCAGGGATTAATCCAGCCTCGGGTACGATGCTATTTTGGGGAGCTGGCAGAGTGCTGCACATCGCCTGTCTAGCGCCTGGTCCAGCCTGGCACCACAGAGCCTCTCATGGAGGCTGGGAAACTTCAGGGCTGAGGATGCTCAGGAAGTTCCACTCCCGCCCCAGGGAGAGAGAGAACACAGCCCATGCGTTTCTTCTGGAGAAAGGCACCGTGTGTTCTGTGGCAACACTGCCCAGAGAGCTCAGCACCACCTCCACGGGAATGGGACGAGCTTTAAGGCCCCTTCCAGCTCAGTCCTGTGAGTCTGTGAAGGGCTGCCCAACCCTGCTCTGTTCCTCTGAGCTCAGCCTCAGGCCTGCAAGTCTACAAAAAAAGCAGGGCCCTGTTCCCCTGCTTGATGCCCTGCCAGGGTTTGGACATCACCCTGGCAAAGCCCCACTGACGTGCAGCCCCCAGCCCTCTCTGACAGCCCAGGGGCTGCTCCCCAGGACACTGGTGGGGCGGGTGAGCGCCGCCTCCAGCCTCCCTACCAAACACAAGCGCTGGCATGAGTCAGTAATTGCAGAGCTCATTTTTAGACAGCGCTGCAAATGTGCCTATTAACATCCTCTCCCATCTCCTCTGAGTGATTTACCTGGTTCATTTTATTCAGTGAATTAAACACAAAAATAACGGTGGTCTACAGCGATCCCGTTATCGACCCGCTGGAAATGGGCAGCATCCATCATTCCCCCGCACAGCCAAGGTGCCTGCCCTCAGAGGAACACAGGCAGGGCAGTGGCTGCAGAGGGGCTGCTCGGCTCCACGGGTGCCCATCTGCCTCCCCAGCAGCCCGGCGTCAGCCCTGAGCGATTGTTTGAAGAATGAGATGTTTTATTGTCCAATTCTTGACATCTCTCGCAGCATGCCTGAGACATTAATGTTCGTCTAAATCATCGCTGAGTGTAATATTTTGCCACTGATACCACACATAATCTTCACGTTTGATATTCCCCTGTTATCTAATGGCACTTTGCAGAATTACAGTGATGCTAATGCTCACCACCCTTACTGAAGGGAAAAATCAAATTAAAGATGAAGTATCATTGACTTTGTTGGGGGCTCCGAGGGAGTCAATTGAGCTTTCCTAAACAAAACAAGAAGGTAGAGATATTTTTGTTAGGTTTTTAATCCTCTTCCTCATACTTACTGCAGTTTGTTTCTGTGGGATTTTTTATCCCTTGCTGGCTTTCCTGTGGTTCATTTGCTTCAGTAGAAGTGCAACGTGAACAAAGCACCATGGCTTCTTGCAGGCAAAATAGGGAAAATTTCCCAAACAGGTGAAGACAGAGATGGCAAGGGCAGTCCACCAGCACTATCCATGCAATTTAGGATGGAAAAGATCCCAGCTGGTATCATGGGTCTTGTTCCAGAAACCCCAGTCTCTGCCCCACTGGGATTGCAAGGGCACCTCTGCATTTTATCCTTTTAAATCATGCCCACTTATCCTGGACTTCCACAGGGGCAGGCTTTATGAAGCTGGAGACCTGCTGGCATTCCTAAGCCCTGCAAGTGGAAGCTGCTGCCACCATTTCTAGAGCCTGAAAACCTCTCCTCCGTGCATCATTACTTTGTTGAGAGCATTCTCAAGAAGCTCACAGGAAAATACAACGAGAAAGAATAACTTCATTATCTGCCTTCGCACCCCTTGACAGCCAAACCTTCCTCTTATTACAGACAGAAAACACTTTTTCCCCGTGAATGGCCTGAGGCTCTACAAATTTGATTAAACACAGAATGACTGCTGAAAGATTCGTGCTTATCGAGGGCTGTTGCATCGTCTGGTTCAGCCGAGAGCCAGCCCCAAGCATGTGCTCCCCCAGATCTAGCACTGGGCATGAGGTGGGCAGAGCCTGCAGCTGAAGCCATGTGCCAGTGCCCCAGCACAGCTGGAGCTCCAGTGAGGAAAAGCAGCTTCACCCTGAGCAGCCAGAGCCTGCACTCCCCACAGTAAGAGCTGCACAGCCTTGGAAAACCATGCAGTCCACCTCCATCCTCCTACCTGTGTCCATCCTTCCAGGCCTCTGGGCACCACAGCACACCTTGCTTCTCACTCAGAACATCTGGAGAGGAGGTGGAACACTTGCTGGTGCCTCCCATTATTCCTGCAGCAGAGAGAGTCACCCTGAATCTGGTGGTGTCACTGGTAACATCTCAAGTACCCAGTTTGTGGTTTCTTTCCTCTTGCTTCCCTCCCTTCCACAGCACCAACAGCAAGGCTGATCCCTCATTACATGGAGAGCAGCTTTATCGCTGCTGATTGCATTAACCTAATAACACCTGCACAAAGCAATCACAAAAAAGACTGGAAGGTTTTGTGTTTGTTTGGGTTTTTAAACAAAGACCCTGTCCATGAAGTATTGATTAAATTAGAGGGTTAGATTAAGCAGTGATTGAACCGAGTGCCAGGGCTTATGAGAGAGTCTATATGCAGAACGTTGATGCTGAAGGCCTCGAGGGACCAGGAAGTGTTTGGGAACCCAGTGTGGATGAGAGGAGCACAGGATGCTCTTCAGAGGAGAGCAGGACAGGCAGGAGCAGCACAGCTGAGGCAGAGGACACATCCCTCACTCTGCTGCTGGTTTCTTCCTTATAGCTACAACCATACACAGTTCAGTCATCCCATCCTTTGGGGGTGCTTGCATTTGCAAGCTTCATCCCCGTAGGAAAAAGGAACCCTGTAGGCTTTCCTTGATTTCAGCAGCAGCTGGTGGGGATTAGGGTTAGGCACGTTTCTGTGGGGGATGCTGACCAGCTCTCCATGGCACCTGGCCTCCAGCTGGGCACAGCTGTGACACGTGGCACCTGTAGCTCATGAACTCTGTAATTGCCACAGTCCAGGAGCTCCTGTGCACCTTCCACAAGTGCCATTAGAAGCTGTTAAAGTGCTTTGTCAGCCATGACCATGGGAAATTGCTGCTTCTGTTTTTACCTGTCCTTGAGAAAATTCTGATCCCACATCAGAGATGGAAGTTGCATCATCTGGGTGTGCAGCAAAGTGTTTGTTGTGGTTATCAGCATCTCCTTTTCTCAGGCAGGGCTAGCCCTACTTCGATAAGATTGTTACCAGAAGACAAAAAAAAAAAAAAAAAGAGCATCTTTTCAGCTGATACAAGTTGGCAGATCCCAATTGAAGTCAATGGATTGATTTTACCTTCCATTATCCAAGTACCTCACTGGAAACTGTAGCATCCGGACTAAGAAATTCTCTACGAATTTATCATTTCTGATAAAGCGAAAAATCAAAGGAGGTTTTGAGCTTTATGATGAAATGAATATTGACACCTCTGTGCTTTACAGAAGGCTGCAAAGGGAGCAGCACAGGCTCTCCTGCACTTCCCACCCTGCCCAAGGCTCACGCACAGCTCTCCTGCGATAGCACTCCTGGAAGGGGAGGATTTAGAAAATCCCTTGGGCTAACCAGCAGCTTTGCCATTAATCCCAAGAGAACCAGGAAAACATGTAATGTAACATTAGCACTTGTAATTCTGCAAAAACAAGCCCTGACCTGACCTTGGCTGGAAGGACAGGGTAGCTCCTGTCCCCAGCACTGCCCAGGAAGGTGCAGCTCCAGCCCTGGCTGCCTTCTCCTCCTCCAGCCAGAGATCCTGGTGCTCCTGCCACCCCTGCCACCCAGCCAGGCCAGGCACAATAGCGAGGTGAAGCCCCAGGCTGCCCATGGAACTGCTCCACGTCTGGGATTACATCCCTGCATCCTCCAGGCAGATCTACCCACCCATCCCAGGAAATCCTGGCTGACTGATCCGCTGGGCTCCCACTGCCCAAACAGGGCAGGAAGGTGGGTACACGCCCACATCTGCCCAGGTAAATCGGGGCAGCCTGGCAAAGGGAAAGAGCTGCTTCCTAAAGGAGAGGAGCTGCGAGTGAGCTCAGGGCTGCTTCAGTCTAGGTGCTGCTGTTGGAGTGTAAATGTATCTGACAGGCAGCAGGCGGTGCCAGCCAAGGCTGGAGCACCCGGGATTCCCCATCCAACAAATTAAAGTCAGCAATAGGCCAGAGGCTGACACGGCACTGCCTGGGGCCAGCGCTGCCCCGCGGGCGATGGGGGTGAGCAAACCCTCTCCGAGCCTCTGCCGGTGCAGAGAGCTGCCGAACCCCACGGCGCTGCTCATCCCGGTCCTGCAGGTGAGCCCTGCCCAGGTGCAGGCCCCGCCCGCCCCTCGCCCTGCCTGGGCACAAAGGCACAGCGCTCCATCCCGGGGGTGATCTGTGCCTTGCTCCTGCTCCCCCCACACAGCTGGATTTCTTCCAGAAAGGCACAAGAAGGGACAGACAGGGATTCTCCAAAGCCAGATCTTCCTCGCAGCCCCTCTCCCTGGTTCTGAGATCCAGGAGAAACTTCCAAGTGCTGGCGGCACCGTTTCTGCAGCACCACTGAGTGAAGCATCAAACAAAGGTCTGGGGAACACACAGAGCTCCCGTGCCACCTCCAGCCATCGAGGCCCACATCTGTCATTAGGAAGCTGCTTTCCTTGCCAGTGCAGTCACTGATAAGTTGCCTGGAGCAAAGAATCTGCTCCCTGTGTTGGTGAGGATGGCAGGTGAAATATTCAGAGACAAGGAGCCAAGAGCTTTCTTCAGAAATGGTCCTCTTGGGCCAGGCTGCAGACAGCTGGTGACATGGAAAAACCTGTGTTACATCCCTCTTTCTGTGGCTCATTAAAGGGCCTCTTCCAGCCTGGCACTGACACCAGTGCTGCATTCCCATTTTAACACAGATGCCAGTTTGTAGTCTTGCTGCCTGGCCTGGAACCACGCTCTTCTTCTCTGTGATTTGAAAGGAGAATAATGTTTTATACCAACTTCCCATTTTTGTTTCAAGGGTATTAAGAAATGAAACATTAATGGAATGTAGAAAATGAGTCGAGTGTTCAGCTACTATTCACCAAATTGTTCCTGTTCATCCCTGGGAAAGGAGGGAAAAATAGGAACAGGAATAAAACTGTGCCTAGAAACATCCCATTTCTCCAATGCATGCATGGCTGACAGCCACTAAGCACAAATGAATAAATATTTTATGTGCTTTAATTTCCTCATCTACAAGCTGATGTTCTGAGTCTTTCTTTGCTTTATTTTGCTACTTCATAAATGTTAAAAACGTTTATCCTCTTATTCTTTCCAACAAAAGTAAGACTTTTTCCAGTCTCTGCTCCTGTTCCAGTTGCTTTCATCTCTTTATTAGCATAGCAAAATAGCACATCACCTGCAGGTTTCTCCCTCCAGTAATTTCTCCTTTCTATTTTTTCCCACCTTCCTTCCTTCCTTTGGTCGCCTTATCATCACCTGCTCTCCCATCTCTATTATTCAGGAACCACGGTGTTTGCAGTTTTTTTTTGTCCCAGCTGCTCATTGAGCCCTACAGTCTATTGAGATGCAGCTTGGATTTCTCTTGTGTTTATTTCATTTCCCTTTTTATTATTATTATCATCTCCTCTTCCTTACTCTGCCATCCCACATGGCTCTCCTCCCTGTTCCCCAGTTCACTGCGTGCCAGGGATGCTGGCATGTCTCAGGGCTGCCATCCTTCTTCCCCTGGTATTTTCCATCTTGCATTTATCATTCTCTCAAAAACCCCTCAGTTTCTGGAAAATTCCTTAAGAACCCAAAGCTGCCACCCTCACTAGTGCCTGATTGGGGTCTGGACCAAATCCTGCTCTCCAGGAAGGGAGCTGCCACCCGCAGCATCCCACCCATCCTTCTGGGAAGACTTTGAGCTGCCCCAGAAGCCTCAAAGAGCTGGCAGGCAGCTCTGTGATGATGCAGTGATGAAGCAAAAAAACTCCCTGCAATTAAAAGCTTAATCCCTCTGAAATGGAGCAGCCACAGGAAAAGGGGCAGGCAGGTGAGGATGGATGTCACTGCACAGGAAAGCAGTAATGGAGAACAGAGAAAGGTGAGCAAGCACAAAGATTAATCACAGACAGAGTTCAATAGGAAGGCTTTAAGGTGAGGTAAGATAAGTGGAAGTGTCTCCTGCAATGGATAATTGTCAGGAATTTGGAGAATTACCAGCGCTGGCTGTGTGCTGGAGCGCCAGGGCTGCATTAGCCTTTCCTGGTGATTTGCTAAATTTATTCTTCTGTGATTCCTAACAAAATTCAAAGCTCATCAGCACCCGGTGGGTTATTTCCATTTATCTGCTTTAGAAGTGTTTTTTAAAAACCTCAGATACTTTTAATTAGCTTTAAATTCCTCTGTTCTTTCCCTCAACCTGTGATTACTGTTTAACCCAACTCTATCTATTGTCTTCCCTCCCTCCTCGGGGCAAAGAAATTCCTGTTTCCTTCAAACCAGCCACTGCTGCTGAAAGCCCTGGAGTTGGGTTCTGGGAAAAGCCTTTGCTGTGTCTGTCACGACCGAACCGGAGCTCACGATGTGAGATATCCTGGGCTCCTCCCCAGAGCGGAGCCTCCTCCCACAGCAGCCGAGGCTATTTCGGGAGACCCTTCCTCGCTTTCCGGGTGGCTGAAGCTTTCACCAGGATGAGCAGCAGCGCTTTGGCAGCACTCAGAGCTGCCTGCTGCTAGTTAACCCGATGCACTGCAATCTGCAGAGGTGTCAGCAGAGGCAGGACTGCTCCTGCAGCCGGAGCAGTGCCCGAGGTGCAGGGCTGCTCCTGCTCACCCAGCCCCAGCGGGACCCTCAGCCCTTCCCACCACCTCAGGCTCCAGCCTGGCTGCTTCACATGGATGACTCACTGGAAGTGAACCCACTCATTTTGACAGGATCTGGAATTTCAGGTCCCTCTGAGACCTCAACCTCGATCCCCAGCCCTAAAATGGATCGTTTCTGGCACGCTGCAGAGGCGCAGGAACTCACAGCACGTCCCTCGAGATGTTCAGCAGCCCACCTGCCTCCCTGCACAAACAGACTCCTCTCCATGCCTGGCCTGCGTGCCTGAGCTGGAAAACCATCACGGGCCGCATGGGATTGAGATCAAAGCTGCCCAGCGGTGCCGATTACTGACTATTTTTAATTCCAGGAGTGGTGTGTGTGCCTGTGTGCCAACCTGCGAGCGCTGTCAGTTTGCAGGGAAGTTAAATCCGATTAGCACGGGAAATATGCAGGGAGGGTAACATGGTGTGAACTGACATAACACGTGTTGGTTAAGGTGCTATCCTGGGCTTGTCTGTTTTCTGGATGTTATAAATCCCACAGCAGCAGAGACACACACATCTGATGGTGATTATTTGCCATAAGCCCTTCAGCTTGAAACACATTTTCCAGGAGAGTGCTAGGTAGGAAGTTTCCTTACAAACGAATGTACCTCTTCACAGATGGGGTTTGCACCTTGTCTCTCCTGTGGGAGCAGTTAAAACTGTGCCAGCTCCACTGAGGATGGCACGGGGAGACCTGCACACCCACACCAGGATCAAGTCCTTCTCCATCCCCAGTGAGCTGCGGTGACCTTGGTGCTGACAGTGCCGGTCCAGGAGCAGGGCATGGCCACACAGGGATGGGATAGGCAGAGGTGAAGGCAAAGGGGTTCACCCCTGTGTTTAAAAGCCACGGAAGAGAGACAGGGAAAAGGCGCAGAGCCAGCAGCAGCTGCCAGGAGACCCAGCACGGAGCCTCAGCAGCCTGTGTGGAGATCTGCCTACGGAGGCACCTCAGAGCCCTGCAGCCCCACCGCTCACGCAGCCAGGCCAATTAATGATCCCAATCAATAATCCTGACCCAGAAATTGCAGACAGGAGCTACAATCAGAGCAAGGTCTCCCCAGAGACAGCCTCACAGGCAGGATCTCACAGCATACAAGGGACGAGACACACTCTCAGCCAATTTTCCCGGGTCCTCTCCTGGACTATGGGATCAGCAGTTTAAAGAGCTCTCCCAGCTCCTCTGGGGTAAGTCACATCATTGCCGTGTTTGATTATCACCAGTAATTGCCCCTGCATTGCACTGGGCAGCTGGAGGTGGCACACACACGCTGAGCCTCCCTGAACTGGAAAGCACATCCAGTTCTCCAGGTTACACTTTTAAATTCTGATGATAACCGGAGGAGAGGAGCGATGCTGGGCTCAGCACAGCGGGGAGCAGCACCCTCCCCCTCCGAAGGGCCTCGGGTGCTGCTGTCAAAGCATTAGCAGCGACAACAGCGCAATTTGCGACCCCAGAACAAATGATACCTGCTAATGCAGAGGCATCTCACTTCCCCTCTGAGTAATTACCTTCCTGATGCTTGGGAAAGGCTGCGGATGACATGTTTATCTGGGAGGGCAAACAGCCTGGTTCTCAGCGTGCTGACAGAGCCCGGGCACAAGCCCGGAGAGTTCTAGATCTTCCCAGAGACAGACCCTAGCTCTCACCTGGGGGGATTCAAAGCCTGAGGGGTGATCACCAAAGTGGGAAAACCTATTGCCGTCAGGTGTGCTTCACTAGACCCCCAGATGCTGGTGTGAACTCAGGTGGAGTTACTGAACCTGGGGTGAGCCATGTGGGGAGAACAGAGGAGATGGGAAATGGAAGATGCACTCCGTGTCGGAGGGTTTAAAGGTGAATACAATAAAATCCATATTTCAGCGTGGAAAAATAGTGGCAAAACGTGAAAAAATGAGAGGTCTGTAAAAAAAAAAAAAGATCAGCTATGGAAGCTGCTACAGGGAAAGGGAAGGGGGCAGGTGGCTGAGGGCAGGGTGAGGGCAGGGGATGAGCTGTGCTGTGGTTCTGAGACCTCCTCAGCAGCTGCGTGAGGGCATTTCTGTCCACTGAATCTGTGCTCTGCTTTGAAAATTTAAAAGCTTTTCAACATGAGAGAAGCACTCTCTCCTTAGAGAAGGCTTTTATTGACCCAGCAGATCCGAAGCAGGACGCAGTATAATGTCAGAAGTCGTTTCATCCTCACGGTCAGTCCCTCAGCAGGGCTGTGTCTCTGTCTGTGTCCTGCACAGCCGCTGTCACCCCTGGAGTGACATCCCTGTGGCATCCCTGGAGATGCTCCACACCCCAGAGGTGTGGGGGACCAGGGCTGAGGGTGGGTGCTCTGTGAGGAGCAGCCAGGAGAGAAGGGGTTAAGCCTCTCGCTCCCCATGACCACACCCGGGAGGAATTTGTTCCTTCTGAAAGGTTGAGGACAGGGAGGGAGATCTTCAAAGTTTCTCCACAAGCCACTGAAGCTGAATTTTAATGGCGAAGAAAACAAAAAATATGAAAGTGAACAGAACAAACAAGAATAAATTATTTATGAGGATGAAAGTGAAGAAAGGGAAGTTAAGCGAAACAAAGGGAACCACGCATTTCCCACAGCTGAGGTAGCATGATCAAAGCTCTCACGGAACCAAAGCCGATCGCTCGCAGCCGCCGTGGTGATAACACCGAGGCTTTGATAGCGCGCTGTGAGCGGCAGGGCTCAGCACAGCCAGGCACCCAGCCCATCACCTGGGAGCTCAGAGGGCTCCTCTGCCACCTGTACCCACCCAGGGCATGCCTGTCACCTCCAGAGAACAGAACAGAGCAGAGAAAAGGACCTTAGAGCTCATTTTGTTCCAACCCCCTGCTATGGGCAGGGGCACCTTCCACAGGCCAGGTTGCTCCAAGCCTGGGGCTGGAGGGGGTTGTGCCTCCCTATCACTTTGCTGCTCAAATAATCTCCTCTTTTGGGTAAATGAAAGACAAACTGTGGTGCGCCCAGGCAAACATCTTCTCCTTAAATATTTCAGAGCCGTTAACCTCTCCCCACACTCATCGTCATCTACCAGGTAATTGAAATGGCTTTGCCTAAGCAGAAATTTTCGGAGATCAATTATTTACTTCCAGCAGAAGGGTCTGGTTTCAGGCTTGTTTACGATGCAGCTGTTGCTACCGCTGGTTCCTCAGCCTTGTTTATCCCTAAGCAGATAAAAGCTGGCTGATTGGAGATAAAGTTCTTGATTTTCCCAAAGTGCCTGATGGATCTTGTTGGCCACACTTGGAAATTGGGATGCAATGCCTTCATTACGCTGTTGTCTTCCCTCAATTGCTGTTCTGCAAACAAGCAACAGGACGGTGGAATAAGCGAAGAAGAGCTGGTGTGGAGACAGGAAAATCCACTTTGATGTCTCACCCTGAAGAGCAGCAGCCATGGATGCATGAGGATGTTCTTCTCTTCCCTGGGGAAGCCTGATGTCCCCAGCTGGGGATCTCCCTGCCCTGGAGTTGCCTCCACTTTTGCTGCCCCAAAGGCAAACGGGGAACGTGGGAAGTCTGCCTGGGCGGGAGGGTGAAGTGCGAACAGGTCTTTCACTGTTTCCATGAATAATGTAATTACCGAGCAAGGCCAGCGTGGGGAGGGTGAACGAGCATCGACACCAGGGAACAGCACGGGGTTTGAGGAGGGGGCTGGAGGCACGGGAGGGGCTGTGGCTGCTCTGCTCCTGGGCTTGCTGTGCTGCAAACAAGCCGTATTTGACCATATAAATGGTCTTATTCAAAGAGGAGAATTAAGGTAATAACAGTTCTCCAGGAAGGAAAAGGAATTCAATTTCAAAGCCAAATTAAACAAAGCTTCCAATTAGAGCAGATAATGTTTGCAGTGAGCTGAATGGCCTTTCTTCCAGCTCAGCCTGAGTTTAATTTTTCTAATCGGCTCTATTTTGCACCTCGGTTACTTCAAGGTGGCCAATTTCTTAGGAATTGGCAGATATTGACTGAGGATGCTGGGCTCAGAATTGGGTTTATTTTCCTCCAGCGCTTTTGTTTTTGTCTTTGATCGCTCACACACCGCTGGCACCCAGCTGGGGTCCAACACCAAACCCAGGCTGGGGTCCCAGCACCAAATCCTGGCTGGAATCCCAACGCCAAACCCAGGCTGGGATCCCAAAACCAAATCCTGGCTGGAGCCCCAACACCAGACCCTAGACAGGATCCCAGTGCTGGAACCTACCTGGATTTCCAACACCAGACCCTTCCAAAACCAGACCCAGAGTGGGATCCCTGTGCAGGCACCCAGCTGGGCTTCCAACTTTAGCCCGCAGCTGGGATCCCAACACCAGACCTTGGCTGGCATCCCAACACTGGCACCCAGCTGGGATCCCAATGCCAGCATGGTTCTGATCCCTGTGGCACAGCCCTGATCCCAGTGGGACAGCCCCAATCCCACTGGGACAGCCCCAGTCCCACTGGGACAGCCCCAATCCCACTGGGACAGCCCCAGTCCCACTGGGACAGCCCCAATCCC
>VXBQ01006425.1:61207-89658 GCA_013400175.1 Phainopepla nitens | reverse complement strand
TCTGCCTCCCGTGGGAGCGCTGGCCGCAGGAGCTGTGTGAGTGTCCTGTCACCGTCCTCTCCTGCGTCCCACTCCAGGGGCATCTCCCCAGCCCATCGGGCAGGAGCCCTCCCAGCAGGGTGGCCTCAGTGTGTGTGGCATTGCCCTCTCCTGGGAGGAAACAGAAACTCCGTGCAGGCATTACCCGCAAGAGTGACAGTAAGTGCCAGGAATAGCCCATGGCTTGCACATGGATTGACTTCTGCCTGTGGATTCTGCCAGACACGGAATGGATAATGGAGATCCCAACAGGAGCAGGACCTGAGCGGCCCCGGCTCCTCATGCAGCTCACAAGCCACACTCTGTGCTTGCACACAGGTCAGATTCCTGGAGGGATTTGGCTGGGATGCCAGCAGGGAGCCAGGCTCCAAGCTGCAGCTGCAGGACCACCTGCCCACCTTCCACANTTCACCCCTCCCCTTCTCTCCTTTTTTTTTTTTTTTTTTTTTTTGCCAGATCTTTTGCAATTCCAACGCTGGCACCGCTTCTCTGGAGCGCGGGTTTGTAAGGATGGAAGGGCTGAGCAGCTGCACGGCGCATCCCAGCAAAGCTCTCCCCGAGGCTTCCCAGCAGCAGAGCTCTGTGAGCCCCGTGCCAGGCATCTGCTTCCTCCACGTCACCCCCGGGTCGGTGCGGGAGCTGTGCCGGGAGAGGCGCCGGCACCTGGAGCAGCAGCTGCCGATGCCTCCAGAGGAGGCACCCCATGGACAGGAGGATCTGCTCGGCTTTGCTTCCAAAGGATGGCAAAGGAGGGAAAGCTGGGGGTGAGGAGCTCCTCCTGCTGCACATGGGGTGAGAGCAGACCTCCAAGGGCTCAGCTTTTTATGCTGAGCTCTCTCCCTCCTGGGTGAGTTTCCCGGCACGTTCAGAGCCGCTGCCTAAGCACGCCGCTGTTCCAGCGAAGCCGCCCTTGCACGGCTCCTCCGCCAGGAAAAGTGATTTGCAATTAGTTCAAACGCAGGTTTATCTCCTCCCCGCACAAAGGGGGCTCGCGCAGGGCTTTGAAATAAATATTGGAGAGAATAACCAGAGGCTGATAGAATAGAGCTGTCTACTCCGTATTTTACCTCTTTCAGGAGAAGAGTGTGAAATATGCTTATAGTCCCCACTCCCAGCCATCCCTAGGAGCGGCTCCGTTGGGCAAACGGAGCTGATGAGCAGCGGGGATAAATCACACTTTCCCAGTGCAGTCAATAAAGCTCCATCTCGGGCTGCTTAAAGCCTAACGGGGGATGGAGCCCGGCTTAAATCCAATCTGGATCAGGCGGCTGGGGGAGCTGAAGGGATGTGAGCTGTATTGATTCTCAGGCTCTGCACTGGAAACTCTGGGAACCTCAAAAAGACAAATGTCTGTTGGGAGCAGATTTGGGAAGTGGAGGCCTGAAAACAATAAATATGCCTCATAAAAAAGGTTAAATGTGTTACTCATATCTGCGTGAGGCAAACCAGGTTAGAACCTGCTCGGGAGGGATGGCTGGCAGAGCAGAGCACGGCTGGAATATGGAAATTCCTGCTAAGAGACGGTGATGGATAGACCTGAAAGTGAAATGGAAGAAATTGGTGAATTATGGAGTTCCCAAAGTCCTCAGGAGCAGTTTAGCTCCCAGGTGTGAAAGTTTTGAGAATGCAGCCAGCATGGCTGGTGCCAAGGGATGAGATGGGAAAAAGCAGCCCCAGTACTGCAGGAGGGTGGGATGAGATGAGATGAGACGAGATGAGACGAGATGAGATGACACAAGATGATAAGATGTGACATATGAGACACTCCTCATGTGCTGGAGCAGAGGCAAGAACAAAAAATGATGGCCTGGTGGCCTTGGGGTCAAGGTGTGACTCGCTGTGGCAGTTCAGGCAGCACGTTCTGCCTGTCACACGTCACTGCCATGAGATGAAGCTGTCTGGATGTCCTGAGGTCTCTCCTGAGCTCCATCATCCTCCGCTCCTCTGAAATGCTAATGGCATTAACATATTTATCATTAACAAATCTTTTAAGTCCCAGAACTGGATCAAACTGCTGAGTCGTAACACCTCATTTATAATTTTTGTCCCCGAGGATGCCTTTGGATTATAAATACACTCCCTGTTCCTAAAAGCATATGGAACTTAAGGAGCCTGATCCAGGCTCTCAGGAACACAGTGATGGCTTTGGGGAGCGAGGAGAGCTCAGAGTGCCCCAAATGGAGCAGCAAAGCCCAGTGCTGTGGTGGGGTGAGGCTTCAGGGGCTGTGATGGATGAGTGATGTGTTGGGGCTGAATTAGGAAGCAGGTAGGATTGAGAGCAGTTCAGCACAGGCTGGGGTTTCCCCTTTTTTGGGATTTGCAGAGCAGCAACAGACCCCTCCCAGGGCTTGAGGGTGGTCAGATGATGCTCTTGGGATCGCTGGGGTGGCTGGTGTGGCTTCTGGGGTGGGGCTGCTTCCATCACCCACCTCATGGGAGGAGGATTCCCTATCCCGGTGGGAATGCTGCTGGAAAGCAGCACCAGCACTGCAGCATCACCTCCTCCTCCTCTCAGGATGCAGCAGGGTCACAGGGCTAGAGATGGGTTGCAGCTCTCAGGAAGGGTTATCAGGATGAGCATCACTGCTCAGAATTATTGAGACAATGAGGAATAAACACCAGATCTATTTATAGAAATTACAGGGAAATCTCTCTCAAGCCACAACCCCCCCTTAACTGCGAATCTGCACAGATGTTTCCTTTGAATTTGGAAAGTGATTAATAAATAAATGAGAGTAATGCTTGTTTTGGCTGAAATAGAGTGATAAATAATGTCTGCAGCACTTCGTTACCAAAACATCCCCAGTGCTGGGTGAAGGATCTGACCTGGGATAAATGGTGAGAGCTGGCAAGGGGGAAACAATTCACACCAGGGATAAACTCAGTGCCACAAGTGGCTGTGCAGGGTCCCTTGGGCCCCGGGGCACAGGCAGGACACGGCACCTGGATCCATGGCTTCACTCTGCCTCTGACTTCCACAGCACAGGAACCTCCCCTGCACTGCCCTCCCTCGATCCCCCCTCTTCAAACCCCTGGCAAATCCAACGTGTTTACTGTGCCGCTCGTGTTGACTTTTTTTTAAATTCATGCATAATTCAGGCTATATCTGTAATTCCTGGGTAAACACAGACATAACTTTTCTGTTGACTATTCCTTGACCCACTTGCTGTACAAACATGCCTTGGAATGGAGCAGCACTGGAAAGGAGAGACCTTCAGGGGTGTCAGGGGCTCCCAGAGGGCTGGGAGAGCGTGGCTGTTCAGCGCCAGTGCTGTGCTGTGTTGGTGCCTTGGATCTGCCCGCTCTGGCCCTGTCAAATCCAAGGCATTCCCAGTGCTGAGGGAATGACCAGCCAGCTTGGTAACTTGCAAAACTGCTGTCAAATCCCTCCAGGTTTCCACTGAAATCGGAGCTTTTGTATTAATTTGTATTGTGATGAAAGCGTGTACCAGCACCGTATCGCAAACACAAACAGGGCAATCTTATAAAAATTTCATCTTTATCTATTTTGGGGAGAAATAGCCGTGTCTGCCTAATTGAAGCATCTGTCATTCTGACATTAAATAGTGCATCCATGGCTCTTTTATTATATCTCCTTGCATTTCCCATACACTGTTAAATTGAAATAACACCGGTGGCTCGGAGATAAAGGGAGATAATAGGTATTTTATAATGAGCAAAGAGGAGGATTCATCTTCAGTCAAAGCCCAGAATTGCTTTAGATTTTTTTTTTGTGTGTTGTTACTTTTGTTTGATGTTGGTATTTTGCCACCCTAAAGTGGGGATTCTGCCACTCAGCTTTCCCAGTGCAAGGAGGAGCATTTATCCACATGGGAAGGGATGTGAGCACCAGCAGCTGCTCGTCAGCATCTGAAGTGACACCACGTTTTGACTGTGCCCAAAATTAAGTTTAGTGAGTACCACTCCCGTCAAGGAGGAGCTGGGGCAAATCAATTCACCCTCAGTTTTGCACAAAATAATTAAAAGTAGATCCAAAGATCCACACACTGCCTGCTCCAACACTTGTCACCTCCCCTCTGGGACAGGACTGCCCCAAGGACAGGGACACTCGAGCCAGACCTCCTCAGTTGCAGCTTCCCCCCAACACAAACAAATGAGCCCCAGAAAATTGAACGTGGAGCTCTTTCCCCATGTGGATTCTGTAATTAAATCCCATGCAAAACGAAGCAATTACCAAAAAAAAAAAAGGCACAGTGTGAGTACAGATAATTATCAGCGTGGAGGCTCCCCAGGTAGCTGGCACAGAGGCTGTGACAGCCGCTTGCCCTGCCTGGTACCCACCCCCAGGGATGCTCCTGCTGCCAGGGAGGGGTGGCCTGGCCCCATCACCTCACTGGCTTTGGGTGGCCCCCACTTCCAGAGCTCCCCATGGATCTCTGTGGCTCCAGCTGGATCCACCATTGGGCACAGGGAACCGTGGGGAAGGAAATGGAGCTTGGGGAAGTGAAGGAAGAGCCACAGCTCAGAGTAAAAGCACAGATATCTAATTGAGATTTCCTTGAAACCCACTGGAAATAATTAAAATTGACTTCTAATACTTTAAAAACTAATTAGGAATATTGGACTGGATAACTACATTGAAGTATAAGTGGCATTTAATTGGGATAAACTGAATCATAATTGGAAATAAATGCAGCCCAAAACAATAAACAGCTTGGTAGGGGAGGTTATGGGCAGCTTGTTTCAGTACAGGGAGTGTGCTGCTGGCTCAGAGGCTGACCAAGGCACTGGGGCATCTCTCATCAAATCCTAGAGTCTGCTGAGATCACCAAAACTTAACCCCAAGCCCTGCACAGACACCCCAACAATCCCACCCTGTTCCTGAGAGCACTGTCCAAACCCTCCTGGAGCTCTGGGACCCTCAGGGCCGTGCCCATTCCCTGGGGAGCCTGGGCAGTGCCAGCACCCTCTGGGGGAAGAAACTCTCCGTGATCTCCAGCCTAAAACTCCCCTGACACAGCTCCAGCCATTCCCTGGGTGCTGTCCCTGTCCCAGGGAGCAGAGGTTGGAGATGCAGAGCCAGATGAGGTCTGACCTCAGTGTCCTCCAGCTGAGCACACCAAGTGCCCTCAGCTCCTCGCGTGGCCCCTCCAGGCCCTTCCCCATCTTGGTAGCCACCTTTGGATATTCCTACGTGTGATCTGTGCTGGCATCTCTCCTGGCACACCTCTGCCAGCACAGGCATGTCCCTTCTGGCACACCTCTGCCAGCACAGGCACATCTCTCCTGGCACACCCCTCCTGGCACACCTCTCCTGGCACACCTCTGCCAGCACAGGCACATCTCTCCTGGCACACCCCTTCTGGCACATCCCTCCTGGCACATCCCGAGCAGAACACAGAGCCAGGGACCCCCACGCCAGGGCTGCCAGGGGCACTGGGTGCAATCAGATCCATTACAACAACCCCGGAGATGCTGATCCCTCTCCAGAAGCCCCAAACTCCATTTCCGGAGCCCGATGTGTGTGAGCAGCCCCCAGCCCGCGTGTGCTGGGTTATTTATCTGAGCTTTAATAACACCACCCTTTCAGTGGTATCAAACAGCCGTCGCTGCCTCGAGCTTCTCATTCCCCTCAATGAGCTGGGAACAAATGAAGTGGGTGCAGAGCTGCCGGCCCTTTGTTCTCCCTCATCTGCTCCACTCATTACTTTGAGGAGCCCTATTTTCCTCTTCTTTACTGCTTTCTTCTCTCGAACAATGGGCTCTGAATGTATTCAAGTAACTCTTTTATCATTCACTTCTGCGGAGATCTTTAAGTTCTCCACCTGAACAGTTGGTATTTCTATTTATGAAAACTTTCTTGCTGACTGCCAAAATTGGGATTTTACTCTTGAAACGACTGGTTAGCTCAATTATGGCCTGTTTCATTCCCCCCATTTAGATTTAATAGCTACAATTTATAAATGCCAGACTTCCCTCTTGTTTCCTCATCCCCCCCACACACACGAGCCAGGAGCCTTCTGATCTCCCTCTGATGGGGATCCAAGGTGGCCAGGCCATTTTTTGTACATTTTTTTGCCCTGCTAAAAGAAAACACAAAACAAATTCAGAAAACTCTCAATGCATTCCCTCCCTTTTCATCATTTTCCCAGCAGCAGACCTCACAAATTGCTTTATGGGATGCAGGAAAGCCCTCACTAGCCTGGGAGCCCCTCGGTTTCCTGGTAATTTAGAGGATGCTCTTTTTCACATGGTTGTTTGTTCTTCCAAGCCTGGCACAAAATATTAAAAAGCTGAATGGCTTTTTCTTCTCTCATTCAGTTGGACAGCTCCTCTGAAGGTCGTTCTGCTTCTTCCTGGTTCCTGGAAGTTTTCCCTCACTGGTAGTTGCTGTTTGCACTTGTGGCTGGACAGCGCCTGAGTGCAAAACCTCCCGCCCTGCTTTTGGAATATCAGCCTTTTACAGGCTGTGCTGATGGCAGGCACTGTGTTCCCTGGGTGGCAGTGACAGAGGCTGCTGGGTGCCCTGGGTGGCAGTGACAGAGGCTGCTGGGTGTCCTAGGTGCTGGTGACTGAGGGTACTGGGTGCCCTGCATGCCCAGGGTAGCAGTGGTGGCACGTGCTGTGTACCACTCGTGCCCTGGGTGACATTTCCAGAGGATGGTGTGTGCCCTGGGTGCCCTGGGTGGTGGCCACAGGGGTGAGGGTGCTCTACATGCCCTGACTGGCAGTGGCAGTGATGATGGCAGTGCTGGGTGGTGGCACTGGGTTTGCCCAGCAAAGGGGCACGTGGGGCCATGGCTGGAGCCCCTCACAGCATTCCCATCTCGAGGCCCCTGAGAGGAGCTCCAGGGCTGCTCATCGTGGCTCGTGGGGCAGCCCAGCTCCTCAGCTGGAAATAATGTTCTGGTTAACTCCAGCCCATCTGTTATCCCCCTCCTTTGCTAAGGGAGCCCGGGTTCTTTATGGTTTATTAATATTTATTTAGTCTGTTTGAAACCTAAGCCTGTTGCAGGAGGCTTGGGATGCATCTACAAAGATTTTATCTCCCAGCTCAGGTGCTGCTGCACCATTAGAGGGCAAATGGGGTGTTGCAAAGGGATTCCCCTTGGAGGTGGTGGCTGGAGCTGAAACCCAAGTCCATGGGATCTGCTCCTGCACCAAGGTCACACATCACACCTCACCTGTCCCCAGCATCTTCTCAGTGCAGGTCTGCTTCCCACCATCCATGCCCTTCCACTTTTAGGCATCTATTCTGGAAAAAACCTCAGGGAAGGTTTTATCCCCCTCAGCAGGGGGCTTCTGCCAGGACACAGAGGGAGCAGTATGTGGCAGGGTGATGACCCACAGCAGAGCCAGCCCATAGCATCAGGCTCCTTTAGCAAGAGCGTGTCAGTGCCCTGGAAAAGTCAGGGATGGGAAAGGAGATTAATAAAGGAGCTTTTCCGTGAGTTTGATAAGCACTGACACGCTGCAGGCTCGAGGTGAGCGGCGCAGACATCGGCTGTAACGAGCTGAGCGGCCTCTCAGGAGGCTACAGGAAATCAAGTTTAACATCAATTTTTAACTCTTGCTCTGCATTATTTAATAAGTGGTTTGAAACCTGCCTGGCATGCTGAGAGGTTGGAACTCGTTCCTGCGCTGGAAGGAGGAAAAAAAATATTTTGTTTTGCAATTAGAGGAGCGTCCCCTCGGCCGCAGGGGCGGCATTGATCGGCTCGGCAGCTCGGGGTTTGTAAAGAGCCCCCGGCAAAGCTTTTCTGCTCCTTTAATGAGATCGAGCAAAGGTGGAAGAAGCAGGAACTGATCTGAACCAGGGCACCCTGTGCCCGTGCCCTTGGCTGGTGCACACCCCTGGAGAGGTTTGGAAAGGCCAAAAAATGAGTGTCCTGTCCTGCGTGGTGCCCGGCGAACAGAAGCCGCCCTTGCTCTGCGCTTCACCTTCACACGCACTGGGACTAATCACACATCCTCGTTAATTTACTTCTGCCAAGCTGTTACAACATCACCCAGAACTGCTCTCTGAATCATCCTGTTGGGGTGTTGGATCTGTGTTTTCCCTGGCTGGTGGCTCTTCCCAGGAAGGAATGGCTGGCTCTTTGCTGTCTGCAGCTTTTCATTGCCAAAACCCCATGTGGAGAACGCAGCAGTTCGCAAAGCTGCTGAGCTGACCCCAAAACAGGGTGTTTTTGGCAAAGTGGCATCTTCCTGCTGCACCAGAGCAGGGATGGTGAGAGGAATCATGTGCAGTATCACTGCTGGCCCCAGAAAGGTGGGGTGTCCGTGTGTCCCCGTCAGCAGGCAGGACACAGGCTCCTCTCCAGCTCCTGCACGTGAAGGGTTTGACTTTTCAAAGATCTCCAGGTATTTCCCAGTTGGAATAAAACTCACCTTGAAGGTTTTATGGGGGCATCAAGCCGTTCATGCTTTTCTATCCCTGTTTTAAGGGAAGTTTTATTAGGTTGGCCCATGGATTTTTCAGTTAAAATAATTGGTGTTTTACACCACGGGCATCAATACAAATGTAAACACAAGCAGGAACAGCAGCAGCAGCAGCAGCGATGCGTGTCCTGGGTTTGACTCCTGGGCTGAGCTGGTCCCAGGTTCTCTAAGGAGTGATAAAGGAGTGTAGAAGGCAGCTGACCAACTCTCCATGGTTCTTCACCACCAAAGCCCACCCTGTGCTGATCCTGGAGTTCTCCTGTCCCTGCTGGGACCTGCGAGGTGTGACAGGACCCACCCTGGTGGCAGGAGACGCTCTGAACTGAGGGGGCAGGGATGGGTACAGCAACCACTCTCGGGTTGGGAGGGCTGAGTAGCTGTTCCATCCTCAGGAAGGAGCTGGATAATAACTTCCAGCGGCTTCTGGAAGCACAGTTCCAGTGGGAATGTCACACCAGGACATGGCATTCACACGTACCGGTGCATCCCTCCCTACCTGGGCAAGTGAACTCACACCAGGCTGTCTGGCAGAGAGAGAGGGAGGCTCTATATGCTATTCCATACTTCCTCCTCCATTTAGATGGATTAATTGACCTTTAAAAATGTGCCCAGAAAATAAATGACCTAATAAAATGAATTATCCTGTTCCATAGTGCTCGAAATCCACTGTAACTTGAGAGGAGACTAATGAAACATTGAAAGCATTGAAGAAACGACTAATGAAAGAAATAACCCTAATAAAGAATAATTGATTAGTCATTTGAAAGCACTGCAAAGCGTGGGGTGAAGGCTCAGCTGGGCCACAGGCCCAGGGCAGTGTGGACTGCCTGGAAGACCCTTTTCCCCCCCATTTCTGCTCCTCTGATGGAAGGCAGGAATGTGGGAACTGCTGCTGGAGCTCGTGTGGGACCTGAGTGCCACCAGCATGTGCTCATCTCAAATTATCCTTCCTGACAAAAAATTAAGTGTTAGAGAAAAGCTGGACGAGGATTCTGGAACTGCTGCCATTTCTTTAATTGTAGTTTCCAAGAATTTAGCAAATTGAACATGGAAGAGGGAAGCTGGCACTGCTGCCATAGCCTCTCTGGGCTGAAGCGACTTTGTGCTTGCTTTTTGGCACCACAGAGCCCTTATCTCACTGACCTAAGCCCATGCCTTAATTTTTACGAGCTCCTCAGTGAGGCTGGTGGAGCAGAACGACAGCAGTATATCCTGGTTCAGCGAGGGGATATTGTTCCCAGAGTGGGAAATAAAGGTGGAAGTGTCCGCAGCGAATTTACAGCTGGCGATAAGCAGGGTTTCACCAACAGTCCCCCAGCAAATTCTGTTTATTGCCAGCTCCTCGCTGCCTGGAGCTGCATCCAGGACAGAACAATTCGGTGACACTGCAATTATCTCCCATCGACCCGCCCTGTGCTGCCTGGGCATGCTCCTGCTGCTCCTCCCTGGCAAAAGATGCTCAGCCCAGTGCTCTTTCCTCTGGAGCAGTAACAGGACCGGGGAGCCTCTCCCTGAACGCCATCTCTCGTTCCTGATAACCCAGCTGAGCCAGGGGAAGAGGAGCATCTCCTGTGCCCTGACTCCCGCGGCGCTGAGCTCCCTGTGAGTGACGCCTGATACCGCGCTCTCCTCGCACAGGAAATTCCAGAATCGTGGGAGGCACCACCTGGGGAGGGGGCTGCAGCCTCTGGTTTGGATTTAAACAGCCCCATTGTTCCTGGAAGAGCCAGGGGGTTGCACACTCTGGTTTGGATTTAAACAGCCTCATTGGTCCTGGCAGAGCCAGGGGCCTGCAGACTCTGGTTTGGATTTAAACAGTCCCATTGGTCCTGGCAGAGCCAGGGGGCTGCAGACTCTGGTTTGGATTTAAACAGCCCCATTGGTCCTGGCAGAGCCAGGGGGCTGCAGCCTCTGGTTTGGATTTAAACAGCCCCATTGGTCCTGGCAGAGCCAGCCCTACAGCCCTGCCACGGCAGAGCACTCGGAGTTACCTGCACAGGCTGCCAAAGCACGGATGCATATTTACATATTTTTTTAAGCACTCATTAGAAATTCTGCAAAAGGAGGTCCTGATGAAGTGCTCATTAATAATCCCCCGGCCTGCAGGTTGGCCATGCAGTTGTTTGCACAAGCAGCCATGTTCCACGGTCCCAGTAGGATGTTCTCCCATGATGGTGCCATCCATAACTCTGTATTAAAAGTGTCACACGCAGCGTGCTCTCGTTCCTCAAACCTGCGCCTTCTGTTTGTTTATTTGTTCTTCCAGCACAAAACAATTCAACCTCCACAGTTATTTTAAGCAAATCAGGTTTTGCTCGGTGTTTCATTTCCATTTTAAAACGTGTCCTTGCAGGAGCTGAGGGAGGTGGGGGCGTTTCCAGCAAATCCATCCATCCTGGTTGAACTGTTTTTTGTAAGGGTGTTATTAATGCTGGCAGCCAGAGATGGGCTCGACAGGATGCCAGCCTGCTCTCCCACAAGATGCCAAGTGTGGCAGAAAGTAGGGGCACGGGATCAGCCAAGCCAGGGAGTGGAGCCCTCACTGGAACACAGCTCCAGGCACAGCGCTCATCATTTCCTCAGCCTGATTTTCTCCTTGTCCCAATCACGACTGCCAGATTAGCTGGAGGTGAAAGGAATATTAAAACTTTAATAAAGTCGTCAAGACTGAGCCACGTCTGGGCTCTGTCCTTGTCTGAGTGTTACCTTTGGTTGGGATTTAAATTTTTATAAAAGATGTCAGGTCTGGCTGGAGCTGGGATGAAGAAATCAGGCTCTCATGTAGTTAGTGGTGTCCCAAAAGGGAGGTGCAGCAGCACAAATGAACTCTGTACTGTGGGTGGGAATGCAGCTGGGTCTATCCAGGGATGCTTCTCTGTGAGAACACGCTTTGCCCTCTGCCCTGAAGTGTCCCCAAATCCCTGTAAATCTACACTTTTCATCAGTCAGGGCTTCTGCTGGGCAGCTCCAGCCTGTGTGCACAAGGCTCCTGAGAGCTGCCTACAGAAGGCGTTGGGAAGCAGCTCCAGCTGCCGGATCAGTGTCCATAACTTCAGTCCTTGCCATTGATTTTCCTCCTGCCTGCTTGGCACATGATGTATCTGGCTAATAAAAGCTAAGTGGGAGCTGCTGCTCATTCCACAGAGCCCCAGTGTTGGTGTCCCTCGACATCCTTATCCCCAGATGTGTCCAAAGTGACTTCACTGACATCTCCTGCATCTCTCCCCAGGGCTGGTGAGAGGCATCACAGTGCCACTGATGGTGACCCTGGGGTCTCTCACAGGGTGCAGCGATTCCCTAAAACTGTTATTAGACCTAAATGTCCTCACACTCTGTTTGGAACCACATTCCAGCCCTCCCCAGAGGGAAGGGAGCATTTCTCCTGCAGGTCTGGGATGTGCTGGCAGGGTTTGGGATGCAGCAGCTCCAGGTGCTCGAGATGCTGAGCTGTGCACCCAAACATCCTTCCCTAATTCCCCTCTACATCCCTCTTTGTGCAGCCCTGGATAATCCCAGGCTGGTGATTAATCATGTGCTGAACCTCAAATCAGAACAAGCAAAAATTGAACCGTAGTTCAAAACCAGCACTGAGGTCATGGTTTGAGGTATTGAAGAACTGTCTGAGAGGCACCATAAATCCTAATCTGGCTTTGTTAGGGCTTTATTAGGAGGTGACCCTCTTGGCTGGGGTGCAGTGGCTTTGCTGCTGCCCATGTGCCTGCTCTGGGCTCCCAGGGAGTGGGAGAATTCCCCAGCCCTTCAGAGCGAGCACCAAGCCTTCCCCACGTGGCCTCAAGTGCAGACTCCTCATATTTCACGCAGAAACTCTTCTTAAAATCTCAGCATGACGAGGGCACTTGGCACTAATGAAATGAAAAATGTTTCCGTTAAGCAGAGAAACTGTTAGGACAGCTTGAAGTATTGTGCTCCTCTGTCAACTCCAGAGTGGACCAATTTTCCACGAGGTTCTTCTATATATTTGTTCTTAACCTTAAGAATATGATTGCAGGGATAATAACTCAATCCTGTGAGCAGGAGGGAGAGCAAACAGAGAGCTGTCCTGCTGTTTGCCTTGGGAAGGAAGAGCCCAGAGCTGCAGCTGCCTTTGCCCTGGGCATCTCCTGAACGCAGAACTGGAGACCTGAAACAGCTTTTTTGGGGGTCCCTGGCTGCAGCCCCCCCTTGGCTGGTTCTCTGGGGAGAAATGAGTGTGTTCTCTGTCCTGGAGTGAATAATGCCACGAGTGTAGGCACAGTGACAGAGCCTCACTCGAAATGAAACGAGATCATCCACCAGGTAGAGCGTAGGTAGGGAGCTCCAATTCATCACAAGGAAAACGACATTCCAATGCAAATTTCCCAGCTCTGCTGGCAATTCTTAATTGGCCAGTCTATCAAAACAGGTATCAGTGCTGTTCCATCCCAGAGATATGATACTTCCCTCCAGCTCTCAGAAGTGGCTTTATGTGTTTTCCAAATTGTTCTTCAGCTTTGAAAAACCTAATGTAGCCTGAACAGCTGAAATGAAGGGCTGCAAACAGAGTGCTGGCTCCGTGCAGGATCCAAATCCCCCAGCAGCAGCATCCTGGTGGCTGGGGAGTGATAGCACAGAGCAAGGGTTATAAATTACCCAGGATCTCCTGCTTCTATTTTTTTTTACTCCTTTTTTAGCAAAATGTGAATTTATGAACACGGACTTTGAATTATTACCCCAAAAAGGCACATTAGGTATTTTACAGCATATTTCATGTAGTTTCTCATCTAAAAAAGGCAGGCAGGCAGAGGAGTGTAAAGAACAAACTGTTCTTTACTAATAAAGTGTCGCCAAAGATAATTGGCAATTTCCTTTCACTGTAGAGCCTGTACATGGGGTGGATATTTATAATTCTTTTTCCCAAGCTGGGCCCCTCTGTGCTCCCCCAGTTCCAGCCACCACCAGCCCCCCAGCCCCGCTGGCTGCACTTGTGAGGGGAAATTTTCCTTTCTCCCGAGCTTCTCCAGGGTGACAAAAATCTCTATTAAGCCCTTCAGCAAAGCCTAGAGCCTGTGGATCTGCCTGACATTATGATATAGCTCGGAGCAGCTCAAAATCCACCCTCGCAAAGTCCACGGGAGTAAGAGGATTAGAAGTGATGGGAAATTAAATGCCAGTTGCTCCAGAAGATGAGCGGAGGAGGCTCTGCTGGTGCCCTCCTGGCCGTGGGCTCGGTGCTGAGTGAGGCTGGTTAACAAAAATGTCCTTCCTGGGAGAAGGAGCGAGCGTTGATTCCCTGAACTGTCCCCTCCCTCTTGCCCCTGGGTCTGTCCCACCTGAGCCTGGCTGGGTTTTGCCTCTCCCAGAGATGTGGCCCTGGCATTTGGCTTTGCCTGCCCAGCCCAAGCTGCTCCCTCAGTATGAAGGGACAAGGTTTGCCTAAAAACATGTGCCTGAGGCAGCAGATGTAAATTGGATGTATCCATCTGCCATGAACTGCTTGACCAGGAGAAGAGTTATGGTGGCTTGGGGAGCTCTTGGGGAGAGAAGAAACATTGGGCAGATTGGCTGGAGCAAATGGTAACGAGGATTTATGGGGTCTGCTGGTGGCAAGAGTTTATCTGGGCTCCTACAAAGTGCTCCTGAGAGAGGGGTGTGGATGTGTAACTCAACAGGATGGCAGAGGCCACCAATAGTTGCTCAGCCCAGCCTGGACACGAGCACTAAACTGGCTTCAACAATAAATTAATGAAGGTACAAGACTCCACGGTGGCTTCTCCACAGAAAAGCTGCTCATTTTGGGGTTCTTTGGAGCACACACAGCACACAGGCACCAACTGGCCTGGATGCAGCTGCCAGCACTGGCATTTCCTTCTGCTCCTCCGAATCCTGGCCGCTGGAATCTGCCTCCTCATACGTGGCAGCTTCCCAAAGCTGTGCAATTAAACAAGTGGCTGGAAATGAAGCAGGAGAAGGGGCAGCTCTGCTGTGGATGTGGGAAAGGAAACAAATGTTTTCATATAAAGGGAGTTTACACTGTGTATAAATCTGAATGCCAGAAGCTTAATACATTGTGGACAGAAGCTGTTCCATCATTCCAGGGCTATTAAATTTTTTAATCAAACGCTTTAGCTATTAAACTGCTGAGGGTTGGCAAGGGCTGGCTCTTCCTGTAGGTTAAACCCACCACGGTGCAAACAAATACAAAATTAATTCCAGGTGCCAAAAGAACAGAGGAGTCAATATAAGAGTAATATTTCTTGGGGCTTGGCTGGTCCCATCCCACCTCCTGGGAGGTGACCTGAGGTTTGGGGGCCCGAGTGTTTCTCCAAAGCCACCCAGGGAGCATGTGGCAGACCTTTGAAAGGACTGGGACTCCCCTGCCCTGCCCTGCCTCCTCCCAGCAGGAGCACCTGGGCACTCTGAGCCACGTCTGTGGCTGCCTCCACGCTGTGGCCCAAGTGTCACATCTGGGATGTCTCACAGCAAGGGGACAAAAGCTTCTCCTGGACTGTCACAGCCCAGGGGAGGAGCTGCTGCTGTTGCTCTCATCCACAGCTCTGCCCTTCTCAGCTGTGCTGCGCAGCTGGATGCCCTGCTAGCCCTAACCAAAACATGCCTGTGGAAGTCCAGCTCCCGTGTCCAGCAGAGCTCCAGCACAGTGGCCACAGGAAAGCCCGTGCTGAGCCCGTCTGTCCCGGCAGCTCTGCCGGCAGCCGGAGGCTCCTCGCTCGTCCATCACTGCTGAGCAGCTGCGAGCAGGGGCACTGACACGCTGCCAGGGAAAGAACCAACACAGTGGAAGCAGTGGGAGGAAAGTATCTGCAGCCTGGTGGTTAAAGCTGCTTTTAAGGATACTGAGAAAATTCGTGGCGGGTGAGAAATGTAGAAGTTCACCTTGATTAAGTCACCTGAAACACGGTGGCTTGCTGCACTCCTGCTCTGGCAGCTGGGCTGGTCATTACTCCTCATGACACTGCCCACGTTTTCTGAGCTGAAAAGATGCTGGGAACAGCTCTCCCACCTTGAGATGTGCCTGCCTGGCCTCTGTGCTGCGTGGCTGAGGCAGGAGTGTGCCCGTCATCTCAGTGTCTTCCCTCCCAAAATAGCCCATAACTGATGGCGCAGCAAAGTTTAGGGAAGGAGGCAGCAGGTAATTATGAATTCCTGCCTGGACCTCGGCTTCTTCCCTCACATACAGATACCCTTGCAGGTTTTCCCTCAGGCAGAACTCTAGCTGTGGATTTGCTCTTTATCCCTCTAAACTCATAATCTAGCCCGAACCCCGCTGGTCCCTTGCAGCTCATCCCGACAAGGCAGCACTGCATGTGCCTAATAACCCATTCTTTTAAAAAACATTTGATTTTATCCCTTCTAATTGTTTTTTCCCAGCAATCCTGAGGGGGAAAATGCCATATAAAGCTGCCAGCTTTCAAGCCTAAGAAGCTGGATCTTCGAGCTCCCTGAGTTCAGGAAGGAGGTTGTGCAAGTGTGGGATGGGTGGGTGGACAGATGGACACGGACAGAGCTGAGCTGTGGGGCACGCTGGCCTTGCCCCATCTCCTGAGGTTTCCATGGGCTCCAAGCCTGTCTGGGTGCCCCAGCAGCCCCAGCACTGCTGGTGTGGTGCAGCAAAGACACATCTGGGGGATCACTGGTAATGGCCAAAGTCACTTCATCACCGCAGCTGCAGGTAAAGCAGGGCTGGCATTCACCCACCAGAGCCAGCTGCACATCACTCCCATCAGATTTCTATCTTCTTTTTTCCTTGCTGACCCCAAAATATGTATCATTCTGTGTCTTTTCACACACACAAAACCCCCAAAAGTTCTTGCCCTGGATTTCCAGGCACTGAAATAAGTCTGGAAAATACTAAACCTCATTTCAAGGTCTCCTGGGTGGAGGAGTTGCTTTCTCTATCCTAAACCTTTCTGCAGGTGCTCAGCTGTTAAGTTTTAAGTTGTGATCCTGTGGATCCAATGCTTCCCTTGGCCATGCTGGAGAGCCCTGCAGGAGCTGTCACATCCTGATGGTGCCACATGGCACCTTCCCATCCAAATCCCATCCCCTGTCCTTTCCCTTTGGCGCTGACATGTTCACCGCTTTCATTACATCCTGTACAATTAAGCTTAAAAAATATAGAATGTTATCAAATTAGAATAACAGCCAAGAATAGACGGAGGCACTTAGCTGGGAAATGGAAGCGTGAGCAGCACGGAGCACAGACAGGCCCTGCAGGAAATTGAGCTGAGTTTCAATCACTGTAATGACACCTTGCCCAGCCACGCAGGGAGAGCGGGAGCTGGAGAGTGGAGCAGCCAGCAGAGACCAGCTCTGAAAAATGGCCCTTGGTTATGGGCAGGAGGAGGAATTACCTGGGCAGTGCAGGCAAGGGAAATGAAGATCTTGGACTGTGAGCAGCTTTCCTTGTCCTTCCTCCAGCATGCACAGACCTTGCCAGTGCTCAGCACACCCCAAAAGAAAGGTTGCTCAAGTATCAACATTTTGGCATCCATGGAGCAGCCTGGTGAGCATGGACCACTCCAGAACTGGGAAAATTTCTGCAGGATGTGTCTAGGGAGCCCTGAGGTGGGTGAGAACAGACATGGTGGCTGTGTGCTCATCCCTGCAGTGGGGACATCCAGTGGGCTTCAGGATAATGCAGCTCCTGGGTCTGAGCAGCTGCAGCAGCAGAAGGGGTGCTGCCTTCAGCTCTGGGGATTAAATGGGGGAAGGTTCAGAACACCTTGAGCTGGTGTCCCCATTGCACAGGTGACACTGGCTGCTGTTCATGGCTGAGGAAAACAGGGCACTGTGTAATTAGTGTGTGCAAGGAGGGTGATGTGGTCACTGCTTATCAGAGATCTCTGGCCGAGCTGAGGTGATGCACATGGCTTTAGGGACAGGGAAGTATTTTTCTTTTAAATAACAGCACCTACATGTTTAATTTAGGTTGCACAATAACCATAAACCCTAGAAAGCAATTCTTCATTTTAATAATTCATCTCCTCAAGTTTTACTGTGATTGATCAAAGATATTAAATTTAATAAGAGAATTTATCAAGGTTATCTGATGTCAAAATAAAAGAGTGCCAGGGCTGTGTTCCCTGGCTGGGGAACGCTGTGTGTTTGTGTGTGTCCGCATTGTATATCCAGGCATCACCCGGGGGAGAGGGAAAACTGAGGTCAAGCTGCTGCAGCTTCTTGGGAGAATCCTTCAGGGATGTCTCCTTAGGAGAATCCTTCAGCTCTGGCTCCAGCTTCTCACCCAGTTCCCAGTGGAGGGGCTGGAGCGTGTCCTCTCTGGCTGCAAGCTCTGCTCCTGGTGTCATTTTTCCATCAAGGCCAGACCCCTGCACGGTGCCACGGACCTACCAGTGTGAAGGTGCCTGCAGCACCAGCAAAGAGAGGAATATCTCAGGAAATGACAGGGAGAAAGGGCTGGCAGTGCTGGGGATGCTCACAGGGACAAGGACAGCAAGGAGCTCACTGAGGGCAGAGCCAGAGCCCGAGCTCTCCCCCGGCACTGAGGAGGAGAGCAGGAGAAATCAGGATCTCTAATTAACGTCCCCAAGCACTGGCATTGACACCAGGAGTTTGCATCCATCACCCAGCACTGGTGGAGATTAACATAATTTTGCCTTCAGTGCTGTAGGTGTGACTCGATTACGGAAGGGAAACCCCGCGACTTTAATGCAGTTATCAATCTGAATTACATCGGGCATTTTTAATCATGCAGCTCATTCCAGGAGCCTTTCCATGCTGGCTTTGGCATCATCATGCTTTCTGTACTTCTAAAACAGCCCAAAAGGAAGAAACAAGTAGAGGCTGTGTGTGCCTGCTCACCAGCCCAAGGCAGGAGGGGCCAGGGTGGGTGACACCGGCGATGTCCCTGTGCTGGGCAGAGCAGCTCCCTGCCGTGCTCCTGCACACTCAGCCCTGACCAGGAATTATTCTGGTCATGAAGAGGCCAAATTACATTTTATATTTCTTGTTAATGCTTCGTCATCTCCTCGAGCTGAAGGATAATCTCCCTTTATGAACGAGGTTCAAGACCCATCAAGAATTGTTCAGACAGGTCAAGCGAGAACTGCTGTATTCAAATAATGACTATAAAAAATGTCCATTATCTGTAAATTAAAGCCAGGATGGCCACAACTCCTCTCACCCCTCTGCTCAGGAGCAATTCAGTTTTGGAAAGTCACATTTTCCAGCCCAGGAAGAAAAAAAAAACCAACCTTAATTCGCCTTGCTACAATATTGAATTACCATTACACCACTGAATAAATAAAGAATGTGGTTTCTGGAAATTGCCATAGATCACCATAAAATGCCTCATTATTGTCGATGTGGCTTATGACAGGGGCTATTAGCAGGGAATGGAATCAATAATGAGAGGGAGTGCAGGGAACAGGCTGTGATGGGAACCCCACAGAGAAAGGTGGGTTTTGGGGGCAGGCAGGGGTGGGTGGGTGCCTGGGGGCTTCTCTGCTCTGCCACCCTACAGCCTCCAGTCCCTAAAACCCCACGGACAGCACCATCCATTGCTGGCAAGTGTCAGGTGACAGCAGGCTCTGGGCAAAGCTGCTTTTCCAGATGCAGGAGGGGGAATTTGGAGGGAGCCCTTGGGCCCCTTTGCCAGCTCACCCAGACAAAGCCAGAGCACGGCCCAAGGCTTCCCAGATGTAGGATGCTTTCTGAGGAAGTAGGCCCGTGGGCCAGAGAGGTGGAATCATTCATTTCAAAGACTAAAGTACATTCTGCTAATCAGGATTACAAAGAGCGGGGATAAAGAAGCCAGCAACAACTCTGTCCTCTAAGTGCTGAATCTGCCCTTGGACACAAAGAACAAATTGATAATTGTTGTTCTAATTCTTTTCCCTGAAGGCCTGGCTAGAGAATTAAAGCCTTGAGCTTTCTAGAGACTGAATACCCCAGTTTATAATTTGCTGCTTTCCAAAGCACATTGTCCTGTGGCTTCCTGCTTGCTCCAACCTCGGCTCCATCAGCTCCTGCCACCCTCACTCCAGTTAAGGGGTCACAGGGAGCCCCTTCTAATTTTTTCTGCGTTAAAATGAGTAAATAAACTCAGCTAGTGATCCAGAGCATGCGGAGATGAGGGGTGAGCACAAAACCCAGCTGCAGCATCAGGAGAGGAGCTGGGATGGGCACTGCAAGGGCAGGATGCTGGTGACACCAGGGAAGGGCTGACGTCAGCGTGCCACCAACAGGCAACATTCCTGTTCCAGTCCTTAAAAAAATCTGACTTTGAGAGTCATTCCCAGACCCACTACTCTTGCAGAGAGGGGAACCAGGTGCATAAAGCTCACCCAACCCAGAGGGGCTCAACATTCCCTGGGTGCTAACAGCACTTCAGGAGGCTTGGGTATGGTGTGGCACTCCCCCTGCCCAGGACACTTTGTACACCAGCAAAGGGAAGTGCTGCTGAAACATGGTTGATTTTCATGTTAAAAGAGAAGCTCCAAAGTGTGAATTAAGTCTGGCTTAAAACCCCTGGAACACAAACACTGAGATGGCAAAGCACCCATGGCTGAGCGACAGCGAGGACAGCCCCATCCATCTCCAGGCTCAGCCCCTAAAACCTGATGGGGGGTGTTAAAAGACAGTAGATTTGAATGATATGCAGAGTCCAATATTATTTAAAGCCTCATAAGTCAGTAATAACGCTTTAAAATCCTTCCCTAAATCTTGCCAGCAGCCGGGGCAGGTTGCTTTGAGGCTGGGAGGGGATGAGCTGCTTTTGTTGTGCTGTGAGCAGGGATGGAAGGGGGTGGAGAGTGTGGTCAGTGAGGAAAGAGAAATCTGTGGACAGCTCCTGGTCTGTGTGGGGTGGGCTGTGCAGTGCTGACGTGTCCCAGCTCCTCGGCACCCTGTGCCAGCAGCCTGTCCAGCTCGGTGTTCCCTCTGGCTGTGACAGTGCCCTTGTGCTGAGCACGGCCTCGTGGGGACAAACTCCTTTTCCTCCGGGCTCCGGAGCGCTGCCACCGCCGGGCCTGTCACTGCGCTGGTGACCCGGCTATTTATAGCCTGCCAAGGGTGTCAAGGCACAACGCCTGGGGATGGAAACAACACAAGTGCATTATGTGGCCTCCCTGGCAGCCAGAGCTGTCTCTTCTCCTTCTCCAGGGGGCCGAGGGCAGCGGCTCGTGGTGCTGTGCCCGCGGGCACCGCGGTGCCGCCGAGGACCGGCACGCGCGGCGCGGGCCGCGGCACGGAGCCAGGCGGCTGTCAGGATCCTCACCGCCGCGACTCGCTCGTCACAACGTGGGCTGGAGATGGGAGATCTGTTTTTCCTGGTTAATAAGGTTTATTTTTGTTCTGAATGAATAATACATGATTAGTGTCAAAATAAATTACAGTCCTTCCATTATAAACCACTTTGCTGTTCTGTATCTTCTCCTCACCCTGTCTTTCTGTTTCTTTCAACTATCTTTCTTTCTCTTTGGCTTCTTCTCTCTCTTTAAAGCTCCCTCTTCCTCTTGTCACCGTCATACCATTCATTTCACAGCGGCAGAACAGAATATAAATGCACTGCCTTAGGGCTCGTCGAAGTTAAGCGCATGTTGCGTGAGGAAGCGCTGATTGGCCTAAATTATGTAAGAACAACCCGAAGCGGCTGGGAATTCACTCCTTTGATAGGAACAATAACAATTTCAAGATTTAAATGCCTGCATTTTCCAGCCGCACTGGGGTCCCAGGCTGAGGGAGGGAGCAGGGCTGGGTGCTCTCCTCCACGTGGAGCTCACCCAAGGGCTGGCTCCCCCGGGGCTGGAAGTTCAAGCGCACGTGTGGCTCTGATGGCACCCTTGAAGCATCCCTGGATCTGCCCTTTGATAGAATAATGAAATCCCAGGATGGTTTGTGTTGGAATGGACCTTAAAGATCATCCACCCCGCTGACACAACAGGGACACCTTCCACTAGGCCTGGCTTCTCCAAGCCCTGTCCATCCTGGCCTCGGACACTTCCAGGGCTGGGGCAGCCACAGCTTCTCTGTGCCAGGGCCTCCCCACCCTCACAGGGAAGAATTTCATCCATTTCTTCCCCTCCTTCAGTTTGAAGCCGTTCCCCCTCGTCCTGTGACTCCGGGCACTGTAAATAGTGTTCCTCTGCCTTTCCTGCAGGCTCCCACCAGGCACTGGAGGCACCGCTGCCACGTGCATCCCCACAGCCCTTCACAGCATCTGGGGTACAGAAAGTCTGTCTGGAGCTGAGGGGACACACCTCCCCTCCCTGGAGCACACCATCACCCACCAGCAAGGATGTCCCCATGCTGTTTGGCCGCTTTTGCCAAGGCCATTGCCTGCCCGTGCACCAGGACCACTGAGGCAGGAGGGAGCTGCTGGCTCTCCCCTGGCAGAGCCAGGTCCTGGAAGATTTCAATCAGAGTCTGATCACTCGGGCAGCTCCTGGATGTATAATTTAATAGAGGATATTCCATTGCAGACTCCTTGCTAAGATGCCTGGAGCAGGTGACTCAGGTACTGCAGGCTCTGAGTTGGGATTGATGCATTTCCCACCTGTCACTGAAGAGCCAAGTGGTCGTATTTTTCTTTATTCCATCATTACAAAAAGAAGCAGCTTCATAAAATATTTATATTTCTAAAAATAATTGATTTTCTTTCAAGATTCTTGAAGTGAAACCTTAGGGTGGTATAAGAGCTGTCCAGGTCACATTCCAAAGAGAACAAACCATAATGAAACTGCTGGCACAGCCACTTCAGAGGGAGGACCGACGGCTTTATTTAATTACTTTATACAATCCAGGCTCTACTTCTTAGTCACAAACAATGAGAAATGATCAGAATCTCTGCAAGAACCCACAGCTCAAGGCTGCAGTAGTTCCTGATTGAGCTGCTGAGGCACATGGGGCTTCAGCAGCTTGAGGAGGGTGGGAGAAGGGGAAAGGCAGCCTGAGAATTTGGGAGTCTGAGGGGACCTGGGAACCTCAGCCTGGCCAGGGGGAGCAAAGAGGTGGGAACAACCATGTGTTAACTTGCTCCAGAAAAAAAAAAAAGATTGTTTCCTTTGGGTGCTCTGAAGTTTCTTCAGTTTTTCTCAGTTTTCCCACCTTTGGAGGCTGGCACATGGCCAGGCAGCAGGTGCTCTCTGTGAGAGCAGCACAACACACAAACACTGCATGACAGAGTTTTGCTCTGCAAAGGGTGGGCTTGCACAGGTTGGCCTCACCTTGCTTTGCCCCCACCAGCCTGCCCAGAACATCCCTGCCCCAGTGAGGGCAATCCATGCCTGCTGTATGTGGAAAACCCTGGGATCCCTAAGGCTGCCAAGGTAAAATGGGATGGGAGCAGGCTCACTGTAAGGCTGAGGCCCAGCCTCACTCTCCATCATTTTACCATGAGTTTCCTTTCACCTGAAGGTTTTCCAAACAAACACTCACTCGCACCCCAGGGCAGCCGCCCTTGGTCTCTTGTTCTCCATAAAATGAGACACATGGCGACCTTTCCCAAAGGGGAAAGACAATCTCAGTTTGATAAATTCCTGGGGACATTGCTCATCTCATTCTGGTTTATTACCCTTGTCAGAAGGTTACAGAAATGCTCGCTCAGATTATGGTGCTTAACCCGCTGCCAGCCCTGGCCATAAATACCAGCACTGCCTGTGCTGGTAGCTGGGGCAGGCTTTGGATTTCAGATGGATCTTTGGAGCATTGGGAAGCCTGAGCCAGTGGGTCAGAAACCCACTACTGCTTTAACCTCACTCATCCCAATAAATCTCCTTTAGGGTATGAGGATACCAGAGCTCAGACTGTTTTTTTTACAGGCATGGTATTTCTGCCTTCCTGAGGTACAAACCCAGCCAGGGAAACATCTCCCGGGTTGATTTGTGCCAACAGCTGAGTCATTTAACTGGTGGGATTTATACAGGCAGGGACAAATTGGACACCTGCGCTGAGAAAGCGGAGTTCAAGCCAAAATAAAAATCAGCCCCCGATTGTTCGGAGGTGGCTCCGCTATTATCCATCAAGGGCATTGTCTTCGGGGAGACAATTCCTGCTCGGAGCTCGTCCCCACATCATCTGTCACAAATTCATGTCCATTGTTCGGGATGACGACATGTACATAATAATCCTGTAAATTCCAGCGCGTTTCAGCTTTGCTGTTTAAGCATCAGCAGCCGGTGAGGGATGAAGGTTTAACACAGGGGTGTTATCTAACGTCAAGCTCTTGCTGCCGTGCAGTCGGGAGGCAGATGGTTCCCAAGCTGCAGACAGTCATGCTCCTGAGTGGCTCTTTTTGAGGATGGCTCCACTGGGGTGCTGGGCAGGAGATAAAAAGTGCCAGTGACTGAGTCGTGTTCAGAAAAAATAAGATATCAAGGCAGAGAGCGGTGGGCACAGGCTCTGATTTCCCCTGCAGCCTCACAGTGGGCTGAGCAGGTTGGAGGATGCTGTGTGGGGCAGGAGGTGCTGGTGCCAGGTGAGTCAGGGTCTCTGAGGTGCTTCCAAGCCACAAAGGCTCCAGCCTGGACTGCCAACACCAGGGCTCCTCGCTTCCCTTTTAATCAGACTTCAAACCCAGGGTAACGACTTAAAAATCCGCAAAGGAAGCAGCCAAGGGAGACATAAGGGCTTGTTTGATCTTTTTCTGAAAAGAGAGTAGGAATCAATTCCTGACAGAAAATGCATAAGGACAGTGCTGGAAGGAAAAGCCAGAACAGAGCTGGGACTGGTCACACGGGGCGAGTTCGTGCTCCCAGGACACGTTTGGTACCTTGAGGGCAGCAGCCAAGCGGGTGGCATGACCAGGATGTGAGCTCTGCACTCATTCCTCCTTGGATTGCATGTGCAGGCAGGGAAAGCTGTGAGGATGAGGCCAAGTTCCCCTGCTGGGGTGGGGGCCCTACCTGCTGGCAGGCAGATCCATGCCACAGCCTTCCAAAAGCTTCTTCAGCAGGAGCTGGGGCTGCGTGGAGGAGGAGGAGAAGGAACAGGAGGAGGAGGAAAAGGAGGAGGAGAAGGTGGAGGAGGGTGAAGCCCACGAAGCGCTGAGTCTCGCTGGCAGAGGGGCGCTGCGGGCGCAGGGCTGGCGGGGAAGCAGCGCCAGCTCCCCCGGCTGTCCTGAACACATCCCCGGCGAGCTCCTCCCGTCTCCACCAGCACGAGCCTCCAGTGCTGCCTGGGGTGGTGCTTCTCAGTGCCAGGATTTAGAAGAATGAAATCTAAAAGCTGGCAAGAGACATGAAGGGAAGTCGCTGCCTCCAACAATAACGGCATATTTCAGTAGCTGAATTGAGTGTGACCCTTCCTATGCAGCAGGTCAGCAAACAAAGCAGGGGATTAATTGCTGCTGTCGATACATATCTCAGCAGCATCCAAACATTTATAACTGTGAGTTAGTGCCGTGGTCACGCTGCTGGAGCTGGCATGTCCAGGCCTGGCACTGGTGGCTTCTCCCGCTGCTCTCAGGGACATCGTCTGGGTCACTCCACTCTGCTTCCAGCCCCGTGCTGCACTGTGCTCTGGTCCACTTCCAGAGCCAGACATGCACAAAACAGGGTTTCCCCAAGCTGGTTTTGGCCTTGGATGGTCCTTCCTGCTCACTGCATGCCCACAGCACCTCGGTAGCTGTCCCCAAGTCACCCTGCTAATGACAAGGCTTTCAGAAGGGGGTGGATAATAATCACAGCACGCCATTTCTCACGTTCTCCTCGGCTGGCAAACTCTGCCAGCAGCCTCAGCCGCTACGTCAGAAACAGAAAAAGAGCAGAGATGGCTCAGCTGTGTGCTCCGAGCGGAGCTGTGGGCTGGGGAACAAGGACACTTCGGAGAGCACGGAGGGGAGCCGGGGGCTGAGCTGGCAGGGCCAGGCTCTGCTCCACTGGCAGCCCATCCCCATCCTTGTCCCCATCACTGCGAGCTGGCCTTGGCAGGGACAGCGACAGTGACAGCAGGGAGCCCCAGGATGGCTCTGCATCCTGGAGAGGGGCTGCAGGCTTCAGGAAGACAGCACTGCTTGCCTTTGTTATTTTAATTCTGCACCTTAGATCGTATCGCTAATAGAGCCAAACAGTATTGAACTGGAAATGCTGTTTAATTATTTTTCAAAAATAGACCACGGAAGGGCGGTAAATGAAAATACCAGTGAACACGGAGCACGGCGCCAGTCTCACAGCAACAAATGGGCCCCGCTCTCCGGGCAAGTCAGCTGTGACTCCATCGAGCCACTCGACTGAAAATTATTCCTGTCCTCTGGTGACTGTCGTCAAGGAATCACAAGCCCTTTTGCTCCTGAAAGAGCTCACAGACAGATAGAAAGACCTGTTTGTATTCGTGTATTCAACACGGGGATTATTAATTAATATGCTTTATTGGTTTTGTTAAAATCACCTGGGCTAATTTTAGGGGGGAATTTGGCAATATCCTTGCATTAAGGGCAAATAACCTGGAACTAAGGGATTGGTTTTGTGAATGTGGATATTAATGCCTCTCCTGGAGCAGTGCTGTGGTGGGGAGGGGAGGCATTAATGGTCTCATTTCGCTGTGTTACACAAATGGCACGTGGCCCTCATGGAGGGGATTTAATGGCTTGGTGCAATAACAGGCTAAAAGCTGGCAAGGATAAGATAATGAACTGTAAAAAAATATATGTTTATTGACACTTTTCCTTGTTGTTTGGATTTCTGCAGGGTGAATCCCCTTGTTGTGCCATGCAATGCTGCGTGGGAAGAAGCCAGCACGGGATGAGACTCTCCTGCAGGGGCTGGGGCAGGTGGGAAGGGGCCTGGCACACTGAGCTGTACTTCCCAGGCATGATCCAGCTGAGAAGCCATGGCAAACTCCTCCACATAGCACCGAGTGGTGCTATGAGCCCGTGACTAAGATCAGATGGATGCTCTCCACAAACTGGGGGGCACAGCTCAGCCCCCTGCACCTGTATGTGAGGGATGATTGCCCATCTCCAAAGGAAGGGCAGGTCCTGACTCCATTTTCCTTTCCCCTGCACACCCAGGAAAAGGAAAATGGGATCAGGACCCTCTCTTCCTTTGCAGCTCCAGCCCTGCTGGCAGCCAAAATCTGGCCAGCTCCTCCTGCTGATGCTGAGGAGAGTTAGCCTCGGGAACTTGTGCAATGAGTGTTCCAGCACAGGCTGTAAACACCAACTTAGTGAAGAGGCTGTGACACCGCTGGCTCCAAGTCTTAAGAGCCACTTGATCATCTCCTTGCCAAAACACGGAGCCTCCCAAATCACACCGCAGTGGGCGAGGAGATAAAATCCCCGCTAGAGATGTCACAATCTGGAACTGTCTCATCTCTCCTGCACAATGAGATGTCACCACTTGGCCTCTGAAACCCAAGATGCATTTTCCAGACTTATCCAGAATGAATTTTTGTTTAAAGTCTCATTGCCTGGGCTGCACTCTCAGGGCGTATTTCCTAACCCACCCATGGAGTCTTCCACCACTGAGGTCCAACTGCAGACAAGGGTGCGTTTGTCTTCACCTTCTGAACACGGGGTTACGAGGGAAAGAAAATACTTGGCTGCTTCCCCAAGCAAGAAAATGCTCTCCCAGGGCTCCCTCGGTCCTGACAGCTCTGGTCCCCAGGCTGGCAGCCGAGGTGGAGCACTGGAGCTGCCTGGAGCTGTGCAGAGTGATAAAAACCAAGAGGTGGAGATGTCTGAGGAGACCCAGACAGTCGGTGATACAGCACTTGTGATGATTGTTCTGCCTGGAATCTCATGCATGGGTAATTATTACTCTCCTAATTCCATTATTCACAGTTGTGATAGGTGGTTTCACCTCTATTTCTCTCTCACACACAAAACCCCTTATTAGCATTCCCTGCAGTGAGAGTATTCCCCACCCTGCAGCCAAAACAAGCCGGGAGCAGGCTGGTGCACAAGATCACCGTGTCACTGTTGCCCTTCTGGCTCCATCTCCCATCCCTGCTCTGGGGCCAAAAGTGATCATTGGAGGATGGTGCAGGGCCACGCCACTTCTATGGGGCACATGTCCCTTCCCAGGGAACCAGCAGCACCTGTCACTGCTCCCTGCTCCAGACCACACCAAGCCATTCGATTTGGAGTGTTGGATCTGCTTCCAAAAAAAAAAAATAAAAAAAGGAAAACTTCCACTTAGACTTTCTCATGATCCATAAAACCCTGCTGGAGGCTGAGACAGCTGCTGATATAAAAAAGTTACATTAGGGAAGCAGAACTTATTGTGACTGCACAGAACGCCTGGGACTATGGATGTCTGGGACTGTGCAAGTGCTGGGCTGCTGCTGCTGGAATACAATACTGCTGCTGCTGCTGCCAGCCCCAGATGTGCTCCCACAATGTCATGTACCAGCAGGGCTGGGTGTCTTGGGACTGCAATGGCACTCATGGGTTTCTGACTCCCTGGCTGGGATGTCCAGTGCTGTCAGCATGGTCAGTGCAAAGTCACAGACTCACAGAATAATTTATTTTGGAAAAAGCCTCCAAGATCAGTCTTTGCTGGAGTCTTTGCTCCAGTTGGAAGAGAAGGGGGAAATAGTGGCTGTGTGGAGGCTGAAGGAGAATCCTCCCACCTACCTGAGTGGGCTGGAGGTGAGGCTGGGCAGGCTACATGCAGCTCAAAAAAAAAGTCCCTGCTGCCCTCCCCATTCAAATTGGGGAAGTCAGCAGTCCCCAAACTCGCATCCATGATCCATCACTTTGTTTTGCCTCCTGGCAACTGCAGAGGGGGAGGCATAAGGTGGGAGGAAGGGGCGAGTGGAAGACTAATTGCAGCTACACCTGGGGACCTTGGGCGCTGCAGGTATTTCAGACGGAAAAAAGTAATTTTAACAGCAAATTGGTAACAGGCTCCTTAATGTCAGCCTTCAGCTCCAGAAAGAACAGCGACCTGTGGTGATGCCTCGGCACGGTGTGCCAGGCAGGGAGCAGCATGAGCCCTGCAGCAAGGCAGGACCAGGACCAGGACTGGGATCAGGACCAGGACCAGGACCAGGACCAGGACTACGATCAGGACCAGGACTAGGATCAGGACCAGGACCAGGACTAGGATCAG
>VXBQ01006425.1:23679-38922 GCA_013400175.1 Phainopepla nitens | reverse complement strand
GAACGGGGCGGCCGTGACCCTGCCGGGCCTGCGCCTCCTGCGCGGTTGGGGCCGGTGAGGGGAGGGAGGGACGGGGCCGGTGCTGGTGCCGTAACCGCGGCCCGGCCCGGCGTGGGCCCGGTGCTTGTGTCCCCATTAGTCGCCGAGGAGGGTGCGTGGCTTTCTCAAAGAGACTCTTTCTCTCGAAGTGGCTTTCTCAAAGAGACTAAACTGACCTTGTGCTTTGCTTTTTGTTGCTCTGACTCCAAGACACAGAGCATGGTGTAGGCACAGGTTTGGTACAAGTTGCTCCTGTATGCATTTGGAACTCTTAGTTTCAAGGTCCATCTTGGATTAGCAGGTTTAGTTTATCGGTAGACTGCTCTGCCAGTGATCTAAATCCTCGTTTTGCTCAGCACTAACCAAACCTGCACTGAAAGAACAGTTATGGTGCTAGTGTTAATTAAAGGGAGTATATATTTGCACTCATCATCTGCTCGACAGACCATGGGATGCAATTCTTTGACTGTAGTGCCTCAGTGGGTTTTTGTCATCCTTCCAGGGATGAGTTTAAGCTTGAAGGTCGTGGCTGTGACCCGCTCAGCTGCCCAGGATGCCACACAAGATCGGTTTCACTGTGGTCAGCTCGTCAGGACATGAGGATGGGTTCAGTGCTCGGGAGCTGATGGTTCATGCACCGACAGTGAATGGCTGGAGATCGCCCAGGTACTGTGGGGGAATAGTCTTGGAGCATTCTATTTCTGAAGCATCAAGTTCAAAACAGTGGCAGATGTACCATGCATGGTCAGAGAAGTTTACAGTATCCCAGGCCAAACTGATAAAGCAAAAAAAGTTATTTTAATCCCATGGAATCCTCATCCTGGGGGAAAAAAAGCACCTTGGTTAACACCTAATGGCACTGCATTGTATTTAAAGAAAGTCCTAGAAATGAAAATGGGAACTGTTTTTGTTCTTGGCAGTTTTGGAGTTTGCAACCGCTTTGGCTTAGTGTGAAA
The DNA here is from genome assembly GCA_013400175.1 of Phainopepla nitens. Classification (NCBI taxonomy): domain Eukaryota; kingdom Metazoa; phylum Chordata; class Aves; order Passeriformes; family Bombycillidae; genus Phainopepla; species Phainopepla nitens. Next base: position 37,927 of record VXBQ01006425.1, on the reverse strand, counting down.
AATCCATTTCACTCAGCACATCTTCTAAACATGTGTGGGGCACCTGAACATATGCATGCAGTAAAGGGAAGGGAAAAGTGTTTGCACTCTACTCTAGGGATTCTTACAATATTTATAACGTTGGCTTACAATTAATAACTTGAAAGTTCCATAATTAAATGTTGCCCAAGTTGGAAGTGAAGTCTGCTTTAAAAGGCTGATTGAATTCAGAAGCTGTGTCTCTTCCAGGCTCTGTCAGTACCCCCAGGAAATCATCCTGCAGTTGGCAGAGAGGTGTCGGATCCGGAAGCTGCAGCTGCTCGCTCACCAGTACATGATTGCAAGCAAAATTGAGTTCTACATCAGTGAAAGTCTGCCTGAATACTTTGCACCGTATCAGTCAGAGAGGTTTCAGAGACTTGGGTGAGACAGAAAGTTTTGGATCAGTTTATTGTCTTAACCAGAAAACCTTCAGGGGAAGATAATACTCACTGTGGGTTGTTTGTGATGTGGATGTGCTGTGTGGGCAGCTGGGAGATCCTGGAGTTGTGTAGGTCTGTGACAAAGCTGGAGATGCAGGTGAATTGCCTTGCCAGGTGACAGCACACGTTGTTCCAGTTATGAGGGAATTTTAAACCTGAGGGTCAGAAATCCACCTGTGTGCTTGGATGTATCCTCTGCTCATGTGTTACGTTTTCCTTCCCAGTTATGTCCCTCTCTCAGACAACGAGAAGACTGATTTCAGAGCTCGAGAGTTGAAATCTGTGTACATGGATGCAGTTGGCCAGTACCTGAAGCTGATTTTCCATAAAAATTACATCAATAAATACAACTTGTACGGGCAGGTGAGTTAGAAGTCTTTACCTGGTAACCTAGGTGACACTTCCATAATAAAGAGCGGGCACAGAAATCTGCTCCCTTGATTTGTAGAAGCAAAAAATGCTGGTTGAAAGCTCCTGTGTTTATTATAGCTTGTTTTAAAGCACAAAACACAAATAACAGGTTAGAAGTGAGTTGGGATCAGGTGGATGCACCCCATGCAGAACAAACGAGTGAGGGTCACATTCTGAACATGAAAAAACACTGAAAACGAGTCAGAGGCACATTGTTTATGCTGAGCTTTAGCCCAAACAGCAGGGTCTGTGTTGAGGACAAGGAGCTCCCTCTGAGAACAGCTTTGGGGTCACAAAGGCACTCTTGAGTATTTTGGACCTCTTGTGGCATTAAGTGAAGATGTTGCACAGCCAGGCACACAAACACCTGCCTCAGTGCTGCTGGGAATCGTTTCAGCACAATGGGGTTGTGGATTTGATGATACATTTTTAATGGGGCAGGAGGCACATCTAGCACTCAGTGCTGCTCTCTGCTTCCATATCACCCTGCTGACCACAGGCCCTGGTTTTTGTTCCAAGAAAAGAGGAATGAGCTGACCCATTTCCATTTTCTGTGAATTTCTGCAGGTTGCCCTGGTAGCTGTGAACATCATTGGGGATCCAGCAGACTATGACAGTGACACCATCAGCAGTGTAAGTCCAAAGCATCCCTGTCCTTTTGCTGATGCTCCATTTCTTCAAGTACAGGTTCCTGGAGTAATGGGATGAACCTTTCTTGTGCCAGCTCCGTGCTTTAGCAGAGCTGTGTTGCATTAATTTATCTTTAATGTTCTCTTAAAGCAACAAAGTTGAGCCTAATATGGGGATACAAAAATCAAAATATAATTAGTAATTTTCAGCATCTCCAGGTTCTCTTGCTTCAGTGGGCCCCAAAACACAAGTGCTCTACGTTGCAGAGCTGATGTTGGTTGTGGCAAGTCAGAATTCTGTCTTGAACACACAACTGATGCTGGTGAATGTTCATTAAGATTTTTTTTTCCACCCTTCCAAAGCCTTCCAGAGAGAAGCTGATAGATCACTACTTGGGAGTTAAATTGGATGACCCTGCCTTAGATGGAACTTACCTTGGGTAAGGATATTCTTTGCACATACCCTGGCAAAACCTCTGCTTGGTGTGAAGTAGTTGTTGATCTCTGTGTTTTGTTAATTCCCTGCTAATGAAAAGAAAAGCCTACCTCATTGTGGTTTACTTTATTTACTTTATGCCTTCAGGAAACGTGACTCCATTTCACCTCTGGACGATTTGGCCTTTGACATGTACCAGGACCCAGAAGTGGCTCAGATAATCCGGAGGCTGGATGAGAAGAAGAGAGAAGCTGTGCATCTTGAGAGCTACGACCATGCCAAGAAGCTCAAACAGGCCATTGCAGACTTGCAGAAGGTGCTGTTGGAAGATCTTTGACACCTAAATGGAGCAGAGCTCCAGTGGCCCATCAGGGCCTTGCTGTTTGTGTGGAATCGTAATGATTTTTGATATGCTTCCCAAGAGAATAGTTTTAAAATCAGATAGCTTGATTGAGTAATTTGGCTGGAAGCAATGAAACAAGTAGAGTGGGGTGATTCCAAGAAATGCTCAGTAAAGTGATTCCAGGAAGTGTTCAGTAAGATGATTCCAAGGTGATTTGTGCCAATCCTAGGTGGGCGAGCGGCTCGGCCGGTACGAGGTGGAGAAGCGTTACGCCGTAGAGAAGGAGGATTATGACCTTGCCAAGAAAAAGAAGGAGCAGATGGATGAGTACAGGCTGAAGGTGTACCAGCAGCTGGACCTGCACGACCTCCTGGATGCACAGCTGCAGGTGGGTGCTGTTAGTCAAACTAAGGGAGGGTATTCTAAATAGAATTTGCAGAGCAACCAGACTTCATTCACAGGTTAATGGAAAATTTGAGATTTACTAAAGCTTTTCAGTTTTCTGTTTGGATTGTGGGTTTCTCCAGGCTAAGACTCTCAATGTAGTGTTTTATGAACATGCTTAGTTGTCCATAAATCCCATTAAACTATTGAGGTCTCAAGAAAATGGCATTAGAATCCTGAATGTTTTGCATAATTTCAGGACTACCTGATGCAGATGAATGAGGTACTTTGTCATATTTTGGAGGGGTAGAGGAAGCTTAGGGTGGCATCAAGGCTAACCATACAGAATCCATGTGATTTTTTTATATACATGCAGTTATGTAGTGTTCTCAGAACAAGAAGTTTTATAAATCTCTCCACATATGCACCCTCACAGAATTATTTTCTGTCTGTTTCATAAAGCTGCATTCAGTGGGAATGATGACACACCTGTGAGCCAGGTTCAATGCTTACTTGAAATCCCCAGAAGCCCACTGACAGAGTTGTAGCTGTACTGACTGATTTTAGCACATTTTTAGCCTTAGTGTAAAAATCTTCCCTTTCTCAGATCCAAAAGCCATCTGAGTTGCCTCTGGGATCTGTGAGTGGCACTGGGAGCCCGCAGAGCTCCCCTCCTGAGCCCACAGACCCACTCCAAGGAGAGCTCGGGAGGGCAGAGCCTGTTCTGGAAGAGCAGCTGGTGGATCCCTCTTCTCCTGAGCCTGTTGTTCCCTACCAGTCTCCTGTTTCTCCTCAGACTCAGCCCACAGCCTCCAAGGAAAATGTGAGTAGTGTTCCCTCTGTTACTACAGAAACCTGTCAGATCAAACAATCTGATGTCCAAGGTTCCAAATGATGTGGGTATTCTCATGGTTAAATGGGGAGTGATGCTGCTTTGATGTGAGAAAATTGCACTGAGGTGAATCCAATTAGTGATAAAACCACTTCACATCTGAGCCATTTCCAGAACAGCAAATCTTATCCTTTCTGCTAGGTCGAATTTTTACCTTATGATGAGAGACCTCTCCCAGCCATCTGCAAGCAGGTGGATGAAGCTGTTGCCTACCTTGAGCCAGAGGTGACTGAAGAGGACATGGGTGATACTCCAAGGACTGGCAATACTGGGGAGCCACTCACGGAGAAGGCACTGAGGGAAGCCAGCCCTGTTGTGGAAGTTTTTGGAGAGACTTTGGTAAAGAACCAGTGAAACAAACCCGAAACATAGTAAAGCAAACCCATGAGTTATTGTGCTCTGTGTTGAGAGTTTTTTTTATGTGTTCAAAGCTGCTATTTTGAAATCTGAGCTTAAAATTTGACCTTGGCTCTATGGATGCCTGTTAACAGCATTTCTACAAATCTGTAGCTTTGATGATTGATTACTCTATGTGCTGATAAACAGACAGGATCCAGCAGACTGCTTTGGGGTATGGACCCAGAACACCCATAAACTGCCACTGGTGTTTGCAGGGAGAGAAACCCTCACTGTGCCTGGAAGGGCTCCGTGAGCCTGACCTGTAAATCCCATTTCACTCATCACATTTCAAAATGTGTGCTTTCAATAAAGCCAGATTCCCGTGGGGAACACCTGGGGATTTCACACTTCAGTTCATACATTCTTTGGAGGCTGGTTCTCTATATAAATGTTAAATATGTATTGAAATATCTGTAGGGATCTTTTAAGAGATAGACTTGTTCTGTGCTCAGGTTTCAGGAGCGTATTCCAGAACTTGGTCGTGTCGAGAAGACGCTTTACTGACTGTGCACAAGAAGCTGATGGAAGTGTCAGTGGACACTCCAAAGGAGGATTTAAGGAACATGCTGAGGGCTGCTGTTTTCCTTGTGAGGAGGGCCATCAAAGACACCGTGTCCTCAGTAAGTTGGGATAGGTTTGATGCTCCAGTGAAGAACTGGCAGCCAGAATTGCAGAACCGGGGGTTAGCATACTGTGAACAAATAGTTTATAAACCTACTGTTGGATAAATCCAAAATCAAAACAAAGCCCCTCAAAACTCCCAAAACAACTGGGCAATGTCTGGCATTGAACAGATGGAGAAAACTGCCCTGGGCTGAGCCATGAGCTGATGCCAGTAAATGAGCAGTGAGGTTGATCCTTTTTCTTTGTTAAAGCTGAAATACAGCGATGAAGTAACTTCCAGTTTCCAGCTCAAGGGACAGCACTTAGCTGAAGGTCACTTGGGCATCAAATAAACCTTAAATAAGAAGAAAAGAAAATGGAGCTGGTGCTCTTTATGAAACAATTTCTGAAGCCTTTCACCTAGCAACTTGTTTTCTGGAAGACAGTTGTCTGAAGTAGCTTCCATTAAGGGTGTAACTGTAATTCCTGATTAAGAATAGATCTTACTGTATTGTCTCAAAACTAGGGGCTCTGTGTTATTTTTTGCTCAGTGTTTCCTTTTTCTTTTTAACTTAGGTTTTTCAGGCTTCCCTGAAACTTCTAAAAATGATCATTACCCAATATATACCAAAACACAGACTAGGGAAGCTAGAAACTTCTCAGTGTGTGGAAAAAACCCTGCCACATTTGCTTTCTAGAACAGGAGACTCTTCATCCCGTCTTCGTCTTCTGGCTTCAGCCTTTATCCAGGTGGGTGTTTCCCTTCAAATTAGGGAGCTCATAGGTGAGAAACACCTGAGCAGGGTGCACTGTGAGACCAGGGTTGGCTGCTGTGAAGTGTTACAGCTTATCATAGAATCTTATCAGAGAATCTTATCACAACTTAGCACAGAATAGCTGGGGTTTCAAGGGCCCTTTGGAGATGATCCAGTCCAACTCCCTGCCAAATCAGGGTCACCTGGAACACTCTGGGGGTGCCTGCTGCTGCTGCAGCTGTGACTCTTGTGTTCTTTGCTGCAAGTGACCTACAGAGATGAGAAAACTCTGCTTTGCAGAGACAAGTAATTGTCCTTATCCAGCATCTGCTTGCTCACTGACTCTGTGTGTTTCTAGGAAATGGCACTGTGGCCTGAAGTAAAACCTCTCCAGATTATTCCTGTCCACCTGGTGAAAACATTAAAACCCAACTCCCCAACACACCTGGCAATGAGTCATGTGGAATTGGTAGAATCTCTCTTGGGAGCCATGGGGACCGAAAACTCCGGGTTTACCATCAACAATGTCATGAAGGTAAGAGGTTGAGGTTACAGCACATGAAGGATTTTCTGGTGGTTTTCTGGAGGCTTGCCTGTTTTTTTTGGAGTGCTTGAGAATTCCTGAAGAGGTGTATTCCCCTGATCAACAATGCTGGTAGTTTTAGACCAGGTTGGACGGGGCTTGGAGCAACCTGGTCTGGTAGGAAGTGTTCCTGCCCACAGTATGGGGTGGAATGAGATGAACTTTAAGATCTCTTTCAACCCAAACCATTCTGAGATTCTATGAAGCAAGATGTTAATATCTGGAGAAAAGAACCAATACCTTAAAAAACATTTGCAAAAACCTGTCTTGTAGGAAGATTTCTCCTTGGACTAATAAACCAATCCTTAAAAATGCGAGAAAAGAGAGAGATAATTTTTTAATAATTTATTAATAATTTTTTGATGATTATTTGCAGTTTGCCACGGGAGCTCTGGAGCACAGGGCTCACGAGGTGCGTGAGGTGGTGCTGCGGATCATCTTTGCCATGTACAGGGAGCACAGGGCAGCCGTGCTGGGGTATCTCCCTCCCGACGACGCCGGCGCCCGCAGGACCGTGCGCTACAAAACCCTCTTCGAGGGCTTCGCCAAAATCGATGGGAAGTCTTCTGAAACTGAAATGAGGGTATGTAAGGAGAGGCAGAACGTGCAGGGCCACTTCAGACGTGGCATTTGGCTGAGTGGTGTCCTGATTTGGTGGCTGGGTTGGGCTCTGCACAGGTAGCAGAGTGTCTGCAGGTGTGTGTGTTGTGGTGGACTATGTTATTGTTTACCCTGGGTTTTGGGTACTTTGCACTGAGTTATTATTTTGCACGGGGTGTGTGTTAACTTGCACTAAGATTCTGTTTGTATTAGGTTGTTCTGTTTTTCCCCACTCTCTCCTCTCTCTCTCACTGTGGTGGTGGCCCCTTCCCTCTACCTGTCCCACGTTGGCTTCTCCCTTTGTCCTGTTGGCTGATGGTCTCCCTTCCCAGCTTCCCCCTCTCCCTGGGGGCATAAAACCCCCTGACCACGTAGACCCATCCTCTTTTCTTTCTGCTCCCTGGCAGGGGTGCTTGCTGTCACCCTGCCCCTTCCCCTGCCTAAGGATAAGTTCTGTATTAAGCCAGGATTGCAGTACAGAAGAAAGAGCGTCTCTCCTTTTGTCCATGAGGGATCCTCTCTACCTGAAGCTTGTAAAATAGCTCTCAGGGAACACAGAGAGAAGATTCCGTCATGTGTGGTTAATGTTCCTGAGTGTGGAAAGCTGAGTGTATTCCCTGTACTCACTCCTGGGAGTAAAGCCAACAAGAATACTGAGATGGACAACAGTTTGGAAAATGCTTGTCCATAGCACAAATGCTATTTTCTGCTGTTAGTCCTTAGAACAGTAAGCCCAAAAACTGTGCTGTGCTGTGTGTTGTTGTGTGCTGTGTGTTCCTTTCAGGTAGTGCAGAGGAATTTGGGAAGAGGGAATTGTCTCTGTATCACATCCATCACTTAACCAAGCAGGACATTTCCTGTCCTGCATCAACCATGAGCTCTGTGCTGATGTGTTTTGCAAGCTCTTGTGTATGAGGGATGGTTCCAAAGCTTTTGGAGCTGACACAGTATTTCCTGCCAGGCACAGAGAAAAGCAGTTACAGAAGCAGAGAAACAGACAAAGGAAGAAATGAAAGTTCTAAAAGGCCACCCAGCGGCTCTAAAGTTAGAGTTACAAGCAGAGATTGAAGCTGAAGAGGTGAGCATGAGCATGTTTCAGTTTAAGGTTGTTTTAATCCTGTGCTCCTTGGGCATCATGGACTTAAATAATGAACGTTGGTGTTGTCTCATTAAAAAGAGTGAGAAACTCCAGACGTACCCTGGGTGACTTTTCCTCTCAGCAGTCCAACTTAAAATCTGGGGCATTGTTTTTCCTAACATAGTGTAAAATTTGGATTCTTTATTATAATATAACAATATAATAATATCTTTATAATATAAAATAGCACCTTAATACAAGAGATTTGCCCTAGAACCAGAAGTACAAATGTTGTAGTGCATTGGCTCTGCTTCTAAATTTTAAATTGTAGACAGAAATCAGAATACAGTGTGTTGCCTTTCTCTCTGGAAGGCAAATTTCTGAGTTAATTTTTTTTGTTTGATAGGAGAAAGAATCTGATTTTCAGAAGACAGGGGATCAAGGTAGGTAGTTTCAAATAAGAGTTAAGAAATGTAGATGAATTAAAATGTGATCTTGGTGTAATAGTTCTCTCCTTACAGGTTACCAGGTATACGAAAGCCCCCAAGCTACAGCAGCAAAGATTGAGGAGGAACTTTCCTCTGTTACCAATTACCTGGATAAGTAAGTGAGATGAGCCTCTAATCACCTTAAGCCTTTGGTGTCACCTGTGAGCTCCTAACAGCGATAACGTTCTTCCAGTAGCTCAAAGCTAATACCTTCAGCAGTAAAACAATAAAGACCAAAATCTCTTCTAACAGATTTGGAATTATCACCAGGCAATCCTAGGTGCTTTTTTTTTTTTTTTAAGTTCTTGGAGAGGGCGACTTTGTCCTTTTTTTTTCTGAGTATTTGCTTGTGGGATGAGAAATAACCACAGTTTAATGTTCAGCTGCCAGTGTGAAATAAGGGAAAAGTATGGTGTGGCTTTGCTGGGTCTTGTAGGGGGAGGGCATAGAAGAAGCTCTTGGAAATTCTGGAGCCAGGAAAGCAGTTTTGGTGAGCTGCTCTCTGAACTTCTGTGTAATTAATCATTCTATAAGAAAAAATGCTCTATAGTTATATTTACCCTAAATTACAACCCACTACCTGCCCCATCCTAAGCTCAGCTCTACACAGGGAAAAGAAACTCTTCAAGATAATGGCTGTTTTCGAGAACAGCTTGGAATAGAAGGAACAGGGCTCCTCCATTTCTCTCTGATGTCACTGATGTTTGTGGGTTTTTTTCCCAGCTTGTGTATTTTTTGTGGTGAAAGGAACGAGTCCTTCACAGAGGAAGGGTTGGATCTGCATTACTGGAAGCACTGCCCCATGTTAACCCGATGTGAGCACTGCAAACAGGTCAGACTGAACTTCCCAGAGCTACTAACACATGGACTGTTGTTATTCTGGTTTAGAGGCACTGCAAGATATTTAACACTTGGGCAGGTGAATTCTGAACACACCCATGTGATTTGGGTAATGCTTTTGGAAAAGAGCAGCATTAGAAAATGAGTTAATAAGTGGACTGAAACAGAATTTTCCCTTTTGTCATTTTGGAAGGTGAGACTAAACTGTCTTTTTTTGTTTTAATCCCATCCCTATCTGTTCAGCACAAACCTTGCTGGCTGTGTTGCAGATGCTGGAGATCTCCAGCCTGACAGAGCACCTGCTAACTGACTGTGACAAAAGGGACAACTTTGGGAAGTGCCCACGCTGCAGAGAGGCCGTGCCCAGGGACGAGCTCTCCAGACACGTAAAGAGCAGGATTTGCAATCGTGAGTAGCTGCAAGCAGGAAGGTGAAACATCAGAGGTTCAGACTTTCAAACACCAGGGATCTTTGACAAGTCAGGCTGCTTGTGTATTGGACTTAGGGATCTGAGTAAAGCCTCAGGAGGGAAAAGGTTTGGGATAAATGCTGAGTTTTCTAGGGCTTGGCCTCTGTCAGTGTGTGTGGGGAGAAGGCTGGAAAGTCTCTTCCATATCCCTGGAGATTAAGTACTGTCCCAGCAAAGAAAGGACAGGGAGTGAATTGGAATGAATTCAGAGGAGGCACCAAGTTGATCAGAGGAATGGGTCACCTCTGCTGTGGAGAAAGGCTGAGAGAGTTGGGATTGCCTGGAGAAGAAAAGGCTTTGGGGTGACCTAATTGTGCCCTTCCAGTAGGGGCTGAAGGGGCTACAAGAAGGGTGGAGAGAGACTATTTACAAGGGCCTGGAGTGACAAGGGGGAGCTGGATGATCTTTAAGGTTCCTTCCAGTCCATGTGATTCTGGATTCTGAGATTCCTTTTGGTCTTGTTTTGATGATGATTAAACCACAGGACTTCTTTGGGAGCAGTTAATGATAAGGGGGCAGGAACTGGGTTAGACATGGGGTAGTTTTATGCTACTTGCTATGCAAATTCTCTTCTTGTGTCTGAAATTAGCCTCTCTTTGCAATTCTTATATTATTTTTTCAAACAATTGCAGCTGCCAAACCAGAAAATGTGGCAAACCACTGCCCTTTGTGCCATGAGAACTTTCCCCCTGGAGAGGAGGTGAGGCCACCCTTCATATTGGGTTGTTTAAATGTGATGGACATTTCAAGATATATTAAAATAATGCAGATATTAATTTCTATTTCATGGCAAGGAGCTCATTCTTTGAAAAAGCAGATTAAAGTGCTGTTGACATAAAGTCTGTACACAGTTATCATTTTGCTCATGTGACATTGGCTAATTTTGGAGTTGAACTATCACTTCTTTGTCATTGACTTCAGGCCTGGAGGTCTCACCTGATGGACAGAGATGGCTGTAAAATGAACCAGCGAAGGACATTCCCCATGAACAAAACCATTCTGGTGCAGCCTGGTAAGACATTAGTTAATGATAATAACATTTATGCTTTTTACTGTGTTGCCTTTGCTTAAGGAAAGTGTTTCATCCCCAAGAATGTGGTTTGCATTTGGATGAGCTCAGTGATAGTTCTTCTGCTGGAGCAGTGTGCTTGGGCAGCAAATGCCCAAAATGATGCAATAACAATCATGTTAAAAGGAGGACTCAAGCTCAGCTGGTGGGGAAAACTGGTAGATTTGATAAGTTGGTCAGTTCAGGATTTTTTTTCTGCAGAGCAGGATGACCATGAATAGAACAATCAGCTGAACAGTGTTCTGGAAAGCTCCTGAACGCTGACACAGGGAACCAGAGCCTGATTTAGCTTTTAGTGTCCAATCAAAGGTTGCTAATCTGATCCTAATTACAGGGTGAACTGAACAGTGAGTGCTGTGCACTGCTTTTCCTTTCCAGTCCAGACTCAGGAACCTGACAGATTTATCATTGTGCAGCTTTTTCACTGTCAAAGAGACATTGATCATGTCAGGTGGTGTTTTTTAAAACAGGTGCCTTTATGAAGAACATAGAAAATCCTTTTATTTCCAGAACACAGAAGTTAAACAAACTGCCTGCAGCACCAGAACTTTTGGCCAGTAACATCCAAACCTCTCCTCCCTCAGACTCTTTGGAGTTTTTTAGCCCTGCATGTTCAGAGTTCACCTGCTCTGAGCTGTGCTCTGCTCATACCTGCATGTCACTATTCCAGGTTCCTGGAAGGAGCTGTGAAACTGCCCATTCCAGCTGACCTAAGTGAATCATAGGGGTTAAACTCAGCATGTTAAACTGGATCCACAGTCCTGTCTGTCTGTCCTCAGCTTTGCTGTTTGTACTGAGATGCCAGACAGTTTTTGCTGCTGCTTAGAATTTGGAAACAGAAGCAAATCCTGCCTGGATAAGCTCTGATTCCGGAGCTATTTCCTGGAGATGGCAAAGGAAGCCTGACCATTCAGTCTGAGCACTGCTGGTGTGGAACATGCTGTGGCTCAGTGCCTGCCAGCTTCTGGTTGCTTCTGGTTGCTTCAGTCATTCAGACTTAACAGATCTTGGAAGTCAAAATGGTGGATTAAATTCACTCCTGGGACCCGATGTGCTTGCAATAATGATCTTTGTTTTTCTCTTTGCAGCCAAAGTAGGTGGCTACTATTTAAGGAAACCAGGTCCTTCAGGAACAAAGTTTCAACCTCCTGCAACAGGAAGCAAGACCAGAACCCGAGTGGGCCCAAATAAAAACACTGGCAAAACATACTCAAAGAGATGACAGGACAAGTATTTCTTCCTTTGTCTGAATAAGTGGGCACATGGCTGTTGAGAGCTGTTTAAAAATTGTGGGCAATTTGTATCATCTTTTGTCTGGCCTGTTTCTAGCCTTGAGCAGGGCCTGGTGTGATCCCCATGGCATTGCTGTCACTGCAGCACCAGGCTTTGCTCCTAGGAATGCTTATGTTGGAAATACCAAATGTTTTGGGACAAAAACATTATTTTGACAGATAACTGTGCTCTCCTTTCCAATCCCATGTCTGTAATTTAATGAGTTCAAGCACATTAATTATGTCAGAGGAGAAAAGTCTCTTCCCTGGGTCCCCTGAGTTGCTGAGGAACAGGGGCCACACGTGGGGGAAGCCTGGCCTTATGAGTATGTTAGATTTAGGGTTCTAAAGGAGCAGAGCTGTACCCAGAGCACTGCTCAATCCCAGCAATTAGCACCAAATGGAAAAGCCAGAGGGCTGGTTGGGTGTTTTCCTGTGTGCTGCCATTGTGCAGGAGGTGACAGGACATTGTGGCCTCTCTCCCTGTGCACCAAGTGCCTTATGAGCCCACTTGGCAGGAGGGTTAAACTAAACCCCCAAGAAATGGCCCCAGAAACGAAAAAATAATCTTGGTTGGGCCCTGAAGAGCTTGAATTAGTAAATTTAGATATTTTTGCCTGCTTTAGTGCACTTTCAGCTCAAATACTGAGCTTCTGTAGTTAGATATTGATTAAAATAACCATCCACAGAGCCCGTGTCTTTAACAGCTTCAGAGGGACAAAGTCAATTAAGACCCAAGGCATGAAGCTTTGTACCAAAGCAGCAATTCTCACATCTCTACCTGTAACCTTCCAGCTGTTGCTTTCCAGTGTGGAATTGGTACTACGGGCACAGGAATGAGTGATCATGATAATATGAGAGGAAATTTGGGGGTTTTTGCTCCCATGGAGTGACTCTGTGGTGTTGTTTTGTATATACAGAGCTGATTTTGTAATACAGTTTTTCTAGTTTGCCTGCAGCCTGCCTACCAGCTTATGAATTTTCCAGGTAGACCAGTGTGCTTGGATTTCAAAAATCTTTGTATAAATTGTTTCTCTAACTCTTCCAAATACATATCTCAATAATTACACACACATTAGGAACATATATATAGATATTTTTATTTTCACTTCAGTGACATGGGTTCCTATTTGGGAACCTGATTCTGTATGCTGAATAAATAGTAAATATCTCAAAATAACCATTGATCTTGCTCAGAGGTGTAAGGATGAAAACTACTCTGTGGTACAATAAGGAAATAACTTAGCAGTGATAAAATGGCAGTTTCTTAGAATGGGAAAGGACCCTTTTGGAGTACAGTAGTACCACCACTATCATGTTTAAAGGTGGATTTACCAGGGTTGCTCCTTAATTAACAACCTGGGTTTGCTGCAGTGGCAAAATAAACACTGGAGTGAAAAACACTGTGAGGTTTGGTGCTGTGCAACCAAGTCTTAAAGAAAATATTCCAGAGAAAATCCAGTGCACAGGTGCAGGTTTGGGCAGTGAAAGAAGGTCTGCAAAGTGTTGGACTGGAACGTGGATTTGGCAACAACGGGGCCTCAGTAGGAAAGCAAGGGAAGAGTGTGGTGCTGAGCTCAGGGCTGGTTTCTGTGTGATCTCTGTCCATTTGAGCTGTGCCTGAGTGTCAGCTGAGGCGTTTTCATGTGTCACTGCAGAGATGATTCCAGAGCAGCCCCTGTCCATGTGTGCAGGAGTTGATCTCATCCCAAAAGACCTCTTGGTGTTCCGCTACCCCAAGAGAGCTGTTTATAGGGATTGCACGTTCTGAAGTGCTGGATGAAGAAATCAGATATTGAAATCTGGGAGATTTTATCAAGAAAAGAAGTCACTTGTGTTAAATGTCAGTTACTTTAATTGCACATATTTAATAAATTACTTTAGCCAGTCTGGAGGCTACGGCTGCGTTTTCCACCTGCTACAATGGAAATTGGTACAGGGTGGGGTGAGGCTGTGGTTCCTGCAGCACCTGTGAGTGCTGTACTTGTGTGAGCCCTGCCTGTGGGACCTGTACCAGTGCTGGACCTGTGTGTGCTGTCCCTGGACCTGTGCGAGCTTAACCTGTGCAAGCTGGACCTGTGTGTGCTGTCCCTGGACCTGTGTGAGCTTTACCTGTGTAAGCTGGACCTGTGTGTGCTGTAACTAGACCTGTGTGACTGTACGTGTGTGAGCTTAACCTGTGCAAGCTGTACCTGTGTGTGCTGTAACTAGACCTGTGTGACTTGTACGTGTCTGAGCTTTACCTGTGTAAGCTGGACCTGTGTGTGCTGTCCCTGGACCTGTGCGGCACCGCTGGGGCAGACCCGCGGCTCAGCCGCGCTGCGGTCCCGTCTTGTGCCCTTGTTTAAGGCATCACGGCGCCCCGGAGCAGCGCCCAGCCGCGTCCCGGCGGGCCCGTGCTGCGCTCCCGCTGCTGAGGCCCGCAGCGCGCTCACGTCGCGGCCGGACCCTCCCCGAGGGCGGGTCCCTCCCGAGCGGGTCCCTCCCGGGGGCGGCCCTTGCACGGCGGCGGCGGCTCCGGGCGGGGCTGTGGGCGC
>VXBQ01006425.1:9910-23013 GCA_013400175.1 Phainopepla nitens | reverse complement strand
CGCTGCCCGGCGGGCTCCTGCCCCCCGCCGGGCCCCCCGCGCCCTTCCCGCTGCTCAGCCGGCTGGACGCGGCCGACAACGAGGTGGCCGAGCTGGGCGCGGAGATCGCGGCGCTGCCGGCGCTCAAGGTGGGAGCCGGCCCCGCCGCCCCGCCCGGGTCCCCGCCGCGCGCCCCTGACCCTCCCATCCCTGTCTCCTCCAGAGCCTGGACGTGGCCAACAACCAGCTGCGGGAGCTGCCCGCTGCGCTGGCCGACTGCCCCCGCCTGAAGGAGGCCAACTTCAGGGGCAACCAGCTGAGGGACAAGCGGCTGGAGAAGATGGTCAATGGGTGCCAGACGAAGGCCATTCTGGAGTACCTGCGGGCCGGGGGCCGTGGCAAGGGGAAGGCCGACAGTGCCAGAGAGGAGGTCAGGAAGAAGAAGAGGGAGAAGCAGCAGAAGAAGGACAGTGGGGACGGGGAGCAGGATGAGGTGGAAGAGGCGAGCAGACTGCTGGTGAAGGTTCTGCACGTCTCTGAGAACCCAGCGCCTTTGGTGGTCAGAGTGAACCCGGGTGTCAAAGATGTGCGAGCCTTCATCGTGTGCTGTGTGCTGAAAGGAGTGAACTTAAAGCCGGGAAATGCTATCAAGAGGTTCCTGACCATGCAGGTAACAGCTGCAGCCTCGTTGTTTTCGTTTGCTGGCAGAGTTGGAAATAGACTGTTCTAGGCCCCTTCCAGCAGATGAGTTTGTGAAGCTTAAGATGAGCTCCTCACCCAGCAGGTGTGAGGGTACAGGTCCCTGCTAGCAGCATGTGCCCAGTCAGTCTGAAATCAGCAGAACTGGTTTTTGGGAAGAACCCATCAGAGCTCAGGTATTGCCATGAGGGCAATGGATGCACTCACCTTTGTATTGTGACTGTAATAGCAGCTTGTTAGTGCTGTGGAACCTGTTAAAAGCTAAAAATAACCTTGTGTCCATGTGTAGAGATCCCCTGGATTGGCTCCAGCTTCCCTGATCTGTGTTAAAAGCATGTCACACACTCAGCTTTCTGACTGAGGTGTCCTGCCCACAGACCTGTCCCTTGGGTGGCAGGTGGGAGCTGCATTCAGGTTACAAGACTTGAGTACAAGACTTGGGATTGCTTTCTGAATTAAAACTTGGTTTCCATGTAGAGAAATGTGTCACATGTTGTCAGGCTTTGCTACCTTTGTGTTTGGGCTGTAATGGACATAGAGGTGAAGGGAAGGGCTCTGTTTCAGTCACCTGGCTGGTAGTGCTGCCAACATTAGATATAGAAGAATCTCCACATAGGAGAGATAAATCACATTGACTTTTTGATCTATTTTGATGGCATCCTTTATGTTTCAGACCAAGCTGCACGAGGACATCTGTGAGAAGCGCACAGTGGCCACCATTGCCACCCATGATTTGCAGCTGGTCAAAGCTCCTCTGACATATGATGTTCAGCCTCCTGACGAGCTCAAGGTAGGGCTTAAGGGTACTTTCTTACCCCACAGAGCCTAGAAAACAAACTCCAGGAACTTTACTTTAGAGGTTGTACTGATTTCCTTGCTGTCCTGCTGTACCAGGTGCCTGGTTTAGTACTGGCAACTGAGCCGGTTTTTCCAGTGGGTGTTACAGCAGTCCGTGTGAAATGGAAAGTATTTCCATGCTGAAAAAGGCATGACAACATGCAGGGATATTGTTTCATTATTGACTTGCTTACCGGGGAGTGCTGTAAGCCTGGTGTTTGAGTGAAATTGAAGTCAGATGTTTTGTTTTCCTGCATGGTGCAGATCATGCCCCTGGGTCGGAAGGAGATCAAGGCCAAGGACCTTCTCCGCCAGCTGCAGCTGGAGGCTGAGGAGCAGCGGAAGCAGAAGAAGCGTCAGAACGTCTCTGGGCTGCACAGGTCAGTACCTTGTTGTGGTTTTCTCACACACATTTAGGTGACTGCACTAGAACAGCAGATAGAAGAGAAGCAGACAGGATTGAAGGGTGTGTGGTGCACATGCTGTGAGCTAAGGGAATCAGAGATGAGGTGAACTTGACGTTGTAGCAGAGGGGCTGTAAAGCAGTGTGTGGCCCTGCCCTGTTTGCTGCTCGTGCAGAAATCACACACTAACTTCTTTTTGTCACTATTTACTGCCATTGTGTCCAGCTGCTCTCTCTCTGCTCACTTCTTGCTGCTTTGTTTCTCGTGGCAGGTACCTGCAGCTGTTGGATGGCAAAGACAGCTACCCGTGCCTGGTGGATGCTGAAGGTGCTGTGATTTCCTTCCCACCAATAACCAATAGTGAGAAAACAAAGGTACTTCCCATTCATGGAAATACATTGATAATCAAGTAGTGTTTCTTCCTGTTGAGAGATGCTTAACTCAAAGACATACACAGTTCTGTGAAACTTGTGCTTGTAGTCCAAGTGTAAACTCTTAAACTGCATCTTATGGGCTCCACTCTCAGACAGAGAGGGATCTGGGAGTTACAGTTTTACCTCTGGAAATTCCAAAACACCAGCCTGCCTATGCAAAGGCTTTGTCAAAGGGCAAGAATATGGTTTTTGATTTGTAAAGAACAGCAGAGCTTTGTCTCTGATTAAACTGAGTGAAAGGCTTCAGCTCTGTGTACTGGGACGTGTCCAGGGGCTGTGGGTAAGCTGCTCTGACTTGTTCATCTCTGAAACTCTTACAGATTAGAAAAGAGACTCGGGACCTGTTTCTGGAAGTGACGAGTGATACCAGTTTACAGATCTGCAAAGATGTGATGGACACCCTTATTCTGGTAGGGAGTTCAGGAAAATATCCTTCTGTTCTTGGGGAGGGCTCCTACCAAAGGTGTCATTGCTCACATGCATTGAGAAGAACACAGAAGCTGATTTACATTTTAGTAGTATTGTTACTCCCTCTCATTCGTTCTCTGCCACAGAATTGATGTTGTTCTCTGTATTTTTCTTTTAACAGAAAATTGCAGAGCTGAACAGATCTGCCTTGGAGAACAAGGAAGGCTCTGGTTCAGATATGGAATTGGATGCTCTCTGTGGACCAGGGAATTCAAACCTGCCCTTGGTGGTGGAGCAGGTGCGAGTGGTGGACACGGATGGGAACTTGAAAGTACTTTATCCTTCAAAAACTGACCTGGCCACAGTTTCCTCTCTGCTGACTGTGATCCGTTAGCCTGAGCTGAGAGAGGATTCCATTTCCTTTTTTTTTGTTTGTTTTTTTTTCTACATATTCGACAACTCAACTGGTGCACTGTGAGACAGTTTGGGTTTTTAAAGGAAAGATGAGGAGCATCCTGCTGGGAAGGCAATGGCTTCAGAGTTTGATGAGCTACAGCAAGGAGAATTGGGATCTTTCATCCTTAACAGAGACCATCAGTGGTGGGCCTGGGCAGAAAGAGCAGCATCTTCAAGCATGCACTGAAGGCAGAGAAGATGTTGGATGTCAGAACGCAGTAGAGAAAATCATTACGATGTTTGAAACAAGCACAGTCAAACATTTTTCTGCAAGATCACTTTTTCCTTCTGGTGTTTCATGTGGATCATTATTTTGGCAGCAGAGAAATGCAGTAACTGACAGTGTGGAACTGAGGTCTTCTGCTGGGTACAACCTGGAGTCAGAATGCCAAAGCACTTTGCTGACATCTCGTTCTGCAGAATTTTATTTTTATCTGGAGTAACTGAACATTTACTTGCTGTCAGAAGCATTTAATTACTGTCAGAACTTGAGGGATGCATTTTAAAGTGACGGTTTCTGCGTTCAGGCATGAGCACAGCTTCCATTTTTAAGGGATTTGTTGAGTCAACTGCAGGGTTTGTGTGTCCCAGTGCATTTCAGGCCATCCTCCATCCCTGTGGGAATTGTAGTGACCTTGTGTGTGCCCAGAGAGTTACTGTGATTGAGCACTGGCATTGTTCTTGCTGAGGGGGTTCAGGTCCATTCAGAGCTGAATTCCCTGTCCCCCCAGAATACAGGCACTGATGGCCAAGCTCCTCCTGGAGCTTTCTGCCCCACCCACATATTTTTTACCTTCCCAAATACAGGCAGTTGGAGCAGTTCTCGTTTGGCAGTCTCTGGGTGACCTGTATGTGTGAGTGAGCACTGGTGTGAAGTCACACCTCTCCCTAAGCCAGGGTGACCCCCAGGTTGACTCTTTTCTGGTAAAAATGATATCTCAGAGCTCTGACTGAACTGCTGCTATGGCAAATTCATCCCTATGTTGGGACTTGCACATAAAAATAAAACAGCTTTTGCAGCCCTGGCACTGTCCCTCGTTTTGGCATTGGTGGATGTTCAGTCGTGTCACTTAGAAACTTCCCAAAGCAAAAATGGGAATTATACCTTCCCCAGCTGCTTGTAGCCAAGCCATCCTTGTACTTCAGGCTTCTCTGGGAAGTCAATTGTTGCTACAGACCAAGGACTTACAGTGACTTGTGCTCTGAGTTGGCTGAGACAATAGAATCAGATACTCCCACAGAACTTGGTGTCAGTAAAACGAGTTTAATTTGTTGTAAGGCACCAGCTGCGAGCCGAGAACCCAGAGCCTGAGGCTGGTGATGGGTTCTGGCTCAGCCATCAGGACTTTTCCATCCTGGAGGAGCTCCTTCTCTTTGCTGCGGCAGGCGATGCCGTGCGGCTGTCGCTGCCGAGCAGAGACGCCTTGCTGCACTTCTTCACCTTCTTCTGCAGCTCCGTCCGCTCGTTAATGATTTTCTGAAAATCACCGGTGTGTGAGGAGGTGGGAAGGCTGAGGGCAGCACTGCAAAGGGTTCTCTTACCTCAGCAGTCCCCTCCTGGCTGCTGGGAGCTGTCTGGAAGAGCCACATACCTGCATTGCCTCCAGCACGTCGTCGTCCGTGAGCTCGGCCAGGGGCTCCCGGCTGCCCTCCGCGCTGAACGTAGCCTGGATTATTTTGTTTCGATACCTTTCAAACTTTGGATAGAAGAGGAGAGCAGGTGTGTTCAGTTCTTTATGTGCAATTCCTTGGCGTCTGTGTGGATTTACAGAGACTGTGCTGCCAGGCTTGGGCGAGGGACTGGTGAATGACGATGTGGAAGGTGTTTATGTGGGATTACAGGCAGTTTGGGCTTCACTGAAGTGCTGTGGTAATTATGTGGGTGTAGGTGGGCCAAGGCTTTTTCCCTGGCACCAGGCTCATCTATCTGCAGGAGATGACTATGAGGTGGTTCTTGTTACCTTGGGTCTGGAAGGATGTTAGAAATCTGGTGATGTAACTGATCTGAACTCGTGTTTCTCAAGGGTTTCATGTATTTGAGGTCTGTTTTCTTTTTAAGTGGCAAAAGAGCTGTCTGCTCCACAGCTAGGGAGCAAATGGACTGAGATTTCCAGGTGTGTCTCAAGAGGGAGACAGGGCTCTGAGGTGAAAGAGGCCATGCTTACCTTGCTTCTGATGCACTCCAGTTCCACTCTGGTTTGCAGCTCCTTGTGCTCAAGTGCCTCAGCCTGTCTCTGGATCTCCTTCTGGGCCTGTTTCTCCTTCAGGAGGTGGAGGCGGGTGGTCACAACCTCGGCCCGCAGCTGGCTGATTGTCTCCTGTAACTCACTGATGAGCTTGTTCTGCTCAGCCAGCTGGGATTTCTGTTCTGCAACAACCTGAGCACATACAGAAATCCAACTGTCACTGGGGAGAAGGAAGTGAGCAAGTTTGGCCTCACTTTCCCACTGTTTGGTCCAAATGCTTCTTGGGCAGAATTTATGGACTAACAACCTCACCAGTACTGGTAGCTGTTATTATTTGGTGTTTTCTCTAAAACTACTGGGGTTGAGTAGTGGTTTTATATGGCAAACTCCACCAGCTCTAAAACCAGTGAAGCAGCAAATACCAGACTTTTCTGTAGAGGCTTTGCACTAATTCACCTGTTGAAGGTTGTGGTTCTCCTCCTCCATCATCACTGTAATTTCCTCCTGCCTCTGTTCTTCTGTCAGGCTGCAAAACTGGAAGGAGAATATTTTACACTTTGGTTTCGCAGCTACAGGTTCTTTCCCCTCCTGCCTAAGAGAGAGGGACATGTTCCAAAAATCCCAAATTCCCAGCTGCCATGTCTCCTGCTAGTCGTGGCCACCACACTCTCAGGCCATACCTTGTCAGACACAGTTTGGAGCTGGACTTCTCGCTTTCTGAGCTGCTTCTGGAGCAACTCCTTTTCAGATCTGATTCTGCGAAGCTCAGATTCTTGGATCTCCATCTGTCTTTGCAAGGAAGAGATGGCACCTGTAAAGTGGGAGAGTACTCTGTTAGCAAAGCAAATCCCTGCTGAATGCTCTGTGGCTGCTCTTTTCAGGCAAGCATGAGCAAAGCCACTGTGGGAACAGACTTGGGTCACCTTAATGCTGCAGCCACAGTGATTCTGGGTTATAATGTGGTTTGTGGTGCCTTGCTGGGATGTGGGTTTGTACAGCCTGGAGAAGAAAAAGTGGTTTCACTTCAGGGTGACCTAACTGTGGCCTTCCAGTACCACAAGGAGCTGACAAGAGCTCTCGTGAGAGGTTCTGGAGTTGGAGCTTTCAGTCGGGGATGGACAGACTGTTTACAAGGGCCTGGAGTGACAGGATAAGGGGGAATAGCTTCACACTGATAGAGAGCAGGGTTAGGTGGGATATTAGGAAAAATTCTTCCCTGTGAGGGTGGTGAGGCCCTGGAAGTGGCTTTTCTTTCCCAGAGTCCAAGGCCAGGTTGGACAGGGCTTGGAGCAACCTGGGACAGTGGAAGGTGTCCCTGCCCATGGCAGGGGGTGGGCCTGGATGGTGCTTACGGTCCCTCCAGCCCAAACCATTCTGCGATTCCGTGTGTATTAAAGAGCCCGACCTGGTGTGAGGTGGGCGCTGCTCTGAGGGCACGCAGAGTGGGCACCTCCAGCCCCGCTTTGCCACTCTGCTCAAGGCTTTCTCTGCTGGGTTTTCTCACGTTCTTCACTTCCAAGGGGACGGAGAAAGTGTTTTCAAAACAAGTGGCTTTTCAGCCCGTGAGCAACACACCCTGTAACGTTTTCACGGTCAAAAGGAGCCGAACTGAACGAGACTTAGGCAAGTAAAGGCGTGCTCTGGGCACTCCCGCGGTACCTACGGCCATCTTGTGGTCATCCTTGGCTTTCCGCAGCTCCTGCTGGAGCTCTCCCATGGTTTCGGTGAGCGCTGGTCGCTGCCATCCACCATCGGCTTCCATCGCCCGGGGCTCGGAGCGGGGCCGCTGCCGGGCAACGGCGTGAGGCGGGCGGGCCTTCCGCTTCCGAGTCAGCGGGGCCGGCCGTGGGGCGCGGGGGGAAAACGCTGCACCGCTACGCGGCCGAGGAGCTTCAGGCCCTTTGAGGTCCCACAGGTGGAGGCTTAGTCTAAGTTAGGAGGGCACTTATTCCTGTCCAGTTTTAATTTCCAGATGCAGCAGTTCCCGCCTGTGCTTCCATTGTGTTACAGAAAAAAAAAACAACAACAAAAAAAAATAAAACCCAAAACAAAACAAACCAACCCAAAACAAAACAAATGAGAAACCACAGCTATAAAAATAACACATTTTCCAAAGATAATATTACAAAAAATACAATTCCTACCACGGAGTGATCCATTAATACTGCCGGGAACGGCCCCGGGAACGCTGGAAACGTGAGTGGTTGTTGCAAGAGCTTTAAAGCGTTAAAGTGCTTTACTGAGCTGTTTCCTGGGGACACAAAGTCACCATCAGCCACACCAGGGGACTTCCCAATCCCAAAGGTTCCCAGTCCCTGCGGTGTGATGGCCTCAGGGGTGCTGAGTGCACCTGCAGCTCACCAGTGCCTGAGGGAGAGGAGGGACAGGAGCACACCTCGGGGTGCTGAAGGCTCGAGGTGCTGTGGGACACCCAGACAGGACCTGGAGGAGGGTCCTGGACCCCGGGCTGTGGTGCAGCACGTCCTGGGTGGTCACACTCCTGTCCCCCTTGGAGAGGGAACTGCCACTGCCTGCCCGGAGGAGAAGTCACATCTCAGGTGAGCCCTGGTGGGACTTGAGCTCTTCTGCTGCTCTTGCTTACGGGGTCCAGGGCTTTGGGAAGGGTGTCCAGCCCCTTCCCCAGCTTGGGGGTGATGGGAAGCAGGTGTAGGGCTGCCTTTGGAGGCCTCCAGAGGGAGAGTGCAGCAGTGGGAATGTGCTGGGCAGCATCATCTCTGTGCAGGTTCCCTCGGGCTGCCCAAAATCTCCAGTGACCCAGGGCTGAGGGGGCTGCAGCTTCCTGCCCTCCCTCCCACAGCCACGGCTCCTGTGGCTTCCAGTGCCTTTCCCAGACCTCTTGTGGGACATTGCTTTCCCAAATGTGTAGGGAATTAACATTCGGGGAGGGAACACACCTGTTTGTGTCCTTGCTTTCCCTGTCTGAATCAACAGAGAAATTACAGCTGGGAAAAATGACAAGCAGAAGAGAATTGAGCAGCCAGTTCATGTCGTGTTCCAAAAAGATGGAATTTACACCATGGCATTCCAGCTTGTCAGGTCTGACCTGTCAACAGAACTCCCCAAGGGAGCAGGGAGGGATTATCCAGACCTCTGACTTCCCAGGACAATCTCTGGCCTTCCCCCTCCTCCACAACTGCATGCAAGAGATCAGAAGAGAAAAAAGCTGAGTTTTGAATAGATAGGGCTGGAGACAGGATTCTCTGCATGTTTACATGCTACAACATGAAATTCATTTACTTGACACTGCAGTGTCTCAGGAGTCAGTATCAATTTTTATAGCTTACATGAAAATAAATTTTTCTCTCTCCTTACAGCACAACGAGTTTACTGTACGTACAATCTGCTTATATACACCAACCTTTAAGTACCAGAACACATTGGTAATGCACAAACAGGGTCTTTCTGGCTCTACAAAGGGCTCAGGGAAGGCGTGTGTTTGGCAGTCCATGGAAAAGCAGGATGTGGATTCACACCAGTCCCCGGCGATGCCCGCACAGGTCAGGGCTGAGTCCGTGTTGCAGTAGCAAAGCCCCCTCAGTTCGGGACACCACGGAGAGCAGGGATGAGAAAAACATGCCGTCCTTACACGGCTGGATGCAGGGATGCTCCGGGAAAACACAAACCAGACAGCGCCTCCTGTTCCCCGGGCAGGCAGAAATCCCGCTCCGCCTGCTGAGCTGCCTCGGCTGCCCTCTTCTTCCTCCTCCTCCTCCTCCTCACTTCCAGTTTCCTGCCCAGGGCAGGCACCTCCTGCCTGGCTCAGGGCCTGCAGTTCCCCTGGATAACAAAACTAAACTCCAGGTGCCCAAGGCTGCGAATACATTTCAAGGCCGGGAGGGTTGTCACCCCGCCGGTGTCTCGCTGCCACCTCTGGAGCCCCTCAGTTGATCTCTCCCTCCGTGAACTCCTCCTTGATGGACTGTTTGCGGGATTTGCAGTCCGGGAGGTCGAAGCCGAAGTCGGCCCAGTCGTCGGCGGCGCCGCGGTTGGGGATGGTGATGGTGTGGCGCACTCGGAAGTGCACAGCCTCCATCACCCGCTGCCGCTGCAGCTCGCCCGAGCTGCCGATGGAGATGGAGGCGTTGCTGCTGGAGCGGATCAGCTGCTGGGCCCCGTAGTCGTGGCTCTGCTTGAGCTCCTGGAGACCCCGCCAGATGATCATCCGGTACTGCTCCGGGATCTTCAGTGCTCCGAGATCCTGCAAGGACAACACCGCTGAGGAACGGCTGGCAGAGGTGTGGCTGTGCCAGCAGGACAGGGCACATCTCAGTCACACAGTGCCTGTGCCAGCAGGACAGGGCACATCTCAGTCACAGAGGTGTGGCTGTGCCAGCAGAACAGGGCACATCTCAGTCACACAGTGCCTGTGCCAGCAGGACAGGGCACATCTCAGTCACAGAGGTGTGGCTGTGCCAGCAGGACAGGGCACATCTCAGTCACAGAGTGCCTGTGCCAGCAGGACAGGGCACATCTCAGTCACAGAGATGTGGCTGTGCCAGCTCTGGACCTCCAGCTCACGATTTTGGGGAGACACATGAGCACGATGGCAAAACAGATGAGGCTGGACCTCCTGCCATGGCCATGGATGCATCATCCCCTGGGTTATTTCTCACCATTGCCATGGGTGCATCATCCCCTGGGTTATTTCTCACCATGGCCATGGGTGCATCATCCCCTGGGTTATTTCTCATTTGTATCCCAGTTGCTCATCTGCAGCTTTGCAGGTTGGAGACTTGTTGTTTTGGGAGGGGCTCACATCAAGCTGATGTGGAAATGGGAGGGGAGGAAGGGCTCATTGCCCTTGAACACAGGTTGCAGAGCAGCATCCTTGTGCCTCTGCTCTGGTCCTGGCCCGGGAGGCTGGAGCAGCACCAGCCTCGAGCTCTGAGGTGGGTGACACCAGGAGAGGTGGGTGACCTCAGACTGGGGACATGTGCCAGGACACACAGCAGCACAGGGGGGAGCTGCCAAGGATCCATGTTAATGCCAACACAGAGACTCAGGGGAGCGTTAACTGGAGCAGACAGTGAGTATGCCATTAGTAGCTACAAACGCCGACTCAGACACGCAGCTCTTTGCCCTGACACAAGTTTTGGCCATTCCTAAACGTTTCCTTGGACAGCTGACAGACAGTCACGGAGTTAGTTCAGCAAATGGACCAAAACCAGGCTCAGGTTACACAACTGGCCCCAGCCACCAGTGACAAATCATCGTCTCTCCCCGTGGGATGTTGCAGCTGCCAGGTAGAGACACTGCTACACCTGCCTGGGGCAAAACGAGGGCAAAACAGGGTTGGGGCAGGAGTTCTGTCTCAGCCAAAACACCAACTCTAAAACAAAACTCCAAAACAAAACCAAGGATTTACAGGGCTTGCCACTGCTCAAAGGGTTCAGGACTATTTTTTGTTTTCCTTTTTATTATTCCTCTGATGGGCTGGGGAAGCCCAGGCTCTGGTGCTGCCCTTGGTACCAGCACCACAGTGTGGCAGCAGCAGAGGCAGCTCTGGGCACACACAGGTATTTCCAGCATCCTCTCCATGCTTTTTCTGACAGATTTTGCCTGACCTGGGCTATTGCATTCCAGACTCCCTTAAGAAAAATGCTCTAGGCTCAGCTCCCTTATTTCAGCCTCTTTCATTTTAGAGATTAGCAGGGGAAGAGATGAGACCATATTAAACCTCCCTGAAGTGCAGTGGGGTGTCCCTGCTGGCTCTGTGGGATTTGGGGTGTTCCACTGAGCACCTCAGCCGTGTTCTCTGTGTTAGGTGGAAAATCTCCCTGAGCTCTGGCCAGGGGTTCTTTGATCTCTCTTATTTCTGGCCTGGGATTCTTTGATCTCTCTTATTTCTGAGAGTCTGGAGGAAGCAGCTGAGCCTGGCTATGTTTTTTTTTTGGGACTAGTTGAGATTTTTACCAAGGCATGAGCTATAGCTACCTCCAAAGGACCATCAGGGGGGCAGGAATGACAGGCATCAATCCTGGGAACACATTTTCTGTGTGAGGGGTTGGGGCACAGGTTTCCCTTCCTCCAAAACAGTTTTGGTTTTGCTTTTCAGACCAACAGCTGCAGGAAACAAGTGGTAAGAACAGAACTCCCCAAAGCATTTACCTCTATGGATAGGTTCTGCAGGTGGTAAATATTCTGTAACCCTTGTGAGGTGAAATAGTCGATGCAGTTTGGACACCCCAATCCTGTTAAAAAACTGCAGAGAAAGTTTGGAAAATAAAGTGGCATTAAGTTCTCATGAACAACAGCTGTGTCCCATCTCTGTGGGACAGACCATGTCAGGTGGGGGATGTGGAGAGCTCCATGGCTGGGACCTCCACTGCCACTAAGGTCAAAGCAAAGTGTGGGGTTATGTTCATTCCTAAAACTACAGATTTTTTCTCCTGATTGTGTGAGACTTTGGCTCAGGAACTCATCTGATATGAGGGAGCTCAAGCTACTGGGGAAGGGGATCAGGGCATGCCCTGGGCTCTGCCCTGTGTGGATGCTGGCCCAAGGTCTGCCAAAACATCTGTGGTCTTTTTAAAGGCCAAAGCATTAAAAACCTGCAGAGCTATTAATGCATTTCTGATTGAAATAAGCCACATGGACCCATTTCCAGGTGTGGCTGGAAGGGGAAGGGGGAAGCTCATAAAGCTACATGCCATTGAACATGTAGGACAAGACTCTCTTTTGGATGTTCTTAATTTCTAATTGGTCAGGGATGGATTCCCAGGGAGGTGTATGAGGGCAGTGGGGGTTTCTGCCTGGTCAGTAGCTGAGCTTTGGTTGCTGAGGTGAGAGGAACAGCAGTGATTTCTCAGTTGGGGCCAGTGGCCAGTTGACCAGTTGCCAGACAGATGGGAAGGTTAGAGCGAGGGGCACAGCAAGGAACAGAGGACAAGACAGACAGGACACTGGGTGCCTTCCCTACCTGACGAGGCTGGGGTCAGGGTTGTAGGGTGGCGGGGGGGTGCAGTGTGACCCGGACACCATGGACTGGGATGAGTGGCCCCCGTTCATTTCTCCATTGGGCTGCATGGGGTGGCTGTTCAGCATTCCAGGTCCTGGGCAGTGGCAACAAATGCACCCATTAGACACCACCCAGAGCTGATAAGCCCCAGTCCTGGGCAGGGAGAGCCCTGTGCTCAGCCTGGTGATGGAGGACGTACCCATGGGGCCCAGGCCGGGTGCAGAACTGGAGCCGTGCTGGGCAGGCTGCCCCACCAGCTGGTTCACAGAGGGCAGCTTGTTGATTCCTCCTCCGTGGACTTTATTCATGGGAGAAAGGACGGGGCCATAGGAGGAAGGCGTCTGCAGCTGGCTCCTGTTTGGGGAGGGAACACACTGGTCAGACTGGGGTGAGTGGGATGGAGCTGCCCTGCTCAGGCCCGGAGCTCCCCTCCAGCCCATCAGGCCAAGGGTGCTCGGGGGCTGTGGGAGGGTCTTGAGGGACTGCAGGGGTCTGGGGGAGCTGTAGGGGTCTCAGGGGCTGTGGGGTCTCAGAGGCTGTGGGGGTTTCTGGGGCTGTGGGGGCTCTCAGGAGCTGCAGGGGTCTTGAAGAGTAGCACGACTCTGGGGGACTCTGGGAATCTTAGGAACCATGGAGGCCTCAGTGATGGTGGAAGTCTCAGAACTGTGTGGGTCTCGAGGGGTTGCAGGGGCCTGGGGGATTGAGAGGTTCTCAGGGACTG
>VXBQ01006424.1:306745-414551 GCA_013400175.1 Phainopepla nitens | reverse complement strand
ATGGTGTTTTACAAAGTTGTCTGAATTTCATGAAAGGCCGTTCCTGTGTTTATATGCGAGGGGAATTGCACTGTCTCGCTCACTGAAACGCACCTTCGCCGATTTGTCTTTACCCGAGCGGTGGGACGCGGCGCTGGGAGCCCGAAGGCTTCGCCTCGCAGCCTCACGCCCGGATTTTCGGATCAGCTCCGCGCGTCTCTTGCTGCCGAGGGAGCGCAAACACGCGCGCTCTGGGGCAGCACTCGTTTTCTGCCTTTTTTTTTTCCTCCCCTGCAAACACCCCCGAAGCCCAGGCGAGCCGCGGGCTGGCGGCGGCCCACGCCTGGGGACGGGGATGGGATGGAGGCACCGCGCACTCCGGGACCCGCCGCGGCTCCCCGCAGTCCCGTGCCCGTGCTGGAACACCACCAGGGCCCGCAGCCGCGCTCCCTCGGCTCCGAGCGCTCGCTTTTTGGGGGCAGGCTGCCTGGGAACGGGACCGCCGCGCCCGGCGCCCGGCCGGGACACCAAAGTGGTGGGCGAGCTGTCCCCGAGTTAGCGATATCGGGGAGCTGTCGGAGAACGAGGCAGGCGGGTAGGCTTTAGGGTTAGGAAGGCATCGATGAAGGAGAAAACCGAGCTCCATCTGGGCAGCGATTTTTGAAGAAGGCATCAAACAGGCTTCTGTGCCGTGCAGCCCACTCACGCCGGCTCCCCACGCCGCCCCCGCTGCAGCGAGGTGCCGGCCGAGCCCCTGAGCATGGCTCGAGTCACCCTGTCACCTGGATGAAGGGATTTGGCTCGTCAAAATTGAATTCCTCCACAATCAGCCAGAACAAAATGCTTTCAGAGTAACATCCAAGAGATCATTTCCCCCGAGTTACCTATCAAGTGTTGCATACAAGACATATCTTTTAAATATATTGGTTTTTTCGGTGATGTACTGAAAGGGAGACAGTCATGAAAACTGTGCGAGCGCTCTGCTCGTAAATACCCGGGGACGAGGGGCTAGTGGGGAACTCAAGAGAAGCGGGGCTTTAAAATCGCTGTCCTTTAAAGTTTGCATGGGAAAAGTCCCTTGGCGCCTTTTTAGCAATAAATAAATGCCTGTGTGTATATCCATGCACGTATAATAATATAAATCTATCTATATGTCCAAACACATGTACACACATACATGTATATCGATTGCACTATTCTATATTAAATATAGATATGCCTTGTGGTCCAGATTCCTTTAGTCATTCATGTCTGTAGATAAATTCAATTACTTCCTTTTGTGTTTTCTTTTCTCACTCTATTCTTTTTTTCTTTTTCCTCCCCTTTTTCTTTTCTTTTTTTTTTTTTTTCTTTCTCCTTCTTTCTCTTTTCTCAGTAGAAAGTGCACAGTAAGTGTGAAATATACATCATCGCCAGAGGAATTTGTCTTGAAAAGTCCTCTCAGCCCCCTGGTGTTCAAAGACTAAAGGATGATTATTGATTATTGCACTAGATCAGAGCCCGCATTAAACGCCAGGGGAACGAAACGGGCCGGCGGTGAGGGCCCGGCTCCCGCCCGCGGTACCCGCGGCTCGCCGGGGCCGGGGCTCCGCGGGTGCGGGGCCAGGGGCCCGCCGCGGTGCCGCCGGACGGCTCAAAGGCCCGCGGAACCCCGAGCAGCCGCTCCGCTCTCCGCAGCCCCGCGCTCGCCGTCTCCTCGCGTCCAGGTCCGGCAGCAAGGCGCCCGTCGCGTCCTGCAGCAGCGCGGCTGTGCCGTCGGTGCTCGGGCCGGAGCACCCGCGGCGCAGGGACAGGCCTGAGATGTACAAGCGTGTGTACATGTGCGCACACCCACAGAGAGGGCTTCTGCCGGGTGCATTATATGTAAAAGGATGAGCTCTTGGACAGGCTTGGCTGTTCTTACCACACTCGTGCACCCTGAAATCCATTACCCGGCCCACGGAAAGTTTCACTGAAGGGGCTGAAGGGGATGCTGAGGTGCGGGACGGAAGCTGAGAAGCCCACTGGCCGGAGAGCGCAGCGGGAGCCTCAGCGCCAGGTGCGGTGCAGGACGGAGTGAACGCCTCAGAATCCCACTACAAGCACCCTGCTCGCTCCAGGGGATGTGAGGGAGTATGCCACATCCCTCCCCCAACCTGGGCACGACTGCATGGGTGACTGAGGCTCTCCCGGGACTCCCAGGTACCCCGGCCTTTACAGCCCGAGAGGCTACACTGGCGCAAACTTCCCCGCACGCCTTGGAAAGGATGAGGGATTAAATGGAGACTGCAAGCTCTCCAGAGTTATTGCTTCTTTGCCCAATGCAAAACAGAGAGAGCATCTTTTGTCCTTACAAATTGACCAGCAGTGGGAGAAAATAATGCTGAACGCGCTCCACTCATCTGGAGCCCGATGGTGCTGTTTAGGGAGGGGGGCTGTGGGTGGCAAATAAAAGAGGAGCTTTGGAAAGCACCATGACCCTGGACTTTAATTTACAGTAAATTTTATCTTGTATATACACAGAAGATCAAGTATATTGTGGAAAATTTCAAAATGCATTTTAAATTTTATTCTTTCTCTCTTCCTTTGGGCTGCAGACACTTGAATTCATGGCAATCAAGAGGATTTTCTTTATGAATAAGGACATCAACAACCCCATTGTGTCCTGTCACGGTATCCTGGTATTTCTACATCCTCTCTGAGGTTCACTTTGCGACTTGGAGGAATGTGATCTGGGAATTAGGTTTTGGACCATTTTGTTTCCATTTTGCAAATGCAAAGATGCTACAGTGAAACACACAGTGGTTTCTATTTCTTCCTCTCTGTAGGCATGTTTAACTCTCATTGACACTGATGTGAGTTATGCACATGTCTAAAGAGGAGAAGGGAGTCTTAGATCTTTTTCTCATCGTTTACATGAGATCAAAAGAAATCAAATAGAGTTAATGAAGGGCCAGATGGTGCTTTATTTGTGCTTTGGAAGAGCACAGTACCAGAGAATGGGAAGGAATATCTGGAGTTTAACCTGGCAAAGAGGAGGAAAACTTACTATCTCATTGAATGGGAACTGAAGCAAGTATGTCGTATCTTCAGAAGTGGGAAAGGTTTGCTTGTTTTCTCTCCCTCAGTAGATTTTGGATACAGGGCTAGGGTTGTTTTTGGAAAGCGCTGATTGAAGGGATTCCAGACTCTGAAATCATTCCCATTTTGTCTTTTTTGGAAACACAGATTTCTTTGGACTGGGCAATTCTTCAGGTTTTGCTTTTAAGTTGTAGGATATGGGTGCTCCTCTAGTCCATGGAGAAAATGTGTAATCTAAGCTGCTATGGGGAGGCAGGGCTGCAGAAGTAGAAGAGCCTTTGATTTGGATCCTCACTGTGAGCAAGAGTTTGGCAGGAGAGGCACAGGATGCAGTAAACTTTACCAACTGTGCACACAGAGCAGCTCATATCCCAGAGGATGCAGACAGAGCCACCCTGTGCTCTGCCTCTGTGATATCTCTAAGCACTTGCACCTTGCTGGTGGGTTCATAGCTCAAGCTGCCCTCAGGATCTTGAGGGAGGAGGTTGTGGCATTGGGCATAGCTACTGACAAATTAGTTTTACCCTCATTGATGGTAGGATTATCTGAAAAGAGATGAACAGCTTGTTTCCTCTGTAGACTTTACACTGATCCTGGCAAGCACTTTCTGATATCAAATACCCCAAAGGGTCCTAATTGGTAAATGTGAGGGAAAACAGAAGTTTCACAGAGGATTACCCTGCCTGTGTTGATCTTGTAGGGATGAGTCTGTGGGGGCAGTAGAGGCCATCTAATTACTTGTTCTCTGTACATCCCATCGTTGTTTTAATGCATGATACACCTATTGGAGGATAACAGCACCAGACGACAGATTTCCCAATAGCTTGATGTCATGTGTTGCCCTTGCATGATATTGTAATGCCAGTTGACAAAAAAAAAGTCACTTTTGTGTTGTTCCCCAAGGCTTCTTTTGTTGACAAAGTAGCTCTCTGGATTTGGAAGCCTTAGCAGTTGAACTGAAGGCCTGGAGGCTTTCCTGTTTTAAAAGCAATAGGAAGAGATGCAGCTAACATGTGTACATTTGTGTAAGGATGCCAGAAATTTTTTGCATTTATGCTTTCTTCTCAGAAAATTGTATCAAGAGTACTTTAATAGCAGTACAGCCACATCTACTCTTTGCCCCTGGTACAAACCTAACATTATAGCTCCAGCTGACATTATTTCCACCTGCTTTAAATGTGTTCATGTGCCTCTAATCCTGTGTGCAGCTTCACATTTGTACCCATTTCCTGTATTTTATAGGCACATGTGGTATGTCGAGGTTTGGAAATGTAAGCCCTCATTTTGTGCTGCTAGTTTTTTAACATTCATTTTCCCTGGCTGTACTCCTTGCTTAAAAAAAAAAAAATCCAGAAAAAAACAAAAAAAAACCCCCAAAAATTCCCAAAATTACAACAAAACAAAAAACACCAAACCAAAACATTTTTTTCCCCTGTTGAGGTTTAAACGAAACTTTGAGAACTTCCTTACTAGTTTATATATCTAGCACTTTTATTGAGTGAGTGTGCAGTAATTTGGTGGGTTTACTAAGTAACTTGACAGTTAATGGGATACATCTGCAATGGATTCCAAAATAACTAGCTGCTTAGAAATATGGAAAAGACTAGAATTTTCACTCCTTTCTGTTCTTGTAAGAAATTCCTATCTGCTGCAACTCCACAGAAGTCAAGATTCCATTAAAGATCCACTTATGCCAAGAACTGCTACCAGCAATAATAAAACTAATTAGAGCTGACTCTTCCAAACTTTCTATTATATTAGAAAAATATTATGGATTTTAATCCAAAGTCTTTAAGAAGCCAAATTAAAAACACACAAAACCATGCATACACCTGGATCTGCACAGTGGCTTTATGAGGCTTGAGAGCATAAAAAAGCCTCAGCCATGAAAGAAAGAGCCCAGACTTCACTTTCCACAGACAAATTGGCTGCTCCGCATCAGTGACCCATACTTGTGTGCCTACTCACTCCTGTGCAAAGGAGAAGTACAGCAATGTCAGTAATCCTGCAGCTGGTGCATCATGGGCCAGAAGGGTTGGGAACCCTTTGGTGTTATGGAATGTAGACTCAGTCAACTGGGGATGGAAGTCTCTAAGAGGAAAACCCTAACCAGCAATTCCATATCCCTGGGAAGATTTCTGCATTTCCTAAACTAACTTCTTCATGACACAACAGCCAAAAGCTACTCCATCATTTGCAATAGGGTTGGTTTTTAGGGATAGCCCCCACTACAGGGAAGCCCACGGTAGTGTGAATCCATAGGAATGATGGAAAACCAAACATTCATGCTGGAGATACAAAGTTAGAGTGGATGTATCTAGCATCCTGTAGTTCCAGAGGGAATAAAGAAAAGGAAAAAGACTGAGCAGAGCTCTCCTGGGCCTGAGTAATTTTCCCTATGAAGGGGTTAGTTGATCTAATATCTTCACTGCACCTTAATTAACTTTCATTTGCCAAAATTTAGATGGCTTCAGACAGATATTTCTTATTAAAGAAGACAAAGAATTTTGATAAACAGCTGAAATGTCACAATGCCCTTCATGACACTGATGTGTCTAGACTTGCAATCCGTGCATCAGTTTTCACAACTTGGGGCTAAAAAGTTGGTAAAAGGAAGACCCTCCTCAGATTCCTTCTGCAATTTGTGAACAAATTCCCTATACCGCTTTGCCAAATGTTGTTTAAAACCCTGGCATGTGTCTGTTTATTCATTAGAATTCAACATAAGGGTAGGAACATAATGCTAATGTTTATGTTCAGTTAAGGAATTCATTTATGTTGCCTCACTTAGAAATATTCTCCTCACAGAAAATACAAGTCCAAAGTTGATTTATCAGGTTTAAATTTAAGAAAACTATATTGTCAGAACAACCACACATTCCTTTTTGCACCACTTTTGAAATCTGTTTCCTATTACCGTCTCTGCATCAGACAAATACAACTAAGTTATTTACAGGCTGTGAAAGATACTAAATCTTTTCTGAGTAATATTACACTGGATCACAAATTCTCACTTTTAATAATAATTGACAACAAACTAAAGCGAAGGATATTCACAATTAGTAACAACAGCACATAATACTCTCCCTGTGCCTTGTATCTCCAAGACCCGATGCAGACGTAAGCTGCTGAAGTCTCATTAACATTTACTTTGGAAGGATGTTAAGTATTGTTATCTCCTGTTTACAGATGATGAAAGAGGCTCAGTAGGATTCTGACTTGCCTAAAAAAACTTAGAACAGTTTAATTGCAGAAGCAAGACCAGAACTCTCAAGCTCTTGGCTCCTGCTTGTGTGAGAGAGCGAAACACATTTTTAAGAGCATCCTGTGACTTAGGAATCCCAGTTCCAGCACACACCAGGGCTTGAGCGGCGCTGGGGCAGTGCAGCTCCTCAGGGCCACTTTGGGCTCCCGGCTCCCATTAACTTTGAGTGATTTTGGAGCTCTTGAAAACTCTTTTCAGTCCATGGAGGGAAATGCACAACACCTGTGATTCATAGAAGCGGCGCATGGAGGGGCAGAGCAAAGGCTGGGAGCGACAGCCAGCTCCACGTGCAGCTCAGCCGCGATTCAGAAGCTGGAGGGCCGAGTGCTGAGCCTGTGTTCCAGGGCTGAGGAGCCAGGGGAGCCGGCAGCAGTGCTGCCAGCTCCTCTCACTGACATGATTTCCTCGGGAGCAGAGCCAGGAAAGATCTAAAGACAGAACTCCAGCCCTCTAATAAATTTCAGCTTTGCCTTTGGGATGAAGCCCTCCTTGCCTGGCCCCTTGTGCTTTGCCCCTACATCTTCAGGAGAAGGGAGCAGCTCAGGTGGGTGCACATCCCCGGGCTTTCTTCCTGGTCAGCCCCTGCTGCCATGCTGGGAATGCGAATACTGGGAGCAGGAAGATGGGCAGAGAGCAGTGGAAATCCCTGCAGAAGCAGATGTACCAGCAGCATATTTGTGTGTATGTGATGGGAATGCAAGAGTGAGGAACTGCAGTGCAGCTAGGGAAGCAGCCTCTTGGGGCTGGAAATGCAAAGTGAGATAGAGCTGGGCAGCAGGGGCAGGCAGGGAGCAGATCTGGGGCAGGTGGAAAGGGGCAGGAGGCAGCATCTCCTGTTAGATGGAGAAGTGCAAGGCACACAGGTTGTCAAATGAAGCAAAGGCCAGGAGAAGCCATCAACATTCTAATGCCCAAAGACCTGTGACAACTATCAGTGTCAGGATTGGGATTGGGATTGGAACTGTGGAGCTCTCACCCACCTTCATGCAGCCTTGCACCACCATGCACACCACAGCCTTTGGAGATGAGGAAGTGAAAGGAATTCAGGCTCCAGGAGGGATCAAAGTCATCCCACAGACATGTAGCTATCTGACAGTGTTTGTGTCTTGCTGTTACCCAAATTGTTAACTTTTCCCTCTGGCAATACTTGTGTACAACTGACTGGAAGCCTAGAATAAGAGTGGTTAGAGATGAGGAGGAAAATCTCATCATCAGAAAGGAGACTGGATGTTGCATGAAGTTGATGTTGCTTCCCCAAAACACTGCTGAGAAGGGAAAGAAAACCTTGGATGAGGGAGGGAGTGCTGAGGCACATGCAGGGAGCTGGGCCAGCTCTGGAGAAGGCAGAGCATCCCTGCAGCCTCAGAGAGGGTGCAGCCCTCCTTCGACAGCCAGATACTGAGCCTTGATTTTCATGGCAAGGTTTTAGACTTGCTTCCTTGGCTATGAGTTTTGGCCTTAGACAATGCTCAAAGGGATGCAGAAACCATTTACAGTACAGTCTCAAATTTGCCTCTATGTTTAGAAATGCTCAACAGCTTCATCACATGAAAGCATTTTAGGAAGGTGTATAGCTAAGCAAATACTCACTGCTAAGAAGATCTTGAGGTAATTCTGAGTAAGGATGAAAGGTGTCCCTTATGTGGGAAAGACTACCAGGCCAGAGGACCAACTTTCTAGGCCAAACCCCATTAAATTCAAGAGAAAAACAACTTTTACATGGCCTTGTGCCTACACTTATAAAATTAATTGAACCTGGAACCGGCTTTATAGACCGAGGGACTCACAGCATGAGATAAATTGTTCACTGCAGTGATGGCAAATGCAAGCAGTGAACTGGCCAGCTGGTTCTATTAGGGGTATAAAGAAAATCTAGTCAGGATAAATCAGGTAAAATATCTAGATGGTGGAATGTCACTCCTAGGCCCAGGATGGGGAAAGGTTAAGGGTCTCTGAGAAAAAAGTTGGTTTTTAATGTCCTTTTTGCTTGAACATGTTAATGTCTCAGAGGCCCATTCTTTACATAATTCTGTTTGCACAAGATGAAGGGGGTACCAGAGCTTTGCCAGCTTTATGTAGCTCATTGCAAAATCCTTGAAAATACTGTTTAAAAATGTTTATGCAGCAAAAAAAAAGCTATTTCACACTTTTTGAATCAGCAGCCAGGTTTTAAAATAAACCAATCTGTCCTCAGAAATTAAAAGAAGAAGAAATAAAGATCAAAATTCACAGTTGGTGCAAATTGCCAGACTTTCAGTGAAGTCAATGCAGGGCTGCCAATTTAAACTAACAGAGAAACCAGTCCAGAAACCATGAACGTGATTTTAAAAGTCTTCAAAACAGAGTTTCTGAAACATCACGTGGCTGCAGAGTACTTTGCAGAATGATAAAGTGTGGGATCAGTCTCCAGGTACCCTAGGACAGAGAAGAAATGGCATCACTAGGACTGAGGAATGTTTAATCTGTTAACTCACAATTTTTAAAGAGTACCAATAAATAGCATGTGTCAATCAATAATTGCTTCTCCATTAAGAAAAAAATGGCACAATAACTAGAGTTTTCTCATGCTAAAATAATTAACTATTTAACAAAATCTGCTAAAGCTAACTAAATCCTTTTTTTTTTTCTTACATTTTTGATGTAAATGAATGAACAAATGAGCTGTGGGCTCTCATGTCTCTCCAGCAGATCACTTATCTGAACCATGGAAAAATTCTTTCAGACAGACTCTTTTTTGGTGACATCTCCTCCGTTACTCTTTTTCAAGACACTGTACAATTTTTAAAGGTATATTTGAGAGCCAGAAGTTGGGAGCATGTACATCTTCTCTCCCTTTTGAATGTGAAAGGGTGATCTTGGAATCCCAGGAGGAAACATAAGCCAGTTATTGGTTATCCTAAGCCATTAAAAGTCTCTCTTTCAGAGAAAGTATGGCTGGAATATTTCTGTTGAAAAACACACTGATGTTGATGCACAGATCAGATATTCTCCTACTTCTTCTGCAAGGGCCACTATGACCTCCCTATCTTACCCTCTGCTTTATGTTGCATCCTATAACCTTTCTTTCCAGCAGACCTCTTGAGCTTGTGAAAAGGAGGGTGAAAACCTGTCCTCAGTACAAAAGATTGGGTATTTGAAGACAAGCATGGCTGGTGTGCACCTGCCTGGCAGCCACAGGGGTCTCCTCCAGCTCAATACTTCCAATTCCCCTGCAGGCACACATCAGTGGCTGCTGACACTTTGGACAAAACCCACAGCTGTGTTCAGTGTGGTCCCAACGGGACCTCATTCCAGGCCTCTGGGTGCTACTATAATATTAGCATTACTGTCCCATAATAATAACAGGAGTACATGTTTTGTGAAAATTTCCAGAGGGCCAGAAAAAGCAGTCTGTGTCGGAAAGGGAACACAAAGCTTTTTGGCTCAAAGTTGCCTAGTGAACTCCAAGGCAGACTCCTCAGACCAGGGGCCAGGTCGCTCAGGTGACAGAACCTGGCATAGCCTTGCTGTGTTGATCAGGTCAATCCTGATGCATAAGGATTAAACAAGAACCGACTGTGCTGAATTTTCCTTTTGTTTACTCCAGTGGTTGCCACCAGGCAGCCCAGAGAGGCCTTGCAGGCCTCTCTGAGGGCATGGGAAAATCAGTGTGTTTAGCTTTCCTGGGCTGAGCACTGGGCTCAGCTGGAAGTGTGGACCTTGAGGTTAGCCTTACATCACTGGAGGTGGGTGCATGAGCCCTCTGACTTCTGCCAGAGCTAAATTTAAATCTTTGATGGCTCAAATGAGTTCTGTGGCAACACAGTCATGGATTTGAAAGGGAATGAAAGAGAGAAAACAAAAAGGAAAATGGTCCCCAACAACAAAAAAGAAAAAACAGGGAGAAAGAGAACAGAGCTATGATATGTCAAAAACGGAGAACACAAGACTTATTTGCAGTCAGCAGTTCAGAACATGGCCTGGAGGGGTACCAAAGGCCTTGTGCCCTTGCTGTCAGCTGGGGAATGTCCACTGCCTCTGGTGAGGAGCTTGCACCAGCCACAGCTGCCTGGCTGAGAGGCAAATTATTTCTCAAGCCTCTGAACTCTTCAGGGAAGCAAAAATTTTGCTCTTACGTGTAGGTGAGGTGCCTAGAAGAGGCAGGGACCAATCACTAACAGAGACCTCTAAGCACCAGTGAGACAGCTAAAACTGAAGACCTGTTTTTTTAGGTCAAGCTCTAACATGGCTATATTGTCCTACTCAACAGCAAGTGCTATCCTATTTCTGCCTGAGAGGGCTGAGCCACATAAGTTTTGCAGGAAAACATCCAGGGGGAAAGATTTATGTATTTGCCATGAAAAAACCACCAATTCTTGTATTAGATGAACTTGGACTGCTTTATGTTACAGAAATAAATGCATCCCCATGGAAAAAGAATGCAAATATTTGTATTATTTGTAATGTCCTTCAACTATTTGGCTACATGTACACTGTATATTAAATGCATGCTTTGCAGTAAAGTATTTGTTGCATACTGTTGAATAAAGTCACTAGTAGAGATTTAATAGCTGCAGCCTTCTAATTTGCCTTTATCATTTTATCTTTAGCTATGACTAATAATTAGAAGAAACACCTCTGTCCCAAATACTTTCAAAGGAGTTTATTAAGCAGATCTTCATATTTTAAGAAGCTGTCCTGATAGTGTCCTTGTTTCACAGGGGGGTAAAAAAAAAGAAAAGAAAAAAAAAAAGAGAAAAAAAGAAAAAAGAGAAAATGACAGCTCTTCTTCCAAAATAAATCAATTAGCTCATGGATTAAACGTTTCTTCAGAAACACGTAAAGATGGGGAGTAATGTTCTCCTTTTTCTTGGAGGAAGTTTTAGGACATGAATTCTGTTTCTTGAAATGTAGATATTATTTGTTCTTTGGCAGCAGTCCTCTCAAAAATGTTCCTGGTGTTGCGAAACTGTAACTATAGGTCCAACACTGGATGCACAAACAGTTTATAAACTACAGGTTGGGTCATGTGCAAAAGAGCCCGTTGGATGCATAAATAGCACGAGCTCTAGTCCAGTGCTGGATTCACAAATAGTCTGGAAGCTGTAGGTCTGGTGGACAGGTAAATTCAGCATTTAACAGTGCCTAGAAAATATAATGTGCCATTTCTCATTTTTAACAAAAGAAGAGTACCAATAATGTTATAAAAAATTAGACTAAAGCTAGATAATTTCTCTATAATTTTCTTTCACTGACCTATTATTTTTCCTTTACTGTCATTTCTTACCTCCTAGGAACAAATAACAGAAGAGACATGATAAATGGGAAGTTAACCATGAAAAGCATTCCCAGGAATCTTGCCCTAAATACTGAAAAACAAAGATCTAAGTAATGAAACTGGAGAAAAAAATTGGAATATGAAGATTATGGTAGAATATTTAATATTTTCTTACTACTTTTATTTTAGACATACTTTAAATTATAAAATGCCTGGATAGTAAGCTTTCAATTGAAAGTTCATATTCTGATTTAATTTCTCATTTTCTTATCATTGTTATTATCAGATAGATGCAATAATTATTTTTTTAATTTGTCTGTTACTGCTAGAGCTATTTCTAATTCTGTGTTTTATTATTGTGACTGAAATGTTCTAAGACTCATTAAAATCACTGTGATATTGAAGACAACTTTTTTGCATTACATTTGATTCAGGATTCAAATGCTATTAATTTGGAAGGGGATTTCTATACAGTCATCCCATCCACGTCATGAAATCAGTATTTCTAAGCAGTTTCAGAATTTTTTTCTGATAATTCTTTACAGTCACTGGTCTGAGTAACAAAAAGACTTTGATAATGTACTATGAGACAAATCTTGCAAAGCAAAAGGAATGAGTTTAACTGATTTTGGTGGAGATATTACAAACGTCATCATGATTGAATGAATCTTTTAACAGGAACCAGCTGATTTTATAGACAAAAGTCCCGATCCTCACTTTGATAAATGTCTTCTTATTTGAATGAGTATGTATTGGACCCACATGGAACTTGGTCAGAAGCCAATAATGTGCTGTGAATGGAAACATTAGTTTGTGATTAGAAATCTAACTCTATTGTTGTGCAGATTTACTCCAGCTATTGTCCTATATGAGTGAAAAAGGGCAAGTGAGGTAAAAACCCTTTCCTCCCAATAAGAATTGCTTTTTATCCATGCTCACAAGATCCCTACATGCTTGTTTACTGCAATGGCCTGTATGCCTCATTTGCACCAAGATGGGAGCAATCTGAAAGTGCACATCCTGCTCCTATAAACTCCCCAGGAAGTCTGGGAATCTGGCTCAGATGCTGGCATCAAAATGTGCTTGTGCATGGCAGTTCATGATAGGCGCTCCAAAAGTATTCTCATGATCTCTGCAAGGAGGGGAATGCTCAGCTGGAAGATGGTAGGACTTCCACTCTTGCACCTCAAAAGGTCCTTCTCAGTCAGAGGGTGACTTAGCAGAATTCTGGGTCAAGCTTGAAGAAGACAAAATGTAATTGAATACTCTCCTGGGAGTTATGGGTCAAGTATAAAACATCATGCAAGACTGTCAGCCCAAAACCATTCTCTGCTATATGAAGATCTTGGAGAAATAGCTCCACTCACGACATTTATGAGGAAATGTGAGTTTGTCCATTATTTGCCTCCCATGGAACCAAAACTAGGAACAGATTCAGCCCTGCATCTATTCCCAAAGCTTATCTCTCTGAGTTAAATGAGCTCCTGAGCTGTGCTCCGTCAACTTCCACAGCCAGAACGCGATCAGATACAACTCCACCATTACTTTACAGACATTGCAGTCATAGCTCACGTTGGATCCCAAAACACATAGAACTCTGGAGTAAAATACGTTTGCTCCTAATGGTAAATGTGGGAATACCACCAGGTATCTTTATTCGTTATGTTATCCAATGATGACTGCAAACAGGCATTTTAGCAGTTAGTCAAATCCTATCAGGGTGGTGGGTTTATTGTTGAGTTCTGTCCAAATTGCTAGATTTGGATTTAGAAAGCAGGCTGTCCTCATTAACATGCATTTAATTAATAGCAGTGGTGAGTCTCTGGAAAAGCTACTGATGTTTAATATGTCTTTTGTGTCTGGCTCCTAGAAAGTTTTGTGTTAGCAGAAATGTGATAGATCAGAGTCAGGCAGCAGTGCATTACACATATTTCTTACTAAATGGTTACTGTTGAAATGGAATCTTTATCAAGCAAGAACATAGCTGTGCTCCAAAATCCATTGCAGGATTAGCATTTACAACTCTGTTTTCAGATGTGTGCTGGAAAAAAATGTGTGTTGTGGTACATATGAGGCCCTTAAGGGGAAAATAAACTATGTCGTGTGGAGCAGCTAGAGAAGGTTGCATTTAGTGGCATCCAAAATAGAAGTCCATTGGGTCAAACTAATCTCTGGCTTATTCTCAGGCAGCTGAGTAACCACTTGTATTTTTGCCCTGTCACTTCTCGGTCCCCACTCCCAAAGCTTCATTATGACAAAACTATTAAGACCATTTCACTTCCTCTCTCAAAAGAACCTGGATGCACCTGCACATGGGTGCCTTCCATGGGTATTAAATATGAATTCTGAGCTGTCCTCAAGGAAGGACAGGTGTACAAATCCCCAAATGAAACACCCTGAGAAGCAGAAAGGAAAGCTTTACATCCTTATCTCCCTACTACTTGGACTCATGAAGATGAAAATAATTCAGCTCTTAGGATTTTAAGTATTTATTTCTGCCACTTATGTACATTCTAAATTTTAGGATGTTCCTTTGACCATATTTACTTCCTAAAGAAGCTTTTGGAAGTTATATTATTGTTATATTTTGACTGTTTTGCAGAATGAATAAAGTTTTAATATGCAACAAAATTTCAATATTTTTTTAACAAACAAAATTTTGATTCTTAGACCAGCAGTCTAATGAATTATAGAGTTGTTGGCTTGTTAAACTATTATATTTTTCAAGCTTCCTATACTTCCTTTACACAACACATATTTATATATGTTTTCATACAAGACAACAATGACTTCTTGCTTTCTGTAGATCAACATAAGATTATTTTCCCCTACCTGTGTGGTGCTGTTCTCTCTTCCTCTTCAGTTTTGGCTCTGCTTAATACTTCAAGAGCTAACATTTTTCTGATATCATGGTTTAAGCTGAAGAATAGCTGTACTGCTAACAAAATTCTTATGGGTAGAAAAAAAAGGGGAAGGTGGCAGTTGTCAAGAGAAATAAAAACGTGCTACAGAATCTTTGTACCAAAAGGTGATCTACATTATCAAAGTCCCTGAGAACACTGCTTTACAGTTTAATAT
Organism: Phainopepla nitens; assembly: GCA_013400175.1. Classification (NCBI taxonomy): domain Eukaryota; kingdom Metazoa; phylum Chordata; class Aves; order Passeriformes; family Bombycillidae; genus Phainopepla; species Phainopepla nitens. The sequence continues at coordinate 399,912 of VXBQ01006424.1, read as the reverse complement.
ATTTAACAAAAAATTATATATATACATATAAATATTTATATTCCAGGCTTTTGTTAGTCTCTATGCAACCTTAACAGTAATAGCGTTTTTATGTTTTAATTTCCTTAAAGGAAAGTCTTCTTTGGAACTCATGAATGCTTCAATGTTTTGGAAAGATCTAAATATATGTCAAATATCTGTTGAGATTTATGATTTTTTTTCATTCACTCAACAATCATTTCATGTATTATTTTGAGAAACAGCACTATATGTACTGTAAATAAAACAGAAAAAAAAAAGTATTATCTGATAAGCTGAAATAGCTCTGTCTGTTGGTTAATTACCCAAATACTAAAGAAAAGTTAGTCTAATGATTTCCAGACAGTTGTTATGCCATATCATGTTAAAGCAGCTGTTAACCATATGCACTACTGTAGTTCTGCTTATATTAACCATTATGAAATTTTCCTTGGGGAAAAATGTTCACGTGCTTGCAGAGAACCTCAGTGCCCTCTTTTTAAATGAAATAAGTTGGTTATTCTTAGAGCATGGTCAATAATTTGTAACAAATCACTTGGTGATTTTCTCCTGCTTGTGAATGGAGATTGTATTTTCTAAAGCCACCATGCACCCAAGGAGCTGAAGTCTGGTAGCTGACAGAGAGCAAGAGGAGCACTAGGAGAGCCTCCAAAGCCAGCCCTGGTGTCACTGCACCAGTGCAGCGCTGATTCTGGTGGTCTCACAGCTTTGGGACACAAAGTCACATTTCTTCATGGCACAGCACTCTGTTGTATCAGCCCATCAGCTCATCTGAGGCTAACACAGGAATACCTGACACTGCTGTTTTGCACAGATGTGTGGACCTGGGGTAGGGCTTCATCTGACCTTTTCCCTTCTGCCTTTTTGAGAGGGAGAGAGACAGAATGAGCCATGAATTCCTAGGGCCCTATGGTGGCATATATCACAGTGATAACCACTGGAGAAACAAGGTCTATGAAGAGAGGCCATCTCTTTTATTAGGCTGACTAATATCACTGGGAAAAAAAAATAGAGCTTTCAGGTCAAAACCCCATTGTCAGGTCCAAGAAGCCTGTTTTGAGGACAGCTTGTGGATGATAGCTCATTGTTGGGTGGTTTTTGGGGTTTTTTTTGTGTATTTTCCCTTCTTGTTTAGAGCATAAGAAGATACAAAGTACTCTTTATATGCATCGTCTCATTTTTCTTAAAACAATAAAATTACCACACAATGTACATCTACTACCAGTTTGATGACTACATGCCATTTTTTCTTCTCAAACTTGCAGAATAATTTATAATCTTGCATCATCCTAAAAAAGGTACCTATATTAACTCAGGATGAGATGACATTGACACTTATTTTAGGGATATCTGTCTGAATTTGTTACAGCTGCTTTTGTGTCCTCAGTTGCATTTACCTTCTGTGTGTATTCAGGCGAGTGTTCAGGAAAATAAAGGGAGTTCAAGATGAAAATGGTTTTATTGGATAAAGATCACAGAAATGTTTTGTCTTACAATACCTATCCTGGTCACAGTGTGAATTATTCACATCTCTTCTCTCTGCCTCCGAATCCCAGATGTTAGGAGAAGCCAGTCGACAGGGATATCATGCAAGACATAAGTCATATTCCTTCTATTCAGTGTGTGTAAACCCTGGGTGTTGCATACCAAAAAGACATGGTGGATATCAGAGGAGGACACCAACAGTGTGCAAAGGTCCAAAATAACATCTTACAAATCACGGCTGAAGGAATTTAGATTGTTTAGTCTGCAGAAGAATCAAAAGGAATTGTGCAAATGCCTTCAAATACATGAGGGTAGCAGCAAGAAGAATGAAAAAACAATTTTCTTTGACCTTTGGGCATAAAAAAAAGCAGGTAATTTAAACAAGGAATAATTTTCTTACGTAGTAGAAGAGTAAGAATATTGTTTCTATCATAATAAATAACCAATCATTGAAATAGATTGTCTAGGGAAACTGTGAAGCCAAATTATCAAAGGGACCAAAGAACAGGTTAGAAAAGCAAATGGTAGGAATGATAACTTGCAGTTATATGACCTACTATGTTGGAGGTGTATCCGCTAGATAACATCTTAGTGTCCCTTATAGGTGCCTTTTCTCTGGATGGCAAACAAAATGCACAAAAATTATATCCTCCAAAATAATTTTTCTCTCTTCAGTCTGAGTGCTTGACAGTGAATAAACAAAGGATTTTTTCCCTTTAAAAAATTGTCAGTGTTTTTCATCTCAAACCTGACCCTTGTGATATAGTGGTGTTATACTAGCACAATTCAGTCACCCTCACAATGATCAGTAAGTTAATTTCACAGGTGTATTATTAGATTATAGTATAAGTAGATTATTGAACCAAAGGAGCCCCCCAATTCCGTGCAGAAAAATATCCAGATGACAGGAGCTTCCACCGTGTCCTAGTGGGTATTTCTGAGGCCAAACATTTTCTCTCAGCAATCCAACCACTTGCTCAGATGTCTGTTCCTGCTTGTGACAGATCTGAAAAATTATGTTTTGCAAACAGACCAAACCTGCTCAGACAATGACAAACAATTTGAAAATAACTGGTCTGACTGGGTGTCCGAATTGCTGACAGAAAGGAAATGTTCATGTGTGCAACGAGCATGAAAGATGAAAGCCCTTCCCTGGTGCTGCTCTTCCACTGAAGCCCTTACTCCGACCTGTGGCCTCACTAGATGACCTTTGAGCAGAGAACAGAGAGAGTATAAGAAAACAGTTCCTACTAAGGCTTATTTTCTGAAGGAAAATCTGCCCAGATGTTGCAGTCATATTTTTTCATATTGCCTGCTAAAAAATCTGTAAAAAGTTAGTAAAGTGATCTGGAAAAACAGTAAATTTTGCCTTTTGGATACAGAAAAACTGTATTAATATTTACAGTGCATATTTATGTATTTTTCTCTTTATATATTTGGGTCCACTCAGGGCAAAAACTGCAAGGGTAGGAGAGCTGTGCATGTCGCATTCACCCCTCCTTTCTTAAGTGTCCTATGGAGTCCAATGGCTCTAAGGCCAAGAATTTTGCTTCTGATTCTCAAATTTTCTTGCTAGGCGGGAACCTTGTACAGCCTGACTCTTTCCTTCAGCCCCTCCTGGCATAGATATCGCCATGCACATGAAGTATTTCATACCTAAGAAGAACTAGGAGTGTGCTGGGACAGTGACCGCTTCACCCTATGAGCAACTAGACTGCTAAACACAATGACACTGTTGGCTGGACTAAGAGCTCTATCCTAGTAAAAATAACTCCTAGAACTCTATCCACATGTCTGTTGGTCCATTAGTCTTGTTTATCTCAAAAACTAGGCAGAGAGTTTTTTCAGATATTTCCCATGGGCAAAGAGCTCTGCATGATCAGATTATGTGGGGATAGTGCTTTGAATGACCTTGATCCTGCAAAATTATGTGGGTTTGAAACCATTATCATGGCTTTTTCATAGTCTAATCTAAATAAAAGCATATTCCAATCCTTTTCATCCTTTTCTCCAAACTCTTTACCAGTGCAGTGGCCTGCTATGGCTGCAGTACAATCCTGGCTGGAATAAGTCTTAATTAGCTGCCAATGATGTCATGTCCATGTCTGTTAAAGGCACAGGACAAAGTATTCGTCCTTATTTAATGTACTGTAGAAATTCCATTTAGGGATAGCATTAAGACGCTTCAGAGCCAATCTTGCATTTCTCCCGTAGCTGTGACGGTTGGCCTTCAGCCTTCTGACACTACCCTAGTCGTGCTATAATGGTCCAGAAATACACTGCCTGTTGTGTTTTATTGCTCATGTGAAAACTGTCCAACTCCTTGTCAGTTGACAAGGGAGGAGCGTTGCAGTGAAGGATTGCACAGCAGTGTGTCTGGGAGCGATGTTATTTCACACCAGCAGCAACCTTTCAGTGTTTGCGCGGCAGCCCGCTAGAGCCTTGGTGCTCTTGCCGCAGAACAGAGAGCAAACCCCATTGTAGTCATTCTCTCTGCCAGAGAGACTGATGCTCGCTGCCAAATATCTCCCCTCAACACATTTATTGAACATTAAACCAGCAGAATAGCATTGAATGAGGTCCAGTAATTTTATAGGATATATTTTAGTCACCAGACTTTGAAGACTAGTCCAATGTTAATTATAAAGTTTCTGTGTCTGGATAACATATTGTTAACAGTTATTTTGTAAGTGCTAATGGCAAGATGGAAGATTTCCAATAGTTTTATTGAGGAAGTGGCAATTAAAATGTTGAGCACTGCAACATACATACAAAATAAAAATAATCTTGCATACACAGCACTTTGTGTCTAAAAAAAAAAACCCCAAACCAGAAAAAACAGGGATGAATATTTTCTTTTGAAATAAATGCGACCATTTTATTTCTAAAAAGTTTTGCTTTTGGGAAAAAACCCAAACGTTGATTTACTTGCCAACTTCAAATGTCACAAGCCTTGAACAAGTTTGACATTGTTTAAAAGCACATCGTGAAACTATTAGAAAGCTAAGACAAGTTGCTATGTTATGTTTTTCCACACTCAAAGAGCAACAATGTGTTCTCAGTTTGAGTAATTTCTTTTAGATTAAGGGAAACAAAACAGGAAAGAACAAAAGCAAAGTGTTCACAAGAGTGTGTGGAAGTGTCTACACACGACAATTTTTAATGGGTGAGTGGAAAAAGGTGCTATTAAGCACTGCCCCACGAGGTCAGCTGGGCACAATGATGCTCCCATGCCTACGTGCAATAACATAGAGAAAAGGACTGCCCACAGCTCTGTATCAGCCAGGAGTTAGCAGGTTCAACAGATATTTTGCTTTGCAGAGCAAATGGCTACCACCTGCTGAAAAAACGAGTCCTAGTGGGATCTAGAGTTGAGATGGGAGTTGAGCAGCATGGGGGCTGGCTGCTAGTGCGAAGCTAGTCAGTGTGAGGCCCTTAATCCCTGCAAACTGAGCAGGAGCTGGCTCTCTGGCCATTTGAGTGGGTTTAGGTTTGCTTGCAACATACCTGTTTTAATCTAAACCTGCTGCAGTGGGCAGGTTTTAAGGCCCTTCCTTAACACTTTTCCAGACAGCTCTGTTTCCAGACAGCCTGGTGAAGCTGGATTTCACATCCTCCTCTGGGAGCCAAAAGCCGCTCTGGGCTCCCAGGGCATGTCCTCAGCTTCCTTGGCAGACCCAGAACTGGATTTTGGGGCTCCTTGCAGTCTCTGGGCAAGTTGTAGCAGAAGCCATTCAGCTTCCTTTAAAGCTCAAAGCTGTGATGCATCAGTGATGTTTGGCTGGACACAGATGAAATATGCTAATGTAGATCTAAAGTAGCTCAATCTTGCTGACCTCCTGTGAGAGCCAAATTCCTTCTCAATAAGCTTTTAAAAAAATACTACCTCTCCTCTGCAGTGCAAAGCTGTCTGAGTGCATCTTACAGAACATTGTTGTGAGGGCTCAACACCTCTGAACACTGGGGTGGTTTGACTTCACACCTTGCATGATGTACCTCAGCTGTACCTCTCATCCAGCAGTAGTCAGTCTTTCAAGCCCACAGCCCCCTTTCTAAGTTTTTCAGGGAATATGCTCATCACCACCAGAATATAAGGATCCTGGCAGGAGGAGCTTGTCTGTTTCAGTTGCAATTTCCAGGCCCTTTCAGAGTAGTTGATCTCCAGGCTGAGATGCATCCCACATTTGAACAGCACCTCAAATATTTTCCTTGAAATTACTAATCTGTTTGATTTTAGATGCTGAATTTCCCCCCAGAGGAGATCCCCTGGGCTTGCTCTCAGCAGGGGTTAGGCCAGTCCATAGGGTGTGGTCTGCGGCCTCCTGCCAGCTGTCATGACCACCTCCTGCATGGAAAGGTGGCCAAATTGTGCTCCTAAGGGCCTTCAGCCTGAACTGAGCCACATGGACATGAAACTCTCGCCTCTGCTGCCGCTGTTGTAGGGATCTGCAGGGATCTGCACCTGTCAAACACGTGCTTCCTGAAGAATAGCTTTTAGCACCATTTTTAGCACCAGATTTTGTGAGCACTGTTCAAGTTGATGAGTACTGAACGGGGCAAGGAGTGGCTGTCCTGGGAGAAGCAGTTGGAGTGCCCTCAAAGGACACACTTCAGCTAGTCCCTGGGCTGCACAAAGGGACCAACCAGTACTAGCCATCATAAGGAAAACCCAGTAGTGATAAAAGAGCACTTTGGAGATCTTCAGCTGTAAAACCTGCCACAGACATTTTTTAAAATCAATCCAAGCTTTATGTATAACTTGATAAAAGATTTATTAGGTGAAGGATAATAAATATGTTGAAATGAAAAGTATGGAAAATAAAAGTAATATACCTGTAAATGGTCTGCTGTGCTATACTGAGCTGAACTAAATAAGAGCCTGCCTGGGACAAGTTGCTCCATACAAGGTATTTACCAGAAAAAAAAAAAAAAAAAGAAAAGAAAAAAAAAGGTTATTAACTCTGGGTAAGGTCCGTGGTAAAGAGCAGAATTTTCTGACTGCTGATGCTCCGTTTCTTCAGCTGTTTCTCCAGGGTCTCTGTTAGCTTAAGAGTGGACTTTGAGGTGTTAGATGTCAGCATTTGTGCTGTTGTTCACAAGAAGTCACAGTCAAGATCAAAAGGCAACAGACTCTGATCAGGAAACACAGACCAGTGGGGCAGATGCTAGATACCTTCTGTGAGTGGTTAAATGATCCATCTGGTAACTAATGGGACCCTGACACTGTGAATTACTGTTATTAAGAAAGTTAGGAACACCTGGAGAGAGCACTGAAACTTTCCAGGAAATGGTTATACTGGTACTTTTGGTGTGGCCTAAGCAGTGATTTAAAGGCAATGTGCTTGAAAGCATCCTTGCAGTACACTCTGAAAACTGTGCCAGGACTGAACTGCTGAATGAACGGAGAAGACTCCAAGAGAAAAATTTACATTTTACAGACAGATTTCTCTACTGATGATGTTAGAATTTTTCACTGAGAATATCTCTGCCAATAGTGAATCATCTCCAGAAAAAGTCAGCAGTAATGAACATTTATTTTCATTATTCCATCACCTAAAAATGTCGGCAGTGTTCTCTATGACATCTCTCTTTGTCAAGATACATCTATTCTGTAGGGAGAGCAGTGAAAACACTTCACATCAAGTAAATGTTCATGTGTGTGATCCATTAATGCCATTTCTTTATTATAACTACACTCTTCAAAGGCAGTATATAATGTCGAATAGGCTCATTAGAAAACAGCATATCATTGCTGATTTGCCTCTGCTCATGGAGAAAAAGTTGAGGATGGGAGTTTTTTGTGGGTGTTTTGTATAGGTTTTGGGTTTTTTCTTTCCATTGGACTCCAGCTTAAAATGAAACAATGCTAGAATGGAGGTCAAGAACTTGGAAGAACTCATTCAGGCGGAACCAGGTACAGCTTGATTCAATATCGATATTTCATATGTTCTGAGATTGTGGTTCAAACTACGAGATAGCAGAACACCATTTTTATAGCTTTCCATCTGTGAGAAATTATTTCTTAAAGCACTCTGTATGAACAATCTAACAGATATTCATTTTTGAGATCATATATTCTGCTAAGTGGGATCTTTTTGATGCACAAAATCTGGCTGTGATAGTAATTTTAAAACTAGAGAGAGGATTTTAGAGCCAGATTCATAAAATAAATGTCTTTCACACAAAGTTATTTTCCATGATGCATTAACTCCTCCTTTTCTAGGCATTTATAGGAAAGTAATATACTCACTATTACATACTCATGGAGCAAAGGAAGAATGAATCAATGCAATAATCATAATAACCATAAGGACATGGTAAAGTTTATATTTATCACACCCTTTATTTTAAAATATTTTCTTGTTTATTTCAGGGCATAAATACAAATTCGGTTTGAGAACAGCTAAAACTCTTTGATGGTGCAGTACTAAAAGTATTTTGCATTTATGCTCTTTTAAATGTGATGCAGTTGTAGCAGATCACATATCTGGTACTTAGGGCATTTTGGAAATCAGTTTCACCTACCCAGAATTCAGGAACCATGTTAGACTGCCTGTGCTGGCACCTGGAACCTTGTTTTCTGCGACCAACAGGACACTAGCCCGGCCGCTGTACCCCATGCCACTATCTTTGATTTCCCAAACCTGATGAGCAGGAACTGATTTAGAGCAGGAATGACTGGTGGTGGCCTTGGTTACCAATCTGTAGCCAGTCTTGCCACATACCTTTGGACCCACAGTGAGGATTCTTAACCCACACTACAAGTGCCATCATACATTTGGTTTAATCTTATCATCCTTTTGCTGTGGTAAAAAAAAAATCTCTGATTAATTTGTACAAGCCACATTGCTGACCCACCCAGTTGCATCAGTCACTTATGTCAGGGCTGAATTTGAAATTCTGTGTCAGATGTTACGCAGAACAGGGAACCTATCGATAAAACAACTTTTTCTGGCCTTATCATCCATGACTGTGTTGAATTACAGAGCAGAATTATACGGAGGTCTTAGCAACTGTTGCATTCACCATCACCCTGTTTTCATGGCACTTCTCTCTTTATCTGCTCTGAAACTTTCATCATCCACTTCTGCAGCCTCTCAGAGGCTTCTGGTATGAAAGGGCAGTGACTAATATGTCTCATGGTGTCTTTTACTCTTTTTCTTCCCTTGCTGCAGGTACAGGTACAATTGACTGAAATATCAATTGCCTGTCATCCACCTCTGTTCTCTTGTTCCACACACTTGAAGTTTCGTATGTTCAAGTTTTGAAAGAGAAGAAATCTTGCACATGTTCTAAAGGTGACAAGTGTCTAAATGGAGGCTTAGCTTTCACCTCCCCTAGTAAAAGACTTCCCCAGCAGGATCTCTTGACAACAAGGGCTATTTTACCTATTGTTTTGGGGTTTGGTAGCTGTATTGCCCTGGAAAAGTGCAGTTGTCTTACTGGTCCTTGGACACTTTAAAATAAGAGCAAAATATCAACAGTAAAATCTAACAGCAAACATTATATCAAATAGTTAAGAAAAAAGAAATAGTGAATGCAAGGATCAGTTCACATGAAGGAAGCACTTGAGATGCTTATATTGTTATGGGAGGGAGGGGTCTCAGGGGGTACCTGCTGTATGCCAACATGTTATAAAAATGGCATCAGCTTGAGTGAGGGGTTGACCATGGGCATGGCCTTAAGCCCCAGGTCACCTTTATAATTTAAAACTATGAGGCCAGTGAGCTCCTTGAAGAAATAACTCCATCAGAGAGCAGAAGGGGCTTCCCCTGAAACAGTCCCAACAGTGGCAGCACTACTGGGTACTAGGGCCTCTTTCAGCAGAAGGAAAAGATACATTTTGAAATGCATAGGGAGACCTTTGATGTTTCTCCTTCTCCAGATGACCAGACATCTGGAGGAAATCAGTACAAGTCAGCTTAGATCCAACTGTGAAACCCTTCATATAGATCTCCATTACAGGAATCTCTGAAACCTCTAATCTGACGAATCTGCTTTGTTCAGTCTGAGAATAGAAATGAGCCAGGACTGAACAGCAGCACAGTGAAACAAGCTTTGTAGATCTCAGAAAAGAACAAATAAGATAAAAGGTGTTTTGTACAAATATTCAGCTTTGAAGACGTTTTCTCCAGCCTCTAACTCTCCATTACAGAGAATTGCAGAGGTTTGGAATGGCATTACAAGTGCAATGTGTAGATGCACTGACATTTTCCAGTAGGGAATATTAAAAAAGGAAAGAAATTAAAAACTCATATGTCAGTTATATCTACAAATATTTTGACAGGATAAATACATGCAGAGTTCTTAGTGATGCTATGCATTGTTTTTTTGAAATTTATACTCCCTAATGTACTTGTAAGCAGGGGGAGTTCAAACAGCAATCAGCCAAAACTCAATAGGTACACTCCATCCGAATAGATTTTCCTTATATTTGCCCTCAAAGCAGCATAATTTCTCATACTACTTGAAGCTGATTCAAGTGTTGGGTCTGCGCCAATTATTTGTTAAGCCTTTTGTCTTTATTTTATAGCATCTATGATACAACTGACCAGCTCATGGAAACATCTGTTTCAGGCAAAGGCAAAGAATATTAGAATCCTACCAATGTTTAGATGACCACTTTGTCCCTTTTCTGCTGTCATTGCCTCTGAGAGTGGCCTCAAATGCAGATTACGCTATTCTAAAATGTCATCATGTTCATTTTGTAGAGGTGGGAATTTATTGCTCATTTAATCTAAGTTGATCTTTGTTCGCTAAGTGTACAATTAAATTTACAGTATTTGATGGTGATCTGGGTGGGTTATAGCACCAACCTCTCGCTTCTAAGCATAGAGTTAAAGTTCAGCCAGAGGTCTTGCATAATATGAGTTTTCAGGGATTTTAGCGTAGTCCCCACTGGAGCGTTATCTACAATGCAAACAACTATACATCATTTGGCAATTCAGGACAAAATTTGATTAGGAGACACTCTATTGTAGCTAATTTTAACATGTCGAAGAGTGTTCTCCCTTTACACAGCAGTTATTTCTGGCAAGACCTGGAATTGTTAATGATTAAGAGGAGATTTGCCATACTACTAGCCTTTGAGCCTATCAAATTTGGCACTTCTCTTAACAAATCTATAGCACAATATTTCACCTAAAACATTTTATTGAAAGGTGACTGATCCAGTGCCAAGGAGATCTGAATCTCTTTCTCAGAAACAATCTTTTGGCTTTCATTATGTTTTATAGGTTTTATTTAACCCAACACTGCCTAGTGCCTTCAATGCCATGTTTTCTAAACACCTTGTAGTGAATGACAGAGTTTTATAGAACAGTCCTTGCTCAGCAAAAATATTGCACATTTTAATATTGGGTTTCATTTTGCTTAAGCCTGTGTGATAATTGTCCAGTTTAAGCAAGTTCCTTCTCTAGTAAATTGAATGGCCAACCTCTAGTGAGGTCCCATACCAACTTTCTGCAAAAATGTACTCTTCAAGGTGGTTTGTTCACTGAGGTTATAACCTTAAATGCTGTAAACATTTAAATCCAGTTTGAAAACAGTTAAAAAAATCCATGATGCCAAAGAAGACACTGCTAAGAGAACATGTTTTTCAAAGACCCATTCAAATACACATACCTTCAAATCAACAAAATCCTCCTAAACTATAAAAATTCAGACAGACGATTTTCCTTTTCAAGGACTTGCATGAGGAAAAAGAGTCTGTGGAGCATTACACTCTGGTGAGCTTCTCCGGTTTCTGGTTGCAAGGGAACTTTCTGCCAAGCAAAATCATAGAAACTGATTTAAGCAGAATTTAACTTCAATTGTGCGAGCGAAAGTGGGAGCAAAATTTTGCTTGGGCAAGTGCAATTGTAAGGAGACAGACAGAAATCTTTCAACTGCCTTAAATTCCTACACCTCTTCTCACCTCTTTTGCTAAGTATGAGATGTATGGCAACTTTCTAATGGTATTTTGAGGTGTTTTAAATTGAATGTTAAAAACTTGGGACCTGTGAAGTCCTGCAAAACTTCAGTGCCTCTTCCCTGTGCAACTGCTGCTGTAATAAAGGCATCCAAAGCCCTAATCCTTCAACAAAATATTTCTATGCTTTTTTCCAATGTTGTTATCCCCTCTCTTTTCCTCCATCTGTTCAAAGTTCTTCATATTTTATCTTCCAAATCCTCCTAAATACAAGCCGATTGCTATATGGCAATTTATAGCACCCATTTAACTATGAACTTTGCTATCAGGTTTTTGTATACCTTCTTTTTTTTTTTTTTTTTGTGGAACTGAATTTGCCAGCTTCATGTTTTAAATAGGCTATTATTCATGGAATTAGACGAGTCTTTAATTTAGTTTTCTCATGAGAAGTAGTTCATCTTTTTCTGTGATCTCTGTAACAAGGCAAATGCAATTTGTTTCCTGAAGATTTGGTTCTGAGTGTTTTCTTTTCTGTTCCCTCTGATTCTGTCTGCATATATTATCCCTTTGAACATCATATTTAGATGAACTGCCTATGATGTTCTTGTGTTGGCATGTCATGCCTACCTGCATGCTATTCTCAGCATCTACCTGTGTCTGTCAATTGACAGAATCTCCACAAACTTTAGACCTCCTAAAGGACCAGTCCTGTTTTACAGGAACTCAAGAGACAGTTGAATGCTTCAGCGTTACACAGTGCCTTAAACCATTGAAAATGTACCTTTCTAAACAGAAGAGGGAGATCTTATTTAGTACCTCCACCAAGAAATATGTAAACAGAGATCAGTCTGTGGTGGCCCTCTGATGCCTGATCCATCAGCACTGGCCCAGCCACAATACCAAAACACCAGGTATGTATGGAAGGGCTATTGAATGGGAAGTTGAGCATGCTGGAAAAGCTGTTTAGTGCACAGGACAAAGCTTTTGGGAAAATCAAGTTCCTTTAGCTCAATTCTCATGAGACAAACTGTTTACTATAACTGTCTCTACTGAAGAGCAGTTACTTGCTGCTTTTTACTTCCCTGACTGTTTGCTTATTTTTATATTCTCCTCACATCTCATTTTCTCCATCTGACTGCTGTGTAGTTTCCTGCTCATATAGTCATATAAAGTCTAATATATGCTAAAGCCAGACATGGCTAATGATTTGTTTTCTTTTTTATATATATAAAAGTGATGGGGGGACATGGGGAGTTCTAAGCTTGCAAAAGAACCAGATGAGTTACCAAAGCTGCCCACCCATTCCCAGCCAGCATGGGGACATTGTATTCAAACAAGCCCTTCCGATATTTCACAGAGCCAATTCCTTGACCATTGAGGTTTTACTGGCCCACTGAAGGAAAACCACCTCCCTTCCACTGGCTTCCTAATCTCTACCAGTACATAATTTAATTTTACACATTGACAAAATAGAGGAGTTTTTTTCCCTTTTCCCTGTAGCAAAGATACAGAAGGCACATGGGCCTCATACAACATCATAGTGTAAAGCTTCATTACATTCAGGTGACCAGTACAAGAGAGCACTTGGAGGTAACTTCTCATTTATTTCAGTGGTCAATCTTGTGAAACAAACTTTGGGCCAGATGGCTTGTCTATCTTGTAAAGGCAAATCTGCCATCTCAGAGCTAGAGATTAACCAGAACAACACATTAGGAAAAACTTTTTAGAAAAAAAAGATCTCAACATAAGGAGAAGGAAACAGGCAGGAGCACAATTCAGTATTATTTCGAGAAAGATGAGACTGAATATTGATAATCACTTGCAAAGGATACAGCAAAAACTTCATAGCAGAAATATCCACTTCAAAAAGACTGGAAGTCAGCCAAACCCCCTAACCTGTCTGCGACAAATCATAGTTGTATAAGACATCCTCCAAATCATAGTAGAAACTAAAGAGGGGAGGGAGCAGAGCAGATGTTTGGAGGTCATTAACAGGAGCTCAGTTTTCCTTGCCTGGTGGCTACCTCTAGAGATATCCGATTCCCAGAAATTTCCTTGACCTCCAAACATCTGCTCTCTTCTCCTGTTTTCTTTACATCCGTACTGCAGAGAGCCTCATGCAGTCATAACCTTTTCAGTCCTTTCTTATAAAATATTTGTATCTCGCTCCTCTAAATCATGAAGAAAAATATTTAACAGGTCTGGGCCTATCATCATTCATGATAGGACCTTCATGTTCATTGCAGTTGATGCTAAACTGTACTACTTGGCACTTCTTCTTTCCTTGCATGCTGTGAATGTACATATAAACTGTAAAAGTAAGCTAAGCTAGAGTATTTAGCTCTTTTGATTTGAACACTTAGACACTTTCCTTATATTCTATACTTTGCCGTTTCTTTATCAACTGGTCTTTGTCAAGTCCTCAGACTCCATGAGAACTAGACATGCCAGAGACAGCTTTATTACTTTGCAAAAGATGGGGGCCAAACATATATTTCCAAGTAGGATTGCTACTGCTTTTCTTTCCTCTAATGGTCAAGCATATCTAGGGAAAGTTGTTGTGTACAATGAGCTCTGGTATTGCTCAGGAGTCCATTATCTGTAGCCATTTACAATATTTTCCCCTGGGACAATGATAGCCAAAGTCATTCTTCCATTTTGGATGGGTAGTACTGTATTTGTGCCTTTTATTTTTCTTTAAAGTTCCCATACCTCCCAATTTTAATTCAAATAAAAAAATAGACTACATGTGCTATTATAAGCTTCCTTGCTAATCTTCTCACATCCCTCAGCACTCATGTCTAGCAGATAGTAAGTTACATGTGTGACCACATATTCTAAATATCCCCTGCTTATTAATATAAGTTTCTAGAGTAAATATTTTCTCTATATTATCTAGTTTACTAGGAGAGTTTTTTTAAAATTATTTTCTACTTAAGTGTTTTGTTAATCTGTTTCTCAAAAAGCTCTTGGTATCCCAGACATTTTGGAGTCATTGTTCTCTGTTTCTTTGCTCACATCCTTGCCAAGGTAAATGGTTTTTGGACTAAGAAACTGATTTTTCATCACAACAATCAATACACCTGCATCTAGAGAGGGACCAAGTCCCTTTTTCATTATTTGTATTCATGGGAAAACCTTGAGAGCTTAGAAGTGTAAAGGACCTTGGAATTAAAACCTACAATCTTTGCATAGGGGCCTAGCTCAGAGACTGTTGAAAGAGCTCAGCAGTCAGCAGCCACCCCCAGCCTTCAGGCTGTTTTGTGGTTTCTTCCTTCCTCTCTTACTCTGTTGATGTCTCTAGGGGGTCTCACTGTGGCTACATTTTCTTTTACTTGCTATTCCCTAATATTGTTAAATGGTCATGGGCCCTTTTTGACTGTCTCAGGGCTGAAATCTCATCAAACCTCTCTCTGCCCTATTGCCCTTTGCATTTCAGTTCCTGCCCTCACTTCTTGGGACAGTCATGAACAAAAGACAGTCATGCTTTTTGTTCACCTCAGCAGTGCTGACATTGAGGAAGGAAGTTCTTCCTGAAGGAGCTAGTGTGGAGTTTGGGGATACAAGGTTTCATTCTGCACTCCAGCCCATCTTCCGGTGGGCAAACCTTAGGGTCTGCCTACCCTAATGAGGGGGAGTTGTCCGCTCTCACAGGGATGAACACATGCAAACATCCTTCTGGAGGAGAAATGGTGGACTGAAGCTGAAGCTGAACTGTTTTGAGCTCTTTGGATGCTCTGGACCTGGACTGAGCAGCGTCAATGTTAGCCCCTACTTTCTAGGGACATAATCCCTTCCTCCCAGGTGGGAGCAAAGCCTGTACTCCCTTCAGGTTCAGCCCCACCCCCCCAAGATGATTTACTGTGGTTTATGTGTCTTGAGCTAAATGCATAGATGATACACAGGCTCCAGTTGGCACAGAAAAGAGACATATCCCATCTCTCTGGCTCAGGCCACCATATACACATCAGTCTATATTCAAATCCCTTTAGTGGCTTCCCACCAGCTTCCACCAGCAGTCTGATGACGCAGTCCTAGTTTCTGAGAAAATAATGGCTCAGGTGCCAGCTACATGAGACTGGGGTTTGATCCGTAAATTACTATGAAAGCTGCACTCCTCTGGGACAATGGACTTTCAGACTTGCTGATGAAAGTGTAACAACAGCCAGGAGCAAGGAGATGAATTCAGCCTAGTCTGAAAAAGAAGAAATTTCCTAGCTGTTAATGGTAATTAAACATGGTAGCACTTTACCACAGAAGACCACAGACTTCAGTAAGCTTAGGTATGTTTCTGAAAAGCATGACCATCTGGTGCCTCTGGCAGCAAAATGAATTTGGCCTAGGTTTGGAAAGGGAAGAGGAAGGTGGTTTGCATGATCCTGATCTTGCTTGAACTCTGGGAGCTGTTGGGTTCCTCTGGTCATGCCATTCTTTGTCACTGTGAGGAGGGGAAGGAGTCTTACATTTGCCTTTCTTCATTAAGACAACAAGTTAAATGCATCTTATGTTTCTGAGCAGCAGCCATCAAAAGCTACCTGATAGGTTATGATCTGGATGAAAGCTCAAAATGTTGTAATTTTGTTTATGCTCTGAAGAAGTGAAGGGTCTGGCCTTTCCCTGTAGTGACCTTGTCTTTGTCTTGTCTGAGTTAGCCTCAACCAGATAGCTCCAGGACTGCAACAGCAAAGAGCTTAGGAAAGGTTTTTAGAACCCGGGTAAATATTTGGTTAGCACAGACAGAGTTCAAAGCTAGCAAAGGACATGCTGGGACAGGACAGATCAGCATGCTATGATGGTAGCAAACATTTGGGAAAAGCTTGGCTGTTTAGCTGACAGAGTCGGGCTCCTCTGTGCACCAGGGTGAAGAAAGGATTTTCATTTCTATCAGACTGGTAGGACTTCTAGACATGTCTTGTCATTTTCTCTTCTTTGTGCTACTGGTTTTCCTACCAGAATGTTTGAATGTGTCCTGCCTAGTCATGCCTCCACAGTATAGGGACCTCCTGGGTGATGCTGATCTCTGCTTGCAGTGATTTCTTGCATGAGTCTTTGAGCAAGATACATGCCACTGTCTGAATGGACTGGAGCACCAATGAGAACAAAGTGAATTCTTTTGTGGTTGCTTCTGCCTTAAGTTTGATAGAAAGAAGTAATGATTAAGAATTGAAGGAGACATGTTTTTCATCAAAGGTTGGGACTAACCAAAATATTCAGTGGGTTTTGGATGTTTCTTTTGGATATGTCCTCCTCAGGGGAGGAAGTCAGGGGACTATTTATTGAAAGGGTGGCTTGGACAGAGCCTGTGTTTTGGGGTGTTATCTGTGAGGGAGGCAGAAGGAGGCTGGCTGTGCTGCATGGCAGGGTGCTGCCTGGAGGTGCTGGTGACCTGTGTGAGTGATAATGAGGTCAGGGCATGGCTCTGAAAAGATCTGCGTTTTGGAGGGGCCAGGGAAACCAGCTCATGTAACAACTGCATATGGAGTGCTAAATTATGAGACCAGCAGAGAGAAGGGAGAAAGGGGAATGTCTGGGGAACATAGGAGGGAACATTGAACTTAAAGGACATGGAGGAGTCCTGTAAGCAGAGGCAATCTGATGCATTGTCTGGATCAAGAAGGGAATATATATAAGAGGACTGACAAGGCCAAATCTTCATATCACTCAGGGTATTTGGGTGAGGGATAGAAGTTAAGAATTTGAGTTTCTTGCTATGGGCAGCCATGAAGCATTTGTCCATCTGGGAACTACTAGGAAAAACTAGGAAAGACCTTGTTTGCAGATGTAGACACATAGAAAATTTTTTCCCTCTCCCTTTCAGCTACCATGTGCTTTATGCACATGACAACTGCTGCATTCTTTTCACTATATTCAGGTGGGACAACCTTCCTCAAAAGCTTGGGTGGATCCAGAGTCTGTAAGTCTTCAGGTAAAACTGGAAACTAAATTTAGAATTTAGATCCTTTCATCTGTTCCCAAAGTCACACTCACATTAAAACCTACACTTTAATCAAGAAAGGAGCTGTCATTGAGATACAGCAGTTCCTGAAGACCCCTTTGGATAAGATTTCTGATGTTGAAAAATACGGAAACAAATGCTCAAATCTGAGTGACTCTAGAGAAACTGTAGCTCTTGATTTCTATATTACTATGGCTATACTGATATTTTGTCTGGTTTAGGCACTGTCATTTTTTCCCCCTCTCTGTCTCAGTCACTTCTTGCTCATTTCTCTCTCAACATCATCCCACATATCATCTTCTCATTCAGAGTATCCAAGATCTAATAATTTTCTCTTTATTATAGCAACTTCTATATTACCTCCTTTCTTGCATAAAAAAATACAATCTCAAGAAGTGATCTATCTTTTTACTGAGGTACATGCATCCCCTCCTGACTTGTTTCTAAGTTTATTTCAGCTTTTAAAGCTGTACAACATAGGTCTTGTTCTGTATCATCTTGTATCATCTTCAGCCAGGCACTGTTTGGCCGTATCAGATTGCTTTTCTTCGCCATCTCATTCACATATACACTCGTCTCACTCTGTTTCAGTGCAAGAAAAGGTCTTCCTTCAGCTTCTCCACTATGTATTCTTCATATGCCCTCTATGGAATCCATCAATTTCAGCTCTTTCAAAATTATGATATTGGTGTTTTTCCTGCCAGCACAAGCTCAGGCCAGAGCAACCAGTAATAATCCCCTCGTATGGTTACATTCTGCGTTATTAATGCGTACTGTTTCACTTGCCCATTTGTATTGCAACTAATTCTTCATGCCAGCATATGAGCCTCTCTGGATAAATAAATAGTCCCAGAATACACAAGAGAACTCAAAACCCTCTGTTCAAAAGGATGAAACCGGCTAATTAGGTCCTACAAAATCCAATTTTCTGAGCAAAGTTCCCCAGACCATTCATTTTTTAAAATCACGGTACTTTATGTTATGAAATGTCTCAAGTATTTTCCCCTTTAGCTACCACTATGCCATTTTTCAAATTCCTGGCACCCTTATTTAAGTCTTCAATAAGTTAAAATGTTATTTTGAATTTGTAACACTTTTCCCAAATATACAGTGCCTATAAATCAAATATTCATCATATAATTATGATTCAAGTATATAACATTCCAGACAGATTTAGATAAATGGCTCAGTGTGGAAGTGGACACCAAAGATGAGTGACATTCCTCAGGGGTTGGTGTTGGGATGGGTTCTATTTAACACCTTTCTCAGTGACATGGACAGTGGGACTGAACCCACTCTTAGGAAGTTTGTCAATGACAACAAGCCACAAGGAGCAGTCAGCACTCTGGAGGGAGGGGATGTTATCCAGAGGGACCTGGACAGGCTTGAGATGTGGGTCTGTATGAGCAGCATGAAGTCCAACAAGGCTGAGTGCAAGATCCTGCCCCTGGGTCAGGGCAATCCCAAGCACAAACACAGACTGGGCAGAGAATGGGTTGAGGGCAGCCCTGAGGAGAAGGATTTGTGTTGGTTGGTAAGAAGCTCATCATATGTGCTTGCAGCCCAGACAGCCAAACATCTCCTGGGCTGCATCAAAAGAAGCATGGCCAGCAGGCTGAGGGAGATGATTCCTCACCTCTGCTCTTTTGAGTACTGCATCCATCTCTGGGGCCCCAGCATAAGAGGGATGTGGACCTCTTGGAGGAGGTCCAGAGGAGTCGCCATGAGGATGATCAGAGGACTGGAGCTTCTCTCCTATGAAAGACAGGCTGAGAGAGCTGGGGTCATCCAGCCTGGAGAAGAGAAGGCTCCAAGAAGACCTTAGAGCAGCCTTGGCCTGGTTTGTAGCTACAATGCATAGGAACTCTAGGTCTCTAAGGATGCCAGGGATCTGTTCCCTTTTAAGTAGAAGTTCTCCCTGTTCACTACAGCTGTATTTTGTATTTTATGTATACAGCCCAGTGCAAAGCCACTGCTATCATCACTGGAACAGCATGTGGAGATAAAAATAAATTCATCTTCTACATCCAGCAATTCAGATTCTCTCCACGAAGGGATTATTTCTATTACTTTTTTCTGTGTTTAGTGTAAGCACCACGACTACAACCACATATGAGCAAACACACCAGCAGCACTTGGAGCAAGAGAAAAAGGGTGGATGTACTCCAAAGGTCACATTTCCAGCAAACACACCCAGCTGAGTGCATTTGAAACCAGCTGGAACATCAAGTTAGTGTTCAGATCAGCTCCCAGGGTGTCACACACTTGGCTTCTTCACTGTGTGCAAAAGCAGAGACACATCCAAAGTATTCAGAAATAAAGTCACATTTCTGCCATGTCACTTACTGTCTTAATTTGAATGGAGTTTCTTTGAGTTTCAGGTCAAGTACAGCAGGTACTGAAGATTTCCTTCCTTTTTTTTTTTTTTTTACTTAATTCTGGAATTTTTTTTCTAGAATCCTACAGGATGAAAATTTCTCTCTTCACATTTTTCTTCTTGGTGCTAGGGAGCTGAGACTGCTCAGCTGAGCCTAGAGGCGTAAATTAAAAAGACAGAGTAGGTGGGAAATCTCTGCATCAGTGGGAGCACTCACACTTCAAGAACATAGAGCTGGACCAAGGCAGACACAGTATAACAAACACTTCTCTGCTCTGCTTCATTTCCTATTTCAACACCCATCTCCAGCCCCTTTTATTTCATATTCTTGAGGAGACATGAGATGAGGCAGTGACATAGCATAATTAGTGTGAACTTGGGGGTAAGGAATGAAATGGGAATTCCATTGGCCCATGTGCATCTTCTTTTTCCACCAGCTCTGCAATCCTGTATCTTGGTGTGGTTGCAGTGTTTGCATACTTAAAAGCTACATGAAACTGAGAAAGCTGAAGAGCTGTCAGAGCCCTCTGTTTAGAGTATTCTCTCTCTGGAATCTGCAAGCAACCTTCACTCATCCTTACTTACAGGAAAGATAAGAATGTTCTTTGTTTGGTTTCACCTGTCAAGAAACTTCAGGATCCTGGCTTGTATACATAGACCTATATTAAATCATAATTTAGCCTGCTATGTATTTAAATGCATTCATATCAACACACGCATGTAAAACTATATTTACACCTCCCAGTATATATTCTCTACACGTAAAATATGTGCTGAATATTCATTTAAAGGAAACTTGTTTAGAATGTTTGATGAATAAACTTAAATTACACAATTTCTGCATTAGAAAGGAGAAAAAAGAAAGGCAGATAGAACAGACAGCTTGGCTGTACTCACCTAAGAAAAAACTTCAATATTTGCCTTGATTTCAAGGCCAGATGGAACCAGTCATGATCCTTCAGGCTGATTTCCTGGGAAATGTCAACATTATGTTCATAACTCCAGGTTGAACTATTGAGTATGAATGCAGAAAAGCAAGAGGAGCATTCCTTGCATTGCTAGGAGGCAGAAGGTAGGCTAGTCTCAGGTGAGCCATGGAGAAAAAGTAATAAAAGCCCATATGATAACTGTGTTACTCAGAAAACAAGCAGAACCATGTAAGCTGGCAGAGATTTGCTCTGTACATGCTCCAAGCTCCAAAATGAACAGCATAGGAGGAGCCAGCACATCTTAAAACCATCTTTCCCTACGATACTATGGGTTTAGCTCCTCAGGTAAACTAAGTAGAAAAAGACAAAAGTATATAGGAATACGATGGAGACTTTGGGAAATTCAATCTTAATGAAATAAAGAAAGATCCAGCCAGTGAACAAAATGAAAAGAAGCAAACCAACTCAAACCACATTTTTTAAAAGGTAATGGTAGATAATCTATTTTTGTTCTGCTCAAGAAAAGTGATGATACGACGGTCTAGATAAAAGCACAAAAATTACAGTAGGCTTGTACTGGAGTCCCTCCCCAGTTATTGAAGTATCTAGAGGTGGGGAAGTAGCTTGAGCTTTAGGGGACTCCTGAGCTGCAGGAGGCAGTAGAGGCTGTGTGCTTGTTGGGGAGCATGGGAGAGGCAGGGAGATGGAGAGCAGAGCAGCTCTAGTCTTGCTCACTCCTGTGTTAGTGGGATGTCAAGGAATGTCAGTGATATTTTGTGTCTTGAATCCACCCTCAACCATGTCCCAAGATACATGGCCCATCTAGTGGGCTTTCTTCTTGTCTCCTCTGCAAAACCACATGCCTCAGCTATTCTGAAATGTTTACAGTTCACCTGGGGAGGAAGGAATGAAGGGATGAATGAACTAAAACTTGCAGCTGGGTAACGCCTTTAAAAGTGACCTTCAATCAGTTTCTTAAAGACGAAAAACACTGTCTCATCTGTACATTTAAGCAGTGTCATTTTCCTGCAAAGCCAGGGACTACCATTTATGCCTCAGATACTTTTTCCTGCTGAGAAAGCTCTTAAGTTTTATCTCTAAGTACCAGCATTCTATGTCTAAATATTGCTTAGGCAAAGACCAAACATAGGGTAAGCAGAGGATAAATAATCCATGTTCAGGGAATAGGAGTAGTTTAGGGGTTTTTTGGTAATAGCTCATTAAGAAAAAGTGGACTACAAGAAGAGTATGTTAGACAGCAGACAGGGATTGGAAGTGAGGTAAGTGAAAGGCACATGATAATTTACTGCCTCGTTCTGCAGAGTACCACATGGATGTCATCAGCATGTATGGACAGCCTAGGCCATGCATGTGCTAATGATGGCTTATGGCATCTCTGTCTGTTCATCCTCTCTTGCCTATTGCCTCTCTCTGCTTTCACATTATGCTGACAAAACGCTCCTTGCAGCAACGCAAGATCAGGTGAGGGGTCTGGATTTGCAAAATACCTTATTTTCCATTAAAAAAATAAATTTAAAGCTTTTTCCTAAAGCCATTTTCCTGACGTGTTTCACAGCCTTTCCCCACAAACAGCTGTCCTGGCAAAGCTACAGGGGCACTGTGCTGCAGCTTGGAAACCAGGAGAAGAGCAGGGGATGGAATGAAACAGCAATACCTCCGGCCGTTACTCCCACTGGGGACAAGACACTGCAGAGCTGCAGCCTTACATTCTGCTTCTAGCTTGGCTCAGACCCACAGTGGAATTCTGGAAAGTTACTTGGCACTCCTGCACCTCAATGCCTCCACTTCTTATGCTGTAAAATGAAATCACCAGTGGTTACCCAACCTGGTGAAGATCTGAGCTGCACATGAGGCGTTCTCTGTGAATGTGTGCAGGATATGCTATGTTGCACACGCATAAATTACATGTAAATTATGTGCTTTGCAAACATACCTGCACATACAATTTCTTTCCTATGGACATTTTTTTGTGTCAGAAGCAGGCTTATGGCCAGAAGTGAACAGGACTACTTCTCTGGGAATATTGTTCAGTTGCTAATTTCACTACCGGAACTGTGTTGCTGCACAATCTGGCCTCCTTCCACAACAGCCTCTACTGAAAATAAAGGGGACTGATGAGCCTATGGATAATGGTAAACATATGGGATGCAGGCAGTGCTATACATTAAAAGCCAGATCACATTAAAAGGTATTTGAGTTTTTGGCAGCATAAGATCAGTGTAGGAAACCTCATCTAACAGAAAAATCTCATACCAAAAGGTTTCATACTCTGATAGCATTTGGCATTTTTGTTTCACTTAACGGCAAAATAAAATAAAAAAATTACTAATTCAAAGCAAGGGTAAAACCGTTAAGTCTCAAATTAGTTTGTCATAACTGCAAAAATACTGGATCTTTGGTTTTGTTTATGTTGGAAAGTGGTTTCATTTCTGACTAGGTCACTTCATTTTCTTTTGAGTGTACATGAGACCTTTGACTCCTCAGAGGACACAAGAGACAAATTGAGTAATGTGATGTCATTGCCTCATTGCCTTGCAGAGTTCTCATAACACTAAATATATTAGTCACTCGCCTTGCGAGTACCAAGAGGGTAGAAAAAAAATTCAGCAAGATGATGGTATTATGTAGATGGACAACAATAATTGTTCCCTGAGACAAATGTAATTTACTCTCCATTATTTCCGTCCTTTTTTGTGAAACCCATGAAATCATATTTCAGCTAGGTGATATTTCTCACCCAAAGATTTGTCTTCGTCTTGCTGTTTATGTTTTACGTACGAAATTTTCTAATCGGTGACATATTAATGTCCTTTAAAATGAAGTATCCTAAAAACATGACTTTCACTTTTTACTGGGAGTGGGGATTGGTCAGTCTCAGGAAGTTACAAGAGGCTGGATATTTGGGAAAAATGTGTTGCTAGGCATTGCTGGAGTTTTCTCTTGCTGAGTGGGGGAGGTATGAATGAAGGTATGGTTATACTTAGCAAATACCTGTTCACACAACGACAGACCATCCATTTTTACAAGAAGCGGGGAAAGCTGCATGATTTCTGTTTCTCTTTATAAAGAAAGTCTAAGTGTCATATCCTTGCTCCAGTGAAGTGCAAAGCTGGATTTCAAATACTTATCTGTTGGGTAATGACAGCATATTCTCACATGGGATGCCAATAAATATAAAGATGCAGAATTTTCCTCCCTTTAAGTTTTCATAGCTAGCATTCAGAAAAATGAGTAATTTTCCACACTGACATTGGGATTACTTCAAGCAGATTTTTTGTGTGACTTTTGCTCCTGTTTTCAATGCCATCAATTTTCTTATGCAACAGTTATTTTCAACTTTATCATGTGTTATTTTCAGTTTTATCATGTGTAACACAAAATTAGTAATGGAGATTGTGGAAAGTGTGCTGGGATTCATCTGCTAGTACAGAACATACTTTTTTAAAATTCAGAGATTTATCACAATGTGTAAGAGGTTAAAGACTACCTTAAAGTATAATTAGCCGTTTGCCACTTCTAAAAGCAATTCAATATGTCAGGACTTTTTTCAGGGATGCTTGAGGGAAAGAAATCAGCTATACAAACTGTTGTCCAGTAAATATATTTTGATTATAAGATCCCAGATTCTCACAGGCCTAAAAGTTAAATAAAAGGTTGGTCAACCCTTCTAAAGATCTACAGTATAAATCCTCTTGAAGCATTACCTTGGTTTTACCGAGTCACTAGTGGAAAAATACCTTCAAAAAACCCTATCATTGAAAGCCTCATACTGGCTCTCTCAGTACTTCAGTGTCTGTGCTTAAGTGAGAAGTGACATGGTTTCACACAACTATGACTGCACTCAGAGGTATGTGTTGCTCAGAACAGCCAATCCTTAGAGACTTAAACCAAGGAGGAATTAACTACTTCAGCTGGAGTTGGTGCCTCCTCCACCCAAAACTAGAAAGCAAAACAAGCCTCCCCACCCTTATGGCTGTTGTATCTGAAGCTGAAGTAATGTAGAAAACATTATGTGTTCATAGGGAAGACAATGCTCATAAGTAATTGGTCATAAAACCGATAGGATTAGATTAAAGAGGAAGGTGGAAAATCCTGTATACCCCAGGAAAAATGAACTCCTCTCCTTCCTTAAATCCTAAAATCTCATTCTTTCTCAAACAATAACTGTGTTCACTGTAGCTTATTTAATCTATGTAACTATATAATTTACAAACTGTCAAGTCATTCAAAAATTAAACAGAGGGTTGACAAAAGAACATTAGCATATGGCAAATAATTTTATGTGGTCTGTAAAGTGATGTTAATATGTGTGCTGAGCACTGCCAGCTCTCTTCAGACTCTCCGAATTTGTAAGATGTGTCAGTGCCTAAGCCATCTTTTTGATTGAATTCCCTCCATTCACTCTGTGGTATTGGGAAACTCAGAACTGGCCCTGGCACTCTAGATCTGTCTCACAAGGGTTAAGTAAAGGGGAACATATCACCTCCTTTGACTGCTGATAATGTTCCCCTCTGCATGGCCCTCTATGCTGTTGGTCTTTGCCACAAGGGAATATTGCTGGCTTATACTGCTGGCACAATGGTATTGCCCAGGACATCCTGATCTTTTTCTGCAAAGCTGCTTGCCAACCAGTTGACTCTCAGACTCCCCTGGTGTATGGGGTTGTTCTTCCCCAAGGCCGGGATCTGTATTTTCTCCAGCCTGCTGAGATCCCACTGAATGGCAGCACAAACCTCAGTTGTATCAACAACCCCTCATGGTTTTGTAACTCTAGCAAACTTGCTGAGGGGACACTCAGCCCCACCATCCAGGTCATTAATGAACAAGGAGCCCTGCTGGGCCCAGTATCAACCCTTAGTGACCTCCAGCTGGACTCTCTGCCCATCTTCACCAGCCCCTTGAGTTAAGAAATTCAAACAGTTTTGAATCCCCCTCACTGTCCACTTAGGCTGCACTTCATCCTTTCTGTCAGCAGGGATATTACAACAGACTGTGTCAAAAGCCCTTTTACAATCAAGATAAATAATATTTACAGTCTTTCCTTATCCATCAAACTAGTCAAATCATGATAGAAGGCTGTCATGTGTGTCAAGCATCATTTTTCCATTGAGTAGCAATGCTGTTGTTCCAAACAACCCTTTTGTCCTTAATATTTTGGAAACACTTTCACTGTTATTTGCCCCATCCTTTCCCTGCAGTACAGGTGAAACTGACTGGCCTCACTTCTCGCATCCTTTTCTTCGCCTTTCTTGAAGATAGCAGACATATACTTTACTCTCTTCCTCAGGAACCCCTCCCATTTGCCATAATTTTATTGCAGAAATGATCAACAGTGGCCTCACAAGCACATTGGCCAGCTCCCTTAGCAGTCATCCATGTATCCCTATAGGCACCGTGGAACTGTGTATGTTCAATGTGTTCATTAATCTGATCTTCCTCTACGGAGGAGAGTCCTCTTATTCATCTAAAAATTTATCCCTTAAAAATGGCCTATCTAAAACCACAGAACATGGGCCCAGGTCTTTGCCTGGCAAATTAAATTAAGTTCTTCAATTCACTTCCAAGGAGGGAACATACATTGTATGTATTTCTACTGATTTTTATCCAACAATATTGTTTAATACTTACATCAGTCTATGAAAAGACTATAAAGAGATCCCAATGTCCACCTTTATTTTGTGCATGGATTCCTGAGCAAAAGGCTTTTTTTTTTTGCAGCCCAGCATCTTCCTTTGTTCTTCTCAGATACTCACCTTGCACTGAGGCACTTTCCAAGGGAGTTTATGTTTGCAGTCCAGGCTTAAGTTGCAGAGGCATCTTTGGAAAGTAAGCCTTGAGTCTTACAAATTCTTTCTTTCCATACCCGTCTCAGACATAATTTTGATGTTATTACAAGGTGTGCTGTGTTCTGGGAGACTGCAGGGAATGCTGTTCACTGGTTTCACCCTAGTTCACAGACTAACATCTCCGTGTTAGTCTTCCCCTAAATGTGATCTTTTCAATTAACACCAGGATGGTACAGCTATCAGATAATTATCCTCCAGGATTATTTTAGGTGTAATATACTCGCATAGCTAAGAAGGGGTAGATGCCACAAGCAGAGCAAATGTTCCAGAGACATTTGGCCCAGTTTCAGCTGTTATTTGGGCTTCCTGACTCTCACAGACATTAGGAATGTAAGTATCTCTAACTCTGGTGTCCCAATGCATCAAAGGGCCAGTTCTCAAAAGGTCTCCTAGTCTTGGTGCCCTTCCCACTTGGCTGCTGCTAGATTCAAGGAACAGCCACTATTGGCAGAGGAACTTGTTCCAGCTCATCACCTGTAGTGAGCCACAAAGCTAAGAAAAGATGAATCACTGAGATTGCTAAGTAATGAAATCACTGGCCTTAGAGAGAGGCTCCAGATGGCTCAGAAAGCAAATGTCCCAAAATGGGCTGCCAAAATCACGTCATCCAGGTGCCCTGTTCCATATGTTGCTGGCTCACAGCTGAATGCCAAGCCCGGTGCTTCACTTCTGATTTTTAAATCCCTATACAGAACCAGTCAAAGGGGCTGTTTCATTCATATTTTCTGCTTTATTAAATTGGCTGACTGTAGGGGTGATTCATCTTCCATTTAAACATTCGTATCCCTCTGCAATTCATCTAGAAAAAGGCATAGTCTCTGTAATTAAAGACAAAAGCCTCCAAGTATGAGATGGTTTTGTTGAGCTGATGGGATGCTCAGCCCTTAGTTCTGTGCAGCCTGAGAGCAGGGCAGGGGAGCAGTCCAGCTTGCAGGCCAATGCAGTATTTGGCATCTTAGACTGTAGTCTATTCAGCATTTCCCAGATTTCCTTTCTGGAGTTGTGTTTGTTGGCTGCACTAGAAGGTTTTATAATTCTGTATACCAAACAGCAGATGTTTGTTATTGTTGTATGGCACGTATTTGGTAGGTTGTATGGCAGCCTGAGGACCAGAATCTTTGCTGAAGAGCTAAAAATATTGGCTGTCTGAATCGATTCCAGTGGAAATTTGGAAAAAAAAAAAATCAATGGTGACTCCTGTTGATGTTATTTAGATCATTATTTATCAGAATTACACAGTTCTACCAATGCATAAAATAATGTGTCATTATGTTGAAAAATGCTGTAAAGACTTCTCAGTTCAACCATTTCAGTTTTCCTTCTTTTCTTAACTTTTAACTGTGTTATACTGCATATTTCCATTGTGACAAGAAAATGTTTTATCTTCTCATTCCCAGAGCCAAACCAAGAACTACATCTTCTAATGTGTTTTGTTTGGGTGATGGGATAGGGGTTACCAGCCAGCTTTTAGATGAGGAGGTCATGGGCCAGCTTTGTTGCACAAGAATACATTGAAATTGAAAGTTATTCTGCTGTGGTCTGTGGCATTTCACCACTGTAATAATGCAAAATTTGACCTTTTATGTCCTCTTTGCAGGACATGGAGAAAAGTGTTCTGGTCCCTGGTCTTGAGTGTGGGTTGCTTTTTGAGCTGAGGTGATACATGCATAAAGTTCTTGTGGCTCAAGAGTTTTCCTCCATCTCTGACATCCATATGGTCAAGGAGGTGAGCACTACTGGGCGAAGGAATTGCCAAAGGGAATTGGGGAATTGCAGTCTATGTTATGGAGGGATCTAAGCTCACGGATAAAAGTAGTGCTACCAGAAGAGAAGCTTGCCTGCCTTCCAAAGTACTAGCTGAAGAGGCGTATCCGACTTAGAGAAAATAAAAAAGGCTCAGATGTCCATGAGCAGCAAGACAAAAACCAGACAGCAGCTCTATACTTATGCCAGCTATTTTATTTTGGTCAAATATTTTTTCTTACAAGAGGCAGTTGAGGAGATCAAGAGAAATAAGAAATTTTCCTTTTGTGTGAGGAGTCCTGTCTATCCCCAAGGAGGAAGGTCTGGGCATAGACAGACTGGCTGGGAAATACAGCAAAAATTGGGTGAATGCTCTCCCAAACATCTCCTATATGACTTTAGAGAAAGTACCTATGCCCTGAATCAAGATTGGATGGAGAAATTAATTTTAATTGTGTGCATCCATCCCATTAACTGTGTGCATCCATCCCAGACATTTTAACCAGGGCTCAAAGCACAAACATATTATTATCCTGTTGGCAGGTTCTAACCTATATTAGGTCTTTCAAAATCTCTCTCTGTTTTCTTCCGTCATGATATGAATTTGAAGACCAGAATCCAAGGCCTTTTCTTTAAAGTGGCCAGTGGAGAGGTATTCAAAGAATGATATACTGGATAGAGTTTTAAAAATTAATACAGAAAATTCACCTTTGTCTTTGTCTGTAAAGGCAGAGGCTGGGTTTCAGTTTATTCCTGCATTTTACTGGTTTTCGTAGCCGTTCTGGCCTGCCTCTGCACCCACTAGCACTTTTCTGATGAAAGTTTTTTCTGTTTTGTCAGCATTTATGATCATGGATTGGTTCTCTCCTCCTATCAGTTGATGCATAAGGACATAATTAATGACAGTTTGGTTATTAATCCTGCAAGAAAAAAAGTGGAGAATCATCTTGGGAGTAGCTGCAAAGTAGAATTTCCTCCTTTCACATATTCAAGAAGTAAAAGATAGAAAAAAAATTCAGATAGGCCTATCCATCTCAAGGGAGCATGTAGGAGGAAATACAGAGATGGAAGGACCTGAGTTTTAAGAGGTTGCATGAAAACCAGCATGAAAACAAGCTGACATAGATGAAGAGATAATACACAGCCATGAATTCTAAATAAAAATGTTGACACTTTTCAAGTTAAGGTGAAGCAGTTTCCCAAATTATCAGTCCAGTCTCTTCTGCGGGACATTTACTGGAAACAGATATCAGTCCTTTCTAAGAAATACCGTGCAAGAAACTGGTAAAGCAGACATCATCAAGAAAAAATTTTTGAGTGATTTTTGTCTTATCCTTGGATAGAAAATGAATGCTGTGGTTGTTTAAAAATAATCTCAAAATAAATAAGTTGTTGTATGGGAAAAGGTTCTCATGTCAATGCTTGTTTCCAGGCCAACACAAATCTGCAGACATTGTTTTTATCATATAAACAAGATATCTTAGATCTAGACTCAGAACTCCCCCTTTTTATATTCATTTGTTGAAAATGAAGTACAATTAGGGCAACCAGTCATTTTTGTTTCAGAGAAATTTAAGACTTATTAACTTGGGGTTAAATCAATAAATCAGTGCCTAAAGTCTGAGGATAATTCTAATGCAAAACATCAACTGACATTGAAAGCTTGAATTAAGAGTCTTCAGTTCATGGCTGGCTTATCTGGTTGATTTTGAAGAGACCCAATTCAGACAATCCAATTTTCTGGAAAGCTAGGCCTTTCCATGTTGAAGAGCTAAAAATTTTTCAAAATGTTGATTTTTATTGGATTAGTATGACATTTGATGGTGAAGTCCAAAAACTTTTACTGGAGTCTACTGCAAGGAGAATGGATATCTAAATTTTCTCATGCCTCAGAAATTCTTTTGCCTTCTTAAATGCTAGGATGGAGACAGATGGGGCTTGTGGCACATTTGAATGTCACCAGAGCCAGCCTATTTCAGAACAAGCATGTGGAAAGGGAAGCAGAGGGCCTTCAGAAGTAGGTCCACTGGGGAGTTTGCTACTAGCACTTTCTTGCTTCTGCATTTCTGAGTTGATACCAGAGCAGGAGGAGAGTGGCACTCAACATTAGACCTATGCCAATAAAAGCTGCATAAATCAACAAAATCTTTACTTAACGAGATGATAAAAATTCATACTGAATTCATCTCTAGGAAGAAATTTTAGTGTACAATAACATTAAATGAATGAGGGCCAATTTCAGGAAGGGGAAATAGCATGTTGTTGCTTTGAGCTTGTGTATGACAGAAGGCCATAAATTAGTCTTGCTTCTGCTGCCTCTGTTGCCTATGCCACAGCCCATTAAAGCCAAGCTGGCTGCCTGAGAGTATATATAAGGAGGTAACTACTTCTGGAGAGGAAGATAAATTTTCTAACTCCCCATCCTTCACTTTCCCTGGCAGCACTCAGTACCATGAGCTAATTCTCCAGAGCTTTCCTGCTTCTCTGTCCTAGGACTAGTGCTTTTCCTTCCCACACCCACCCCCATGTAATTTCATTGACTCAAGTGGTCAGTTCTTGCCTGGACAAACCTTTATACACAGGGTGATAACAATCCGGTGACATTTGCACTGCTAAAAAATGTCAGCTGTCCTGGCACCCAAGAGTTTCAACCTTTGTCCAGCTTTTCAGCTGAAGTGTTCATGAGAGAAATAGAGCTTCATCTATGACTTTCTTATAGCCTCCTGGTTGTCATAGGGTCATAGAATAGTTTAGTTTGGAAGAAATTTCTGGACATCATCTGGTCCAAACCCCTGATCAAATTTTGAGGTTAGGTCCACTTCCAAAGTTGGATCAGGTTGCTTAAAGTGAGATCACTGAGTTTTAAAAATGTTCAAGAGGATATTGGGCAACCTTTTGGATGGTTTTACCATCCTCAATGTGAACAAATTCACCTCATATCTAATGGGAATTTGCCACATTGTAATTTGTGCCCATCATCTCTCAACATTTTGCTATCTACTGATGAGGCAAGTCTGACTCTTTTGTCTATCTTCAAATTACCTTCATCTTTTCTACTGGACATACCTAGGTCAGCTTCTCCTTGTAACACTTCTAGTAAGCTCACACTTGGTAAATGATTCCCTGTTTGTCTAACATTTTCTTATGTTTTGGAGAACAAGAGTCAAAAAAGCAACTGAGGAAAAGATTTCTTTTCTATGGGGTATGATAGATTTTAAAAAAATCTATAATTTTCATTGTTTTAGACAAGAGGAAGGAAATCAGAGTTTAGAGTAATTCTTCAAGCCGGTTTTTCTCGCATAGATGTGTTTTATACTATCCTTTCCCATAGTTATTGTATACCTTGTTATAAAGCAAGCTGATGAGCCGACCTTGCAATAAAACTTGTTTCTGGAATTCACTGAGCAAGGAGCAAAAATATTTTGTGAGTACAACACAAATCCCAGAAAACTCTGCAAGCACAAATTTCACAGGTGCACGTTTCACCTCGGAAAAGGGAAGCAGGCTTTCCCAAAGGGTGGCATAGATCCTTCAATGGGTACTGAAAAAAAAAAGGAAGAATAAAAATAAAAATAATAAGCCATCAACAGAAACCTTAAGGACTTTAGCTGACTTTGAGATCTACAGGAGAAGTTGAAATTATTCCTCATACACATTGTATTAAGAAATGTCAATATCTCTCCTCCATTTCTACAGTGCCCAGGCCACAAGAATGAAAGGGTGCAAAGCTGAGAGGCACAGCGAGTGTTTGGCTACAGACATAGAGCTGTCATCACTTATCATCTCAGCTGGGAGATGAGGAGATGGCTGAGGTGAGCTGAACCAGAAGGAGGTGGCAGTCAGGTGGCAATTGCTGGGGCAAAAAACATCATGGTATGTCTGCTCTGGATGGAGAAAAATGGCTTCTGACAAAAAAAATATCTCAAGCTTCCTTTTTGCTTCCTCAGAGAAAGGAATGGAAAAAAAAGCCAGAACTGGCTGAGTCTGTTTGAGCAGAGAAGCAACTCTGTATGGGGAGTGGCATTGGCAGGAGCCCCAGGGCTGCCAGTGGGACTGGTGATGGAAGATGATTTTTGTTTTATGGATGGTGCCTGCCTCTGCTGCAATGGGGGGCTGTAAATTGAGGAAAGGAATACACACACAGCTTCTGCCAGTAGAGACTGGATCACGTTCAGAACCATTGCGTGCAGTGCTGTGCATTAGATCAGCTTTGGTCTCATTCAAACAGTCTTAAGCCCACTTGCATCACATCTATTAATGTGCAAGCCAGGAGTCAGCTTGTCCAATGTGTGCTCCAAGCACTCTGAAAGATCTCCTCTTAGAGGGTGCTTTACATTTACACACAGAGGGGTACTTAAACTGAATCTCTTTTTGGGTTTTTGTGACCGATTTATGTCAGTTTAACTTCAGTCCCATTGCTCCTCTCTTTGCAAGTAAGTTGAGCGCAATATAAGGAGACCAGAGTCTCCCACAGTGTAAATTATGGGTGGGTGCAGTTGGCATTGTCTTCACCTCAGTTTTTAATATAGCTTCTTCAGTTAGCTGTGGAAACACTGTTTTTCCTAAGCTTGTCTGGCAAGCTGACGTCCTAGTCTCTCTCCTCTTTCAGATGTTGCTAAAGTTTCCACGCTCAGAAAAATTTGGAAGTGTGTCTGTCCAGGAGGAAATCTTGCATCTCCTTGGGGCTGCTTTTCAAAGGCTTTTACCATAGCCGGAAGGAAAACCTTACATGTGAAAATAAAGCCAATTTCTTTTATTTTGAACATCAAAATGAATTAATCATTGTGCTCTGTAGGTGTCCACAAATTCACAGAAATATTTCTTTCCCTTGAAAATGTAGTGGAATTAAAAAGCCAAATAAACACACACCAGAAATCTGTCCTTCACCTCTACCAGTTGCAGGCTTTAAAAGCTGCAAAACAGAGCGGGGCCTTTCAGGGTTCACACTGAGAAGTTGTTGAAAAGTGTAACCAAGCATGACTAATCACTACTGGGGTATTTGCATGGATTCTGTTTGCAAGCATCAAGTATGTGAAACCAGATAATTTGAGGAAAAACGTAAGCAGCACAGACAGGAGCTCAGAATTTAAAAGGCGTGTGTAGTGGAAGATAATCACAGCAACACAACCAGTGTCTCCTGGTACTGGGCAGCTGCTTAGTTGCATCCAGTGAGAGAGAGGGTAATTGTTTTCCTTCAAGGACTGCTGTGATTAGAAACTGAGGAGTAGTAGAAAAAGGATAATCAATACCATTTATTAATGCTACCTGTAAATTACAGAACAAGTATTTGGCAGTAACCTGCATTATGAGAGTTGTTCATTCCACTGGAAGATAATACACATCACCAAAAAGTATTCAGTATGTGTTGCTTAGTGCTCCAGGCTTCCCTGTATCATAAACACTCAGCGCTATAAAATAGAAATTCCAGACACTTGTCAGGCTTGCACGCACACCCTAAGCAGCTGTGTGACACCTTATGTCTGGTTGGAGTCAGTGAGAAGAGAGGTGCTCAGATACAGCTGTGGATGAGACTCAGTCACAGGGCAGCTTTAGAGAGCTGCTGGGACAAAACTGTGAGGTTGTTGATCCTACAGGTATATGTACATCAATCTTGTATATGGCCTTCATCAGCCCCCACTGCACAACTCTCAGACTGTGCTGCATGCATTTTCTGTGCTTTCCCAAGGGGGGGAAAC
Source organism: Phainopepla nitens (assembly GCA_013400175.1). NCBI lineage: Eukaryota > Metazoa > Chordata > Aves > Passeriformes > Bombycillidae > Phainopepla > Phainopepla nitens. The sequence continues at coordinate 365,931 of VXBQ01006424.1, read as the reverse complement.
AGATGATTTTTGGGGCTGCCTGTCACTGGGGGTAAAAGCCAGAGATATCAAATTCAGGAGGGAAAGAAGAGAGGAAAGAGTGGCTTATTGGGGAGGCCTGTCTGTCTCCAGGAGCGGCAGAGGTGCTGGGGTGAATGGTTCACAGACAAGTCCTGCCCAAAGTGTTTGCTCCTGGTCTCAGAGGGAAGGTGAGCTTGGCTTTCCCTGGCACTTGAAGCCCTGCACGTCCTTCCTTGCCCTGTGCAGTGCCACCTTCAGAAAATGCTGAGAGAAAGTTTCAAAAGCAACGAGAGGCTATCCAGGAGTGCCTCTGGTCTTGCAGCTGTGTCAGACTCACAGTCACACAGAAACCCCCAGCTGAGAAGGGCTCACCCTCCCCCTTAGGCCTGTGCCAAGGTGTGTCAGGGCTCCACTCTAGAAGAGGAAGGACACTTTCCCTCAGCATCCTTCTTCATGGGAAAGGGAAGAATGCTGGATCTCCCGCATCGGTGTAATTCGGCTTGCATAGCAGAATCAGGGAGAGAAGCCTGCACAGTGAGAACAGGAGAGACAGAATTTTGCATGGTGGGAGCTGGCAGGGGTACATAGCCACAGGGCATGCCCTGTCCTCCCTGGTAGGGGTGCAGCCCACAGGATAAAAGCCTGCCTCCATCTGTCCCTCCCTCCTGCTGCCATCTGGCCCTGCTTGGCTCTGCAGAGGATGAATCACTCACTATTCCCTCTCCTTGTCAACAGCGGTGTCCAGCCAAAGAAGCACAGGGTGACAACTTCAGACAAGAAAGGTCAGAAATGTTCTAGGATTATGAAAGAAAAAGATTCTCAATTAAAACTTCTCTCTTTTTATATCATTATTTTTCTTGCTATCACTGACATATATAGGCCGAAGGCTCTATGAATTCATACAGAATTATCAGTAGTAAAGGCAAACCTGTCTGCCTGAAAGGCATTATTTTACTGGACTGCTGTATGCACCCACCAGCATCTCCAAGAGTCTCTCAGGATTTCCTCCACTCTCATTTACTCTCCTGTCTTATTCAAAATTTCAAAGTGTGCTCACCTTACAGGAAGGGGAGGGCAGGCCAGGGTCCATTTTTGGGCTGAATGTGATACCTCTGAATCTATTACACACACTGCAGGAAGTCAATACACAACAATGGCTCTTCCCAGAACTTAAATCCAGTTCCTGTTGCCTTCCCACATCACCTGTGAGACAGCAATGCCCACGCTGAGAGGACGAGAAGGGAGGTATACATTGCTTTTCAAAGACCTCCAGTCCAAAGGCACTATGGTATTACTGCAGATATTAAACATCCGGATCTAGAACTGGGTGGTTGAGGTGCCCTCTTGTATGCCCATGGTCCCAACCCAGGATATGTGAAATAATCTTTGTAATTTTATTCCCCTTAGTGCTTCAGAGAAGTCCCAGTAACTGTAATACATGCTAACTTAATCTTAGCCACAGAAAAATATGTTTCTAATTTACAAATTCGGCAATTTTTCAATAAAAGTTGTTGCACTTTGTCTGATCTATTCTCAAAATACGGAAGTGCTTGAAGCATGACCACCTGCAATAACAGATTACTGTTCCCTAAAATATTGCCATACACCTACAATGTGGAGGCGTAAAGCTTCTCTAAAAAAGATCTTTGTTATTTTTTCTAAAAGAAAGAAATGATCCCAAAGTAAAGCTGGTTTTCAGCAGCCTCTCTGCTCCCCAATGCAACTGGCATCAAAGTCTAATGAAAACCTGTTTGCGGACACTGGATCCGATCCAAGGTACACTATTGGCATATTCTAGACCCCTTGGGACATGACTCATATAAAAAACACAAGGCTGTCATCAGATGGCTGGTGGCTCAAATAAATCAAATTTACTTTGAAAATTGAGGCATACCAAAATTTTATTAGGTGAAACTTTGGCATTTCTTATAGCCAACTTGCACATATATATTTTTATTACTTACAGCAGTTTAAAAGTATGCTACCAATCATATGCAAAACAAGACGCGATTGCAAACATACATTTTTTACTGGGTGGCAGGAGGAACTCTGTTGTTTTCTTTTAAAAGCCCTGAATAGTGCTGCATGTTTGTTAAAGGTGGCACAGCAGAACGGTTCTCTGTGTTTATTTTCCTGCGAGTGGCTGGGCACACATCCTCGGTTTGTGGTCTCAAGCCCTGACTTCAAAGAGCAGCTTCTCCTATCAACTGCAATACAAAAATTACATATAATGTTTGCAACGTATGTTTACAAGAAACAGGCATGAATGCTGCTGAAGTCCCTTGAGGATTAAGGAGGGACCTGATCTTCAGGCTTGAAGAGGTTGTTCCTGTGAAAGCCCACGTGCAGGGGCAGAGCCTGGTGTTCCACAGCCAGCCCAGCAGGCCCTCCTAGCTCAGGTGTAGGGGGCTGTGGAGGGGGCTTCCCTGCACAGGAAGTTTCACCTGAACATGAGGAAGAACTTCTTTACTGTGCGAGTGACCACACACTGGAACCAGAGGGGTTGCGGAGGTTCCCTCCCTGGAGATATTCAAGAACGATCTGGATGCAATCCTGGGCAATGTGCTCTAGGATGACCCTGCTCGAGCAAGGAGGTTGGACCAGATGGCACCTTGTGGTCCCTTCCAGCCTGACCAGTTCTGTGATTCTGTGATTCCTGTGACCACACCCGCAGAGGCTCAGTGATTGCTTCAACACCAAAGGTATTATCAAACAGGGCAAGACAAAGGTCTGATTCTTCTAATCTTTCAGCAAATGTATTAAAATCAAGGAAAAAGCCGTATTTTGGAGAAGAGTACATGCTTTTGGAACTTATGATAGAAGCCAAATCCACAAATTAAGAGAAAATGTATTACTTTTAAAAAATCTCCCAGATTTTCTTCTCTTCAGACACAAGAGCTAAACTCCCACTGACATTTCTAAACTTCATTTATCCAAAGGAGCAGCAAGATAGCCTCTCCTTTAAACTACTACTAAAAGGAATAGAAAGCTAGTTTTCCCTCAAAATGCAATGCAATCTATGGGAATATATTCAGATATAGCCTGAGAAAGATGCTGGCTCTGTTCCAAAATAACTTCATTCACTGTGCAAACACAAAGAAAGGGAAAATAATGGCGCTGTAGATAAAAACCACAGGATTGCTGTATCTCACAGTGTGCAGCTTTGGGACCAAGATATTCTTGGCCAAATGCTGACACCCTTGTCACAGAAAAATGAGCTGCTGAGGTACTCAGGAGCTGGTTCCCGGGGAGTGCTGTGGTCTGGTGCTCCATCCTGCTGGAGATCGGGGCTGCTTGCTTGGAGGAGCTCACCCATGAATCACATGCTTCTCAACGTGGTGAGATTCTTCCTGGAAAAGAACAAAGTGTAAATCAAAACAGAATTTGGCCCCAAATATGAAACCCCATGGACCTTAATAAATATAGTATTCAGTGGTAAAAAGAGGAGCATTTATAAGGAAGTAGGAAGGCACTGTCTTGGTGGTGTGGGCTGAGACCTTTCAGGAGTGCTGGGCAGAGGGTGCAATTCTTACAGATCCTCGGGATCATTGTAATTGTCTTTCTTCTAAGTAAAAGCCACACAACTCCATTTTATTTCCATGGGAAGAGCAAGGCCAGGGCTGAGCTGCTGCTTCCAGAGTCTGCCATCACAGACCACCTGACCAGCTCTTCTAGGAATCAGGAAACATTTTCCATTTACCATTTTTTCAGACAAAGAAATGTTGCTGGAAGCTAACAAAAGTTACCTCTGATATACAGCATTTACAGCAAATGTAAAGCATGAATGTTCATGAACCAACATCCCTTAAGATGTTCCTAATACAATAGGCTGTGAAGGTTTTTCCAATGGAAATGTGAGGTCTCATCCAAAGCATTTAAAGAAAGAGTTTCTTTGATATTAGTGGACTTTATCCTTAGCCCTTAATTCCGTACGTTGCCGGGTGTGTTTGTTTAGTCTGGAGCTGGATGCAATAGCACTCCACAGACTTGAGAAATTTCTGCAAAATTCAGGCTTCTTCCCTTATCATGAATGGACACATAGTTCCTCTTGAAATAACAGAAAACTAAGTCATTAAGAGAGACATAATCAGTATTTAGTCACTGAAATGCAGTGTTGTGACTTAAAATTTATCCCCACAGATATTTGATGAGCTTCCAGGAAAAAAAAAAAAAAGAAAAAAGGAAAAATAGAACAAAAATAATATGAACTTGCAAGTGAAGGATAAATAAATTCTGGTAGCGTGTGGGTCTCTTGAGATAATCTCTTGTCACTTCAATCCACTGCTTGAATATTTTCCAGTATTAGTGTTCTCTATCTCATTGTTTTGGCTGCTCTACATATTTTGACAATTTTATTCCCCCTAAATAAAACAAAAAAAGTCATCAGGTCATAAAATATTTCTACAATTTAATTTTAAAAAATAATATTTACTGTCTGCACAATTTAAATTTGGCCTACTTTACATATGTATCAGGATGAAGACTTTAATTACATGATCTCATAGTATTTTTCCCCACGGGGTTACAATATTTTTGTTTGCAAGATAACTTTTTTGCCAAATCCTTAATTTTTGAGTGATTGACTCTGAGACTGGGAAAAGAGCTGCAGCTGAGAAAGAGAAGTTCGTCCTTGTTACCTAAATATCCCAGGATCTGTTTCTCAGATTTCACCTTCCAGCCATGACTTCCTTTCCAGCTCACCTCCAATTCTCCCTCCTAAATCCTCTTCCGATCTATTCTTCCTTCCTTGTTTCCATCTCTCAGACCATGCCTCTTCCCTAAGTAGTCCCACATTTCCTTTCCACTGGCTAATGATCCTGCAGGAAACACCTTAATGCCATAATGTGTCTCTTTCCTTTCCACCTGGCTGCGCTAGGGTCAGATCAGAGGACTTTGTCCTCCTTTTCCAGAGGGCTTCCCTGGCAGGAGCACTGGAGGAGCCGGGGCAGAGCTGGGACATGTTCATTGCCTGAGTGGGCTGAGAGCAACGTGAGCGTGCTCAGCAGCCCTGCACTCTTCCAACTGATCCAGTAAAAACTTCCTGCCTACAGGAACAGCCTTTTTCCTGAAGCTTAGGTAGTCTGGGCAAGCTTTCACAGGAGCAGACCTACCCCTGGTAGAAAGGCCGCATAAGAGGGGATGGGTCACCCAGTGTGATGGTACTTTAGCTTTCTTTTTTTAAAGGAAAAAGCCACCACTTTCTTCAACAGAAGCAGAGCTGATTATTTTTTTTTCCTAGCCCAATCTTGTCTACAGATATAGATATGGATACGTTTTCTTCTGCCTGCTGCCTATATGTTCAACTATTTATCAGAAGATTGACCCAATCATGGATGTCAATTTAGAATAGTCAGATCATTGTTTTGGAGAGTTATTAGCAAAATGGGATCTTCTGTTGGGATCTGTCAATATTGCTAGCAAATGGTAGTACAGGCAGTTCTGCAATGTCACCCTAAAGCTCACCCCACACCCAGAGCCATTTGACTTGTAAGTATCAGCCCAAACTCCAGCCTTCCTCTCAGTCCGCTGTGGCAGATATATGACAACTCTGTCACATATGAATGAACTAAAAGAAGCCATCAGAAGACCCTGCTGCTAATTTAATTTAAGGGTGAATACTTCTAACGCCCAGAGAAGAGTGGGTAGGCCCAGAGACAATCTCTACCTTCTGACTCAGACTAGACAGTAGGAAGTTCCTACTAAAGCATCCCCAATTCTTAAAAAAAATCAGCTTTGAGAGCCTGCAATATTGAGAGAGTATTGTTTGGGCTTTATTTACCATCTTTTTTTCGTAATTTTAAATTCCTCTTTGCTATGAATTACAAGCAAATGTTTCAGAAAGCTGCATTTATGCTATGGTCTCCCAACTGTGAAACACTCACATAAAGTTCCTTGTCCAAGGCATGGCATGTTCTACTAAACCTTGAAAATTGAAGCTGGGGGATGCAAGTTTCACAGAAAATAATAGAAAACTAGCAGAGGTGAAACATTCATGTGCAGCTGAAGGCTGGGTCCACAAGGACCTCCAGCTCTGCAGAAAACCTGCCCCAGTCTTGGGATTTTAGTCTAATTAAAGAGAAGCTGGAGGCTTTGCAAAAGTAATTTCTTTTCTATGTATATAGCTATTTCATGAACCAGACTTATTTCCTCAGTGCCAAATTGCATTTCAGAATGTGTCCTTGCTAAATAGAGTGAAATGTATTTCCATTTTTCATGACTGAACCATATTTTAGCTGAGGGGGAGGCAGAAGTTCCAGTACCATTTCCTGACGGTAACAGCAGACCTGCCATTAATTTCAGAGTCCCAGGATTTATGGAAAGAGATAACAGACCCTCAAATGGTTTTAAGTTCATTGAAATGTTAATCCAAAATGAAGCATATGCCATTCAGTTAAGATGCACGTTTACACAGCTGAAGATGACAAGTTTAGTTTGACTGAAGACCGGAGGAGAAAACGATGCCTCCTCCTACATGATCTGCCCCCTGAAGAAAACATCTGCCTGCATGTTTAACCAGGAATGTGAACTGCTAATGTAATCTGACCTTTAGACAAAGGGAAGATCACTCCAATGTACAAATAGAGAAGAGGCTAGAATGCGATGTTCTGTTGACTGTTTTCTGCATGTGGGGATAAAACCAAAATGAAAATATATAAAGGACTGAAGGACATGATTGCTTAGTGAGTCAGGGCTTCCAGGCACTGAGAGAAAAATATGAGAGCTTACGTTCAGCCTGGCATGATTCTTGGAAATTTTCCGAAGTGGATCCACTGATGTCTTTGTAGAAATAACAATGTGTATGAGGGCTGTGAAACCTTGTTTCACAACCAAATTAGTGGAAACTCCAATTTAGTCCAAGGATCAGCACTTTCTGTGAGTAGTAGGCTTTTGAGGGAAGGACTTTTTGTATGGTTCCTTTGAGATCAAAGAGCTTCCTAGGATCTGGTTGATCAAACTTAATAATCAGTACAGCATAAATGATGTGGCAGGTGTCACTTGCCTTCTGTCTGCGGAAAGAGAAAGAAATAAAAGAGACTAAATAGACTGGATAGGACCATTGTTTTTTGGGTAAATAGCGTAAGGAAGGGTATAAATTTAGTTATTTTTCTGCTTCTTAGTACTCAAAATACATTTTGAGGCCCTATGAGGTAGTTGAGGGATGCACAGTCCCTCTCTTTGCATATTCAAGCAATAGCTATGCACAAACCCAGTGAAAACCACAGGCATAAGGAGAAGACTTGAGTCCTGTGGCCAGCAAGCATGTTTTCCTGCAGTGACACAATCCAGCCTTTCCATCATGAGACTCACTGCCTCAGTGATGGTTCACAAAATTATGTTCTTTCAGGACATTCTTTCAGGTCTATTCTTTTGAGTAGTGAGAGTTAGTTCATTATTAGCGTGACGTCAGAGAGACTAACTGGAATGATCCAAGCCCAAACCATTAAAAATTTCTGAGAGCACCTGAGGCACTTGGTTTCAGATAAGACACTGGAGAAAAGCTACCAGTTCTCTGGAGCCATAGAGCTCTGTTAAAAGCAGCCATCAGCAGCCCAGATCAATTGTCTTTGTAGGTCTTCCATGGCCTTCCTCATCTGGTAGCAGCAGCACCTCACAGTCAAAATGCTACTGTGGTATAAACTGTCTGGACATGTTAGGTCTTCTCACAGTGACAAGCTACTCAATCACCCCATAACTGTCTGATGGTCAAGATTTCCTGTTCATCCTGGATTTATTACGCTTGCATACACCTAGCACAGATTCTTTCACCACCACAATGCACAACCGTTAGCTTCCATACCATTAAACTCTGCCTAATTTCTGCTGCAGTCGTCCTCAACTTCTCACTGAGATCCTTCTGCATATTAAAAATGCCTCCTCTCTGCTATCCTCCATCCACCGGAGCTGTGACCTTGTGCCTTGCTGCTGCAACAGGTGTGGGCAACCTGCCTTGTCCCAGGGGATGGGGAGATGTCCCTGATACCAGCCCATGGAACCTTGGAGCAGCAAACTCTCATGAGCTGGCTCTATCTCCATGAGAGTAGTGGCTCTCACAGTACCAAACCATACACCCAGCTGCAGCGCTGGATATTGCCAACTGGTTTCTCAGGTATTTAGCATATTCAGCTTTTATTTATTTATATATTTATTTATTTATTTATTTATTTATTTATGTTTTCTGTAGCAACAGTAACTGCAGCAAGGATTTCCTTTGTGTGTGGTTTAGCACTGCTGAAGTCACATCCAGATATGCTTCAGAGCAGTCCCTGATGCTTTTACTGCAGCTACAGGCAGCAGACTGTGAAATGAGCTCTGCATTAAGGCTTGCTCCTTTAATTGCAAAGTCCAAACACCTTTTAATTGAGTGTAGAGCTGCTACATTGTTCTCCAAAGTCTGCAGAAGGTGATTTGGGATCCTTTCCTCTTCCCCTTCTGAGAAGGTGGTTGTTCTTTTTATTGTCATTTTTTTCAGTGTTTTGCTTGTGCTTGAACATGCTTTGAAGATTATTTACCACAAGAAGGGAAAAGAATAGTCCAAGAGCCACCTGTGCTGTCTGCCTCACCAGCAGTTTATCTGCTGCAAGGATTACCAGATGCTGTCAGAGCACCCTGGCATTCTAGCAGTTGTCTTCATTGCTGGAACAATTTGTAGCACAGGAAGGATCAAGCCAGCTTCATTCAGTCGCTGGTTTTTTTAATGCCTTCAGTTTGCATTTTCCTTGGAGCATCATTAAACCTTTTTAAACTAGTAGCACTCTGTTAATTTCATTAATCCAGTCACATATTCAGAAATTGCTTTTTCTGTTTTTTATTTTTAGGATTCAGTTTATAAAAAGAGAAATGCTGTGTGCTCACCAGTGACTTTTGGGACAGGCGATTTTGTAGAATTTCCACAGTCCCAGCAAATGCTTTGTCTGGGGGTTTAATAGGAGCTGTTAAACTACACAGCAGGTTGTACCTTTTAGCATCTATTACACTCAGTAAACCCAGCACATTTTTCCCATCAGTTACACTCTCTGTGATTATACATGCTCCAGTTCACTATAGGTGGGCCAGGCCTCCTCTGAGCGATTTAACAAGTCATTTTCCCGCCAACAGCCAGACATATTAATGTTTCTCAAAACACACACACACACACACACACACACACACACACACACTCTCACACTCACGCACACGAGCAGGGTTCCCCCTCCAAAGCCAGCAGCTGGAGCTGTGACACTTGGCCCACCATCTGTGCCATGAAGGCAGCACACGCCGGAGCTGCGCAGGAGCTCCCCAGGCTCAGACCGTGGCAGTAAAGCAGTGCAGCCCCAGTGCCCCTGCCACACCAAAGCTGAGCACCCTGCCGATGTGTCCACGGCGAGGGCTGATGCGCTGGGACACCATGCAACAGCCAATTCTGACCGTGGTTTGTGCCTCCTGCTGCTACAGCAGAGTTTGAATGACCCCCAGGTTAGAGGGGAGTTTGGGGGTTCCTGCCCTGTGCCACAAAGCCTGCAGAGAGTAGGGAGGGTGGTTCACCCACTAAGAGCAATTGATCTTTTCGAATTGATGACTATGTTGAAGAGGTATAGCTGAGATTTTTCAGCAAATTACACAGAACAAGAAATACAAACTGCACTGAACATCCCATCTGAGGACATCCCAAGAAATTCAAGAAGAAAGACTTTGTTACTTTATTTGAACTGTTCTTGGAAGAAGGATAGTTGGCCTGTGCTGAAAGCCCATGCCTGTGTCCGGATCTTGTTTATTTTGCTAGGAAAGGCATGGTCCTAATTTTTCTATTGATGACACTGGGATAACTAAGAGATTTTTGACAACCTTAATGTAAAAAATTTCCTGTCCACCTCAAGTGAATTTCTGGCTGCCTGCTGCTATATATTAATATAGATGATAGGAAAAGAAATGACTGACTTTAAAAAGCAAAGCATTTCAAGCTTTACTGCACCCACTGATAGTCCCTCTTTTCATGGAATAGGTGTTTATTCAATCTTGCAGCTCACTTGCTTTTTCCAGAGAAGTTTTTCTTCTTTAAACCTCAGTGAAATGTAGCAATCACTGCAGAACAGCCTGGCTGGAGGTATATGCTACAACTTCATGTCAGGATGATACAGGAAGGTCCTTGGAACTGGTGTTCAGCAGGACACCCTGCACTGAGCAGTCATGAACTGTGTAGAATATTCTTTCTGGAGGGAAAATTGATCTTTTAGAGGCTGGGTTTTTGCAAGGGAATTCTGGCAGTTAGACTCTCATGATTCTCCATGCTGGGAACTTTCATCAGCTACAATAAAAATAAGAGGAATTGGCACATGGGATTTCTGTGTCCTGGAAAAAGCACAGAATATGAGGCCTACAAGGCCAGTGCTAAGCGCCACTGAAATTTCTCCTTTCATCTCCTGGACACGATAAAGATGGTGAAAGTATTTTCATTTGTGCCTCTGGGCCAAAACCTGCCTGGTGAAGGACTGTCCTGATTTCCCATTAGCTTCAGTGAGATTTGAGGCTGGTTAGCAAAGAGGAATCTTACACTTGTCAAAAAGCACCTAAGGAGCAGAGGGGATCCTTTATGCAAGAACCTGATGAGAGCAACACGTTTAAAGTGTTTTAGCACACTGAGGTACAAGGGGGAATGCATTTGTGAAACAATAGGTCTAGTAAATTGGAGACATCTTTTTGGGGTTTTTTCTTTTTTTCTCTTTTCACCACAGTTTCATTAGTTTCTGTTAAAACATTTAACAGATGTTTAATTGACACAGTCAAAAGTAGTTTTCCAATCATGTATCACTTTAATTATCTGATGGTCTTCTCAGATATCTCATGGACACTCCATTTTATTGAGATAAATTATTTTGCTACATTTCAAGGCTCTCTGCTTGAATTCTGCTTATCTTTTCATGACTTTTCCCATAGGAAGACTTTGTAAGAATATTGGAAGGGGAGAGGAGTATAGAAGACAGGACAGGACTTCATGCTGCTTCAGCCACAGCAGTCCTTTTTTCAAAGATTTCATTTTAAAGTTGAAGTCTGAGTGAAACACTGTATTTTAATGAATCAGCAGTGTAACTCTGACCTAATAGGAAGTGTTTCATGATACATGTTACTTGGGATTTTGTGCCTGTGTGAACATCCTGTTCTCAGCTGCATATCCCAGAGCCATATTTGTGAGAGGAGCCTCTAACTATACATCCTTTTTTCTTGTTTTGTTTTGTTTTGTTTTGTTTTGTTTTTAAACATATAATTTCCAGCTGTGGCAGAGATAGTGCAAACTTAATCAATGAAAAAAAAAAGTTTAAGTCAATGATAAAGTTGTAATCCATGACAGTATAGACAGGATTTTGCCCAAGGTAGAAGATATTGGATTTTTGTTTTCCAAAATTATGATCTCTCTCCATCCCTAAAATACTTTAATGAAAGATTAAATGTTCAGCATCTCTGAAAAATCAGCTTGCAAAAGCCCAAAATTCTATAAAACATCATCATAATGAAAAAGTACCTTTTGAAGAAATGTTCTCTGTGTAACTTGCTTTGTAATGAGGGTTGATACAGGAAAACATCTGCCAATTGGGTTTGTGGAGCACAAAAAATGCAGCCCTGTAGATCTCATGCTCTAAGGCATATTGCAGGACACCTTTAACCAGTCATGTTCCCCTAATTGCAGTAATGCTTCTTTCAGCAGCATTGTCATGCCTTTAAAACATTAACCTCTAGGGACAGGTTAAAAAAATAAGTCGCCAAAAGCTATTTGGAGGGATTTTTTTTTTTTCCCTCCCTCTTCTAAAATAATCTGAGCTTTTTTTTTGAAGGTGATAATGTCACCAGTCACATTCACAGTTCTGGTCACTCAGGGATATCCAGATCAATATTTCTGTAACACTTTGAGACAGACATCACTGTCCATGCTCTCCCCACCTCCCTAAATGTTTTCCTTGGGTTGTCATCTGTCCCTATCATCAAATTTTCCATTGGAAATACCATACAGATCCTCTGATTTACAATCACCCTTGTCACAAGGCTTACCCAGTCATTTGTGCCTCCATACATTTCTTTTACAGAAGCATTACTCTAAATGCTTACAACTTATATGAATTATCTTAATGATATTAACAGTCTGTAAAACCAAAGTGCATGTTCAAGTGTCCACTTCATGCTTGGCAAATGCTGAAAGATTTGGGATCCATCATGAGACTGCATGTTGGTCTGGAATGGCCTGGGGTTTTCTATTCTCTCTGGACTGAGAACAGGCTCTAAGAAGAGGGATAGTATGATCTGGTCCACAACATTTCTGCTGGAGAGGGGGCAAAGCTTCAAGGACATGACAGAAGGCTATTTTCCATGGCAAGGTGATAGTATCAGCTAAGCTGCATGCTGGTTAAATATGTTTAATCAGCAACAGGTATTAAAAAAAAAAATAAAGAAAAGGAGGTATAACAATACAGAAAATAGTCTTTCCAAATTCTTACCACACCTGGCATGTAGCATGTATTTTAGCAGATGATATAATTTATGACTGTGTTATGGATATACATTAGATTTGCCTTTTTAAGAAAGAGATGTTAACAGCCTTGAATAAAACTGGGACAAATAGTGTAAACAGGATGGCATATAAAGTGTGATACAGTATGCAGAGGGCAAAATATGTTTGAAGGTTAGCTTATTAATAAAACATGGCTGGCCTTGATTTAGTTTATAAGAAACTTAAGACATTTATCAACATCTGTCTGAACCCATTTCCAGTCTCTTTGGACTCTGTTGTGGATAAGCTGATTAATAAAAGATGATGCCTTAGGAAGGAAACTTAGATCTTTGCAAGCAATGACAAAAGAAAATTCAGTGCTTAATCTACATATGAAAGAAAACTGGGAAAGTAAACTAGTTTACCACTACAACCCAGGATGCCAATCTCTTATAACATTTCATCTGACTTAGTTTTGGCTGGAGTCTGGAAAAGTAAGAAAGAATTCCAAAAATTAAGTGTGGAATTAATTTACAAGAAAGATCCTAGTGCTCACTTACAGAGACTCTGAAATCTAATCCCATTCCCTTGTGGCTTCCTCCCCTCAGTGTTTTTAACTTTGCAGCTTTCCGTGTTTGTTTTTCATTTGTCCCCTTGATCCTTTAGTCTTTCCTTTCCCTTAGGCTAGAATAAAGTTCTAATACTAAACAAGTGCCACACTTTGCTTATTGATAGTTGTTGCCCAATAAAATTTTGCCCTCGGAAGCCAATTAGTGAAATATGTTTCTTGTAATAACCAGTAATTTGTTTAATTTTCATGCATTCTTGCCTGATAGTCAGCCAAAGGGATGCACATGCATAGTTCCTGCATCTGGGACGCAGAGACAGCCCGGCATAGCTGTATGGTGCTGGGTGCTCCCTGCACAGGCCCCTGGCACCACAGGTGTTTCCCCTGCCTGGTGTCTAATATTTAGGTATCACAGGCATCCAAGGAACCTCCTCCCAACTCCACAGGTTCACAGATTTATTCTGTTACATCACTGGTGTTTGGAAATTGGATTTTGCAATCCATCCTCCAATGTCTCTCCCAAGCACAGTGTGAAAAACAGTCCCTGGAAATAGCCCCTGGAGCTATTGTTCTGCCCTGCTTCAGCTTCACCAGGCTGCTGCTGCAAGGATCATGCCAATACAGATTCACTACCTTTTCCCTTACAAAAGGGTGGCTGCAGATGCCTTGCCTTCTGGGAATCATCTCTGGCCTGTGACAACCTTCAGGCAGGAAGGGAAAAATCCCAGACTGAATATCCAGTTCAGTGTTTTAACATATGGAGAGGCAGCCAAACATCCTCCTCCTTAACACTTCATGGCCTGGAATACACTTTCATGAGCAGTGGGCATTTGAACTCACATGTCACTTCCCAAGGGAGGCTGTGCCAACTAGCAAAACGCTGAGGATGAGGAAAGAGAAATAAATTTGGTAACTCCTCATTCAGCTCTGGAAAACATGGTGAGCTTGTCAGGGACAACAGTAGCTTGAACAAGACAGGCCAGAAAAAAAACTAAAACCCATAGGCTTTCTATAATAAAAAGATGCAAATGGCAGCTCAGCGGGAACACTGAACTTTATGAAAGTTGAGAAGGGAGTGACATTTCTCTGCAGCCCGGAGAGAACCCATGAATGTCAGTAAAGGGGAATGTATGTTACTGCTTCATTTCATCCTTGCTGTAAGTCTTGCCTGAAGAAGTTAACAGTGTCTTGTAACAAGACATTTTCCTGTCTATTTATCTGGAGTTTTAAACTGAAAATTACACATAGTTGCAGGACAAATCCAAATTTTCTTGAATGGTCCATTGAGAGATTCAAATTTAGACCTTCATTCTGTGCCAGCTAAGAATTGAAGACTGCTGCATATTACTGCAGAATGGGAGCTCAGCTTCTGAAGGCTCATTTTATAAGGAAACATCTCTGGATGCCATTTCATTCTTGTGCAGAGAAGCTTGTTCCTTGGGGTAGTTTTAAATGATACTGAAAGCTACTTTAGATTAACTTGGATTTACATAGATTAAGCAGACACTGTGGAAAGGGCATGCTGAGCCAGATCCTACACTGGGTTAAATTGGCATGGTACTCTCAAAGACAAAAGAGTCACAATTAAGACCAGCTGAATATCTGGCCCATTGCATTTAAAGACCATGTCAGAGACCACCTACCTTCTAACACATCTTATAAACATGGTTGAAGACATTTAGAGCCTGTTATGCTAGCTGGAAATTCCCTATCTGGTTTCTGCATCAATGAAAACACCAAAAGAAAGACACTGACTCCCACATCCACTTGTCATATTCAGTAGATACATACACCTACCCAAATATATGGAATCATATAAATCAAGGATTTGGCAGATTGTCCATATAACTCAGGTTCCAACTCACTCAGGATTCTGTTAAAAAACTGATTTATTAAGGAACAAATAGGGCAATGTAATTTTTTTAAAATGTTGCTGTAATCTCTCTTGGAGCACATCACGCCACATGAGCAGATCCTTTGATAGCAAATACCGATAGCACATTCATGCGCCCTTTGTTGCAGTTTTGAATTACAGTCCAGGCATATTTCTCCACAGTCTGTAGAAGCAGCTATAGTTAGGAGTTATAATATTGGCTCTTATTCTACATTCTTACCAGTCAAGATCATTCATTGATTCCTGGATGTGAGGATCAATGGTGGTGGCCATATGGCTTTGGAATGGTCTGTTGTCTTTTCCGTAATGGCATTGTGGCTTTGTGTTTCTCCAGCAGTGATTAATAGACACAAACATGCGTTATGCACATGTTGATAGATTTAGATGAACTTTGAATTTTCATGGCTTTCTTCTATCTTCCCCCTTCTCTCCCCCCTTTTTCTTTTCAGGAGGTGGGGAGATGAAGAGTGATTCTGCATTGAGAAAGTGAGAACCAGGTCTTTAATTAATATTCACCCCTTGAGGACATGGTGTGATTTGATCAGTGAGGCTAGATGACAGACACCCCATCTAGATGTCCAGGAATAATTATGATACTTTCCCTCAGGAGGACTATCCAGCTGTCTAAGGCCCACTCATGACAGGCAATCCCACGCTGGAGAAGAGCCAGTGCCTCCAAGTGCCTCTTGCTGCTAACTGTGTGAAAGGGATGTACAGTGGCAATCCCACCCTCTGATCCCCAGTAGCTCTAGCAACCAGGAGGTGCCACTCTGAGGGCAGCAGGTTTGCTTCCCCTGCCACAGCTAATGAAGGCCTTTTTCCTGTGGAGGGGGGAAAGAAAGGATAGATGGATAGACTTCCTCCCATGCCCTGGAAATATCCATAGGAAGATGTAGGGTGAGCCACTGGAGTCGATATTCCTTCGGTACCCAGCATATACCAACAATGGACTAACATGTTGTGGCCTGTCCACTGGGCTGCTCTTGCCTACTTCCAAACTCAGATAAAAAAGCTGTTTGGTTAACCATCTTATTAAAGTTTGAGATAAAACTCTACAGCACTAACACAGAGTCCAGTGAGGAGTGGGGAAGGGTGGGGCACAGAAAAAGGTATCTCAGGAGTGTGCTTGAAGTAAACCATGGCCTGTGTATTGCTGCTACAGGCTCTAGCAACGTCACCTCATCTTGAACAAGAAATGGAGTAGTCTTCCATAGAAATTCACAACTGGGGAGCCTGGACCAGGAGTCTCTTCTCAACCTATGCAAAGTTTCTTTTTCCCTCCTACCTTCTGGATTCATTAAAATGGTTGGAATCCCTGCAAAAACAAAGCAATCCACAGTTTGTGTTTGTATCCCCTCAAGGGTTACTGAATTAATTAAAATTACATCTCTACATCTGCCATGAGAAATGTTTGTGGTGCAGGTGGTGGGCAGCTGGGAGACAACAGGAGAAGTACCACATGCATTTTCTTTGCTCATTTGCTCTTCCCCTCTGGTCTTGTCACACCATTTAGATGTAGGGTACTGGACTGGACAGGCCCTTCATCTCATCCACTACAGCTGTTCTCATGTTTGTAAGTTATGGGACTTCAAGCCTTTCAAAAATCCAGAAAGAAATGGCTTGTTTCCCAAGTACCATGTGGGTTTTGTTTTCATCTTCAAAAAAAAAAGATAAAATCCAAGATGTTCTCAAGAAGTAACAGGAATTTTGCAAGAAAGCAACTTCTAGAGTACATCTGATTCAAAGGGTTGTTGGTGAAGCATTATATGCAGCTAAACGTTATGTTGGGCATCCATCTGTGTATGTTTAGAAACTCTCTCATTCTGATCTTTTATAATAATACCCAGACACTGGCAGCTCTTTGGGTGGCTTGGAAAGTGTCTCTCTTTCAGCCCTAAAAAAAACCGAAAAAGCATAGTAAATTCCTGGAATTACAAAAATATTCTGTTCCAGGTTGGAAATTTTCAATCTTTTCAAAGGTTTCAGGAAACTCTAGAAATAGCAATAGAAAAATCACATCCACATTTTTTTACTGAATTTGAGTTTTTTGAGACTCAAAAGCATTGAACCACACAAGCATTTCTAATCAGAAAACCTAAAGTGCTATGCCCTGAAAAACATTTTGACAGTAGTAAAAAATGCAGCCAGAACATGGCAGCTGCCCAAAACCAGGCAAAGACCTATGAAACTTTTGGACTATGAAAGTTTTGGACTTTTTGTGACTTATTGAACACAGATGGTCTGTTTGACTTAATAGGATGAAGAGCACAACATTCAACTCACTCATCACCCTGCACACACTCTGCTGTCAGTGACAGACACTCTGAAGTGTCCATGATAAAGCTGGAAAACCCCCTTTGGTCACTTCACAGCCAGTGCTGATGTCCTTCCTCCCCGTTTATGGATATTGAGCAGGCTGGAGCAGAGCAGGGGACCAGGCTTTAGCACAATTCACAGGAAGGGAGATGACCCAGCTGCTACCCTGTTGTGCCAAAGGAGAAATTTGCCTTGAGGTATAAGGACAGAGGTGATGGACACACACCAAATGAAAAGAGAAACCTTTAGACCATAGGATGAAGTTAAGGAATACTTGCCTGTGAAATGTTCCCTTTGACCAAATTTGAGCTAATATCTCAGAAAATTACTGTTTCAGCCACTTTACCAGCACATAAAGGTCTGTTTTTTCCTTTGATAGTTATAAGTCCTAGTAGATATAACTATTTACGGTGAGTAATGTGTTTACAAGAGGATTCTAAATACCAATAAAATCTCACTCTGGGATCAGGCTTCTGCACAGGCTTCTGGATGTCACATGGTGCCAGGGGATGAAAAGAAAAAAATAGGACATCTTTGCATTTTGCTTAAGATTTTTTTTAAGAGATGGTAATGTTTTCATGTGAGTATACATTCTGGTAGCTTCATGACCTCTATCCCAGACAGGAAAAATACAAAGCTTTCAAATTAAGTTGGGGTTTTTACAGTTTATAGAGAATACATTGAGGACACAAAAGTTTTCTTGGAACAATAGCACAAGACTGCAACATGGAGACCAAAGAGGCTAGCTCTGAGGAAATAGAAGAAAAATTTGCAATATTTGGCACTTTCCCTGTGATATAAAGTGCATGTTATTCTCATTTAGCAGAGAGCTGACTTGAACAATAGAAATGTTTGTTAATACATTCTGCTCTTCAGTGACTGTAAAAGTGTTTGCTGCATTTGCTTCTTAGATGCTGTAGCTCTCTCATTTCACACCTTTCTCCAGATTTAATCTCTGCAGTATTATGTATGTGGCAGTATTAGATTCAATTTACAAATTACAGCCTGCTGCAAAATGGAGCTGCTCTTTTCCCTAGAGGTACCAGTAACAGTTACATTAATCTTCTTTTAAAAAATTATTCAGGGGCTTTCAACATGCTGCCAAGAGCTCCCTCCCAGATTCCTTTGTAGTCCTGTTTTTAATTGTAAGAATATCTGCAGAAAATATAACATGTAAGGCCTGGATCCCAGTGGAACTCCATGCTGGCAGAGGTCCTGCCGTGAGCACCAGATGGGTGGATTTGGGTTTATTTTATCTCTCCCAGCTCGGTTCTGTACATGGAACCTGACCTTGGGAGGTGGTTCATTGCTGGGTCACTGAGAAGGTCCTGGTGGGGCTCTAGGGGAAGAGGTAACTGCAGAGGCACTGCCACCAAAAATGAGGAAAAAGCCATGGCACCAAGTGCTCCATCCACCCTGGGCATCTTGCACCTGCCTCTGCTTGTGCCACACTGCAGAGAGATCCAAGGCTGCTTGGAAAAGCTTCCTCAGAGAACATTTGCACTGACTGCAAGGGGCATCACACCAACACCTCTATGAGGGATTGTCTGGAGTGCCATGCCAGCACCCTGCCCGTCGGGCAACCTCCCCAGGAATTGGCACCAGGTGCTCTGGTGCCAGCATTGGGAAGTCTCAAGCTTGGGACAAGTGCTGTTCATGCCTCAGAGCTCTTCATAGAGACATTCCTGGTCCTTCTCCCTCTGCTCCAGCTGTGTCTTGGTCTCCGTGGCCTAATGACGGCCAGCAAATCCTTGGCTTTCCTTACAGCACTCTGGGGGCTGCTGAGCCACCTGTCCAGCACTGAGAGCCTGGTGTGAGCTGGCAGCAAGGTGATCTCACCTGTGCTGGCTGGAGCTGAGACAGCCTGTTTGGGTGAGGCATCATGGTCTGCTGAGCACGAGAGCTTGGATGGGATGAGGTGACGGTCTGTCCTGCTCTTCCTTTCTAAGGCAATGGCATTCTTTTGCATCATCATTCTTCTGCTGATGCCAGGACTTTAGCAACATGAGCAGCAGCCTCATGGGAGCACAGAGATCCTGTGTGCCAGGTCAGGCAATGGGATCAGGAGGAAAGCACCTGGTCAGCTCACTAGGAAGAAAAAAGGTACTTTTAAAAGTGTGTTACAGTTGGCATCCAGCCCTAACGTCGTAAGACTGCTCTGTCCAAAATGTCCTCCAGAAGACTCCCTATGGAAGCCGCTCCCAGGTGTTTGGGTGGTTTTGCCCAAGCCTGATTCATACAAGCTCTGCCTACTTAGAGCCTTCCCAACTTGAGCTGTAGCAACCAGCTTCTTCTCCCCCCACACACTGCATAGGGCAGAAGAGGTTAAACCCCACATAAGATGAGAAATGCCTTCCATAAATTTACATGAGGTATAAAAGGAACTTCTGTGAGTCCATTACTAAATGTTGATGGTTAAACTCCTAGTAATGAGATGTTATGAGACAGATGCATTCAATAAATATCTTTGTTCTAGTGGATCAAAGCTGGAGGAAGTATGAGTATCATATGATGCTGATGAAATGTTTTCTGATCTGGAAGTAAACTGGGAGAATGCAAGTCTGCTTAGCACTGTTCAATTCAGAAAGGCTGGGTTAACTGTCCCCAAGATATCTTGAGGAGCAGCTAAGAATCTTACTTTTTCTTTTGGTGGGTAGTGAATGTATGTAATTTATACATACATACATATGAATTAGTATGTAATTGCTATGTAATTCAAGAAAAAAAAAAGTGAGAGGGACAACTCAAATAAATGTAAGTTGACTACCCTAGCTTTCATTTGATAGTGGCACAAAGGAAATGGTGTGTACTGAAAGCAGAGGTAAAAATCTCTGCCAAGTACTATGACTTTAGGGAAGCTGGAGTTTGCCCAAGTCAGCCTGATTTTATTCACAGAAAAATAATTTCAACAAATGAAAGTCTGACAAATCAGTCAACTGATTGTAAAAATTCCAAGAAATGGCATTTTTAAAAGTACCTAGCAGACTTCAACATAGATATTTTATAGGCAACTATCAATGGGTGGCTATTTTGTGGAAGGGAAAACACCCCTTTCTCATTTCCACCCAACACAATCTTTATTTACATCACAAATGCCACAGAAATGACTGCTAACATGTTTTTTTAGATGACACAGATTTGAAAGCACTAGAGATGACAGTACTCCTCTGAGTGAAGGTGATCTGGCTCACTTCATAAGCTGGGTGCAACCAAAATGCAGCTAAATACAGGTTTATATTTAGAAATGAATGTACAAGCTAAGTTTACAGAATGGGGCATTACATCACAGGAAGCAGAAAAGTGCTGTGGAAATTGTTACAAATAATCGATTATCCATGAATTCATAAAATGGTTTTGTGGTTAAAAAGGCTAATATGATAACCAGAAATACAGGGGTGAGGTCTGGGGATGGGAAAGATATATTCTGTCTGTGGAAGGCAGAAGTAGGACCACTGTTGTAGTGACCACTGCAGTGGATAGAGAAGCCAAGGGAGGAATAGTTGAATCTTTATATAAGACACATTTAATCCATGATTATTTCATGATGGATTACCCCAGAAAAACAGCTTCCAAATGCATTTCCATGAAACAGCAGAAGATCATGAAACTCCTCTGCTGGATCCTCCCTCAAGTCATGTTTTCTGGATTAGGTTCCAGGGGAAAACAGTAGGGGTTGCAGCTTTCTGAGGCAAGTTTCATGTTGGATACCTGCCTGTGTGCTGTGACGTGCTGCCTTGGCTAATAAATCGTGACCTGTGTGGTTATACTGGTCAAATGCTTTCTCAGCCAGAACAATTCCCAGAAAATCAGCAGACCCTTTTCACAGTGCCCATCTGACAAGCACCAGGTAGCACACAGATGGTTTAGATATAAAAAAGAATGCTGCATCAATGCTGAATGTGTGAAATGTTTCAATTATTCCTAAAATATTTTTAACGTGTTCCAGATTTATCAGGCAAAATGTTTAGGAAGTAACTGGAGTTTATTCTGTTTTTCATTTTAGTATCATATAATGTAATAAACACATGTTCAAAGTACATTTTAGGTATCACCAAATATTTATAAAATGTCTATAGGTGGAAATCCCAAGGTCAATACAGTAGCTTCATTTTCCTGTTTGTTTACAGGAAAATCAATCACTAAAACCTATGGCTTTTTGGCAGTTGGAATCCTTTTGCACCTGCAGAGATAGTGGATAGCCTATTGGGTTTACTTACAAATATGATTAAACTTTCTTTGATTGCAGAATTTCAATTTAATTCACCCTTATATTATTGCCTGGAGTAATAAAAAACTTCTAGTGGCATTTCCAAAAAGATATGTGTATCTGATATTTAGTAGCTGATCATTTTACTGGCATTTGCCCATTAAAAGACAAAATTGATAAATGTCTATCCCAAGTAATGCTAGTTAGGAAATAAAAAATAAAATGGTATCATGTTCCCTGAGATACACTTGGGGCTTTTGCAATGAAAACTAATTGATCTTTTGCAAGCTTTGCTACCTGTCTTAAGAAATACTAGCAAGGCTTAGAAACACTGCCTACCAGGGAACCCTTGCCACTGGTTTTAAGACAAAACCAGGCTGCTTTCTGCTGATTGTCTTGATGTCCCTGGAGATTTCAGGGGAAAAAACAGCAACACATTTTCCTAGCCTGGAGTCTGGAAAATATTGCACTTTCCAATTCCCCAGTTACGGTAAGTGAGCTCATTTTATTTTGGTGGTGGGGTGTTTTTGTATTTTATTTATTTTGTTTGTTTGTTTTTGATTATTTTTTTTTTTTTTTACAATTACATCTGAAGTTCCAGCCAAGCAAACCTCCTTGAGACAGGAAAGTCTTGCATTAACTAAGACATAGCAAGGATTCTGTGCATTTCTGCCAAGACTGACCTATCTGCTTCCATCCTCGCCCCAGCTATCAGGCTTATTTAGACAGGCTGGTTTTCCTTTTGAGCTCAGCTTTCAGTGACTAGTTGTAGCTGTGGTAGGATGAGAAGAGGGACATATGCTGCTCTGGGAGCTGAGCTCTTTGCTGGTGCCAGATACCCTTCCAGTGCCAGACTGGCAAAGAAGCAGCTGGTGCCATCCACAGAAACAGCTTCAAACACATCTTTGACCCACAAATCCCACATTCCTACAAAATGCTATCACAGACAAACATAGTCACAGTCTGTCCTTTTTCCAATTAAAAATACAAAGTTGTGTGGTTTCAACAGGTAGTACAGTACTCAAGAAAACACTGTGAAAGATCAAAGCTTTGAGGGTTTCCTTTGCTGATCTCCCCCACCCCCCCTTACACCCCTCCCTTAAAAAAAATGTTAAATTTGGATGTTGCAAGATTCACTCCAATACCAAGCAAAATCTACACATTCTGGGCAGACTCTCTCCTGCTGCTAAGTAAATACTGATATTTCTTAAAGAAAAACTATTTCCTCAATTACAGTTTTCATGAAAAACCTATAATTTTACAAATGCTGTTCTGAAGTATCCTTTTGATCTCCTCTACACATTTATTTTATATATTTAATCTGCTAGAAGATCCTTATTGTCAGCCTTTTCTCTTACCTCTTTATACACCCCTTCTGCAGGTTCACTATCTGCAGACTAGGAAATAAGGAGAGCTGGGGACAGTAAATGACTCGTGACACTGGGAAGATGTTACACCTGGGATTAGAAATAGACTTTATCCATGAGGACCTGAGAGCTCTTGTTCACTTTGCATCACTCACAGACAGCAATGGCAAAAGCTGTAAAATAACATTTCAGAAAAAGGAGGTCAGTGAAACAAAACAGCAATTTGGTTTATTTCCCAGTGTTAATAACTCCAGATTCCAGCCCACCAAGCCAACAGGTGTGACGCATATTGAGGTTGCCTGCATAAAAGTTAGTGACAAATTAGTGCAAAGGAGTTCACTATAGTTAGATTTTTTCACCCTTTTATATAATGGTTTGTCTTCTAGAATAAAGACAGACTTTATATATGTACATTATGAAGCAGTGTAAGCAAGATATGGTAAAGAGTGTTTCAGACATCATTCAGGAGCTTAGTCAGATAAACTTAAAAAGTAGACCTTGCTAATTTTTTTTTCATTTCTATTTTCTACAAACTAGCACAGGGCCATGTGTTAAAATTAGTTTTAAACAAATCTCAGCCTAAATTACGAAAATCAAGAATTTGACTATAGAATAACTACAGTTTGAATTACACAGAACCATTCTATGTGAAAGAAAAGCTGGTTCAAGGGCTGGCTTGGCCGCTAGTTTGCCCTTGGGAATCCTGTTTCCAATCTAGCCTCAGGAAAGATTTCCAGTGGGAGTTCAGACATGCCACTGAGAATACGACAAATCTCACAAAGCTACAGCAACCAAAATTCCAGGTGTCTGAGAATGAGCCAGAGTTTTCTCTGCAGTTAAATGGAAGAATGGTTACTCAGTCAATGCCTGAGTCAATGCCTCATTTTCAGGTGGCATAAGTCAGACATTGTGAATCTGGAACTGAGAGCACAGTTACAGAAGCAGCCAGAGCAATAGCAGTGTAGGCATCTCCTCCAAAATAAGCCATCTTAAACTCTTTTGCTGAGCACTGCAGTGAGTCAATGGCCAGAGTCTGAAACAAATTTGGGGTTCTGGTTTGGGGTTCTGGATGCATTACAGAGTGCATACATGCATACATAGATGCACACACACACACGTACATATACATATATATATATATATATATATACGTGTGTGTGTGTGTGTGTGTAAGTACATATGTGTGTATAGACGTTTGTGTGCAGGGTCTGAAAAAGGGAACAGCCTAATTGTCCTCAATTCCAAGCTGCATCCAAATGCCTCAGACAATAGAAACAATTTGTATGAGCAAGCATTAGTTACATGTTTTCTAATTGCAGGCTCAGGCATTTAATACAGCCTTTAGTGTAATGCTTCTAAACACCCATAAGTTTACTAACTGCACCCTGCTGGGACTCACATTAACACTTAGTAAATAGACTATTCAGAAAATGGCATGGCAAGAGTTACACCTCCAAGTAATATTCTATAGAGCTGCATACAAATTGTAACCACATTTTCATAAGTGATAAAATGTTTTATCCTCTTCTGAAAAATAAATGCCATAAAAGCCAAATGTAGTTCACAATAGCAAAGGAAAGGAAGGATATAGCTCGTCGGGATTCAAAAGGTTTTCATTTCACTTTGTCAAATTGGACACTTATATGGGAAATGGACGCCTAAATACCTTTGTGGGTCTGGCAAGAAGTTCTCAGCCACAAAGTAAGGACAAGGAAATGGAAGAAAATTCAAAGTTGCTAATGTGTGGTTCTACTTGAAGGACTAGTTAAGTGAAACTGGCACCACTAAGAAGTTAGTGAGATTCCTGAGCTTATTCCATCTGCCTTGCTTGCTTAAGTGATGAAAAGCCCTTCTTTTGAGGCCAGTTTTAACTCTACCACTATGAAAAGGATGTTCCAGGTTCCAGCTCATTTCATTCATGTGGGCCCTTTCACTTGTACAGCTGTGACGGAGAGTTTTGTTCCTTCAGCAAAGCCTTTATCCCTGCTAATGCAAACTAGGGAAAGAAAGAAGGAATGTTAGGGGAAGAAAAAAAAAAGATTGGATTTTTCCAACACAAAGTTTTGAAAAAGAATATCTTCTGCTGAGCAAACCACTTTAAAAGAACAGCAGTGATGTAACTATGGAAATATGGAAAGGGAAAAGTTACAAAAACTCAAATGTTCTTTCTTTTCCACTCTTACATATTTCAAAGGGTTAAAAACCTCAAGTCATATAAGCAAAATACCCCAAAGCATGGTTTTCATTAAAAAGGAATTTTAAAAAAAGAAGAAATGGAAGGTTTCTTTGTGCCTACATCCCCACTTTCAGTTGCTGCACTATTAAAACAAGAGCTGAGAATGATTTTTCAGTTCAATTTTCTCATTTAGCAAGAATCTGGCCACTTTGGGACAAATCTGAACAAAAAAAATTATGTGTAACAGACTCCTTACATGGTGGGAAAGCTGGTCCATGATACCTGTTCTTCCCAACACAACAGGGACCTTCTGGACTCCAGGTGTCCCTGTTACTATAGGTTATTACTGTTGCATCCTTCCTTCCTAGTAATATGTATAAATTAAATCCAGGGATGCTGTTTACAGAATCTTTTATAAAAACAGTATGACATACTAGAAGAAAGGAAGGCATACTAGAAGTGAGAAGGGAAACAGAAACATCTTTCAAGATATTTTCCTGAAAAAAACAGGAAATTATTGCTTTTTTGTCTAGAAAAGAGTATGTATCCCTTTGGTTAGAATTATAATAGGTGTATTTGTAAGGATAAGAACACTTAGGTTATTGGTATATACTTAGATGGACAATTTGTCTGTCGAATAATTAGTCTGTCATCTCTCTGCTTCAAAGTTTCTTCCAGCCTCTAAAATCCCTGCCACTGCCCAATCTGCTAGTCTGAAAATGTGGGCCAAACTGGTTTTTTTTGGATGAAGCAGCTCACATATTTTGGCAAAAACCTGTTCTAGAAAATGAAAACCACGTTAGAAGTTAGTAGTTCCTAAAGTTTCTTTACCTTTTGTTTAAACCCTTTCCACAACTGCCCCTAGAAACACTGTCATACTTCTGCTGACAAATTGCAGTAAGGTGGAGCAGAAGTGCCTGCTCCAGAGCCAACTCACAAGTCATGGACAGCCTCTGCAAGCTTTGGATCATGATCCTTGACTTTGAGCTCAGGACAATTTCCTCAATAACAGCTAGAGACCATAGAGCAGGTAAGAGAAGAATTGCCTCACCTTCCTGATAACCCTCTCTTTCGGCCAAAGGCATGATTCCAGTTTCACAGCTGTTAACCCTTCAAATCATGGTGCTTCTCAAAGCTGGCAAAGCAAGGAATGAACACATTGCCATGAGATGCCTTCATGTATAATTTCTGCAGCACCTCTGCTGGAGAAAGTTAATGCAGCTGCTTCTTTGGGACTTGGAAATGCATCTTGGAGCTGCACTAGTGGGAAACAATTCTCAGGCCAACCCTGCCTCTACGCTGTGGGTGATTGCCAATCACTTCCAGGTGCTGCTCACCAAGTACAACATGTCCCAAATTTCTCAAGGCTGAGCTGATGCCGTTCTCAGACTTTCCACCATTTGAACAAAGATGGAAGTTAGCTGTGCTACAGAGAGCTGTGCTTACACATGAGAACATAATTTTGTCACCAGTCTCACTAGGCTTTGGCATCTGAACTACCCTCCTATTTATGATTCTTCCCATCTTTCATTCCTATTTTATACCACCACCCCCCAGGGAGTCTTCTGCAAAGTATTTTACAGGCAGAGGAGTTCTGGAGTGTGTTGCCAATGAATAAGATAGCATCAGGCATCAGCCTGCCATTGCAGCCTGGTTTTGGGAAATGGTGATGTGCAGCTCCATGTATTCAGTAACAGCATTTTCCCACTGGAAATGAGATTACCAGCTCTGCGAAGGTGACTTCTGCTCCTCAGCCAAAGCGGGGGCCTTCTCCCTACAGTCAGTACAGATGGATGCTTTTGAAGGCTCCCAGGAAGCAAGTCATGATGCCAAAATGGGTCTCCTTTCTGTCTATACTGACAGTGCTGGAAACTCTGACACCTCAGGGCTTCTTTAAAAGGGCTTTTGGGTTAAGTGTTAGGGAGGAGCAGGAAGTTTTGCTCCTCAGGGCAGTCTCTAGTCAGTGTGGCTGGGATGGCTTTGGTTTCCTCAAAAACTAGGATGGTGGAAGGCAGAATGCAGATTTTCCAGCCCTGTTTTATCACCCTTGCCAGTGGTTAAGTGGTTACACTTCACATCATTTTAGTGTTTGTAACTAAAACACAAACACGGCCTTGAGCACTGGCATGGGATTGTCCAGCCTGCATAGCTGCTGGCAGGCTCTCCTCCAGGCTGGGGCTGATGTCAACCCACCTTCTTCCAGGAAATGCCAAGCCCTGCTCAAAGGACTCTCGCAGGGCCAGGGACTACTTCCACAGTCCTGCCATCTTTTGGGGGATGCAAGAGTATCTGCGCGGATGTGAAATGTGGCAGCCACAGATTTTAAAGCAAAGAAAAGGCTCTGGTCCATATGCTGATACAACCTTTGGGTACCTAGCAGCAGGTGAAGGATGGTCCCTCTCACTGCAGTTTAGTAGTGAGAGGACTGTGTCTTCCATGGGAACGTGGCAGTTCAACCCATGGTCCTTTCATCTAGGCTCAGCAATTTGCTAAAATGCCTTTTGACTCATCTCCAGTACTGACTGTGCCAATGCTCCTTGACAATCTGACACGAATTACATAAAGCAGGAAAAAAAAATGAAGGGGATGTGAGAGCACAGAAAGCACTCCTTGCACTGTGACAATCTCTTAACTTGGAGAGAGAGAGTGTTTGCAATTTTTACAAGGAATTAGTCTAATATATCTGAAGATCTGCTTGTGATTTGTGGGAGATGTTTGTTAAAGCTGATATAAAAGGTAACGCTAGGATATAATCCTCAGGGCTTTAGCAAATAACCACTATCTTTTAATAGGAAGTGGGTGGCATGTTGGTTGTCAACTCTAATTTCTCCTCTAGACTGAAAGCCTTCTCCATACTTTTTCTATTATCCTGTACTGCTAACTTTTACAAGGATACAGGATCTGCCTTGTACATGGGATAAAACCAGAAGGTAGAGCCTTTAACACAGATTCACCATGTTTCAAGAGAGTATATGGGAAAGCATCAAAGTGAAGGATGAAGTTAGCACTGAAAAGATGCTCTCAGAACACCCATTGCTCCTGTGGTTTGTGCATTATGCTCTTTTCCAAGAGATCTGGATTTGATGTATTGTCCTTTGCTTTCTGGGGAAAGGAAAACTCTGAGCCCTTTGAGAGTGGGGAGGGGTATTAAATAAGGAAAGAAAGGACCTACGGCAAAGATCAAAAAGGAAAAAAAACAATACACAGAAAAAACAACAGAACTGAGAAGATTCAACCCTACAGTACCTAACAATTTTTAAAGGCATAACTTTGTCCAATGTGTTGTTTATTCATCTAAATTATTTTAATGACAAACAGCTTTAAAATTGGAGTAGAATGCTAATTCATACTTTGTGTGTGGAATAAATGATAGGCAGCTGTGGGCCAGGGGGCCGCTGGGAGCCTTCTGGCAACACAGACTGTACATGCAAAAGAACGTAACTCAGGGTGCCTGGTAGCAACAAGAAAATATATATTGCAAATTAAGTGGTTCTTCCTACCACTTAATGAAAGCTATGTGCATGTGACACTGCTGTTGTCATGCAGTGATCAATTATGGTGTGTGTTTGGCCTGTACTTAACACTGTGCTGGGGAAGTTTTCCTGTGCTATTCAAATACATTTGAATATAGGATCAGCAGTGGACTACAGCTTTTCACCAGTCAGGTGACAGGCTGGTAAATTGTTTTGGAGATACCTTGAGAAGCAGGAAAAATGAAGCATGCCCATCTCAGCTTGCCCAAGAATAGAAGGTCAGATCTTGCATCTGCTGGTTTTAGCTGAGGTAGAGTTAATTTTCTTCATAGTGGCTGGTGTGGGACTGAGTTTTGGATTTGTGCTGAACACAGGGTTGATAATATAGAGATGTTTTTCTTATTGCTAGGCAGGGCTTACACAGAGCCAAGGCCTTTTCTGCTTTTTTGTGCTGCCATGCTGAGGAAGGGGCTGGGGGTGTTTGGGAGGCTGGGAGAAGACACAGCTGGGACAGGTGACTCAAACTGACCAGAGGGACATTCCAGACCACAGAACATCATGCTCAGCACATAAAGGGGAGGAAGAAGGAAGAAGGGGGGAACGTATGGAATGATGATGCTTGTCTTCTCAAGTAACCACTACATGGTCCATGATGGGGCTCTGTGCTCCTGGAGATGGCTGAACACCTGCCTGCCCATGGAAAGCCCATAGAAAAATTAATTCCTTGTTTTGCTTTGCTTGCTTGTGTGTGCAGCTTTTGCTTTCTCTACTTAACTGTCTTTATCTCAACCCACAAATTCTCTGGCTTTTACCCTTCTGAGTCTCTCCTCAGTCTCACTGGTGGGAGAGTGAGTGGCTGCGTGGGGCTTGTCTGTTGGCTGGGGGATGAACCACAACCATGCAGATGTTTCCACATCCCTGTGCACAAGCAAGACAGGAGGCAGAGGCTTGGTTTTATGACAGCATAGTCTTGTGAAAGCAGCACATGTGCCACAGTGCACAGAGGTGAGGGCCAGAGGATCTCTGCTATGGGCTCTAGCAGCCCACAGTCACAGCTGGTGCTGGAGATCTACAGAAAGTGCCTCATTTTCTACCCCATCTACACAGAAATGATACTAATGTTTTCCAGTAAAATGCAAGTCCAAGTGCATCTTGCATGAGCCCACACACTGGCACAAAAACACCACTCACCTCCTACTCAGCAGCAGAAAGTCCAGCTCCAGTTCAAATGACACAGGTGAATGCAGGAGCAGACTGTGAGTGTGGATTCAGACTGTGGTTTTGCACCATGTGTGCAAAAAGAGAACTGTTTGCACAGGGTAGTGTGAAAGTTTGCCAGTCGACTGAGCCAGGTAGGTTGCTTGAATGGGAAAGGGATTGAATGTGAGGAATGCAAAACAGTATCTAATAAACTAAGTGATGGGCAAGAGGTAGAATTTTAACTGAAAAAACAACATATTTTAAATCTTAGAATAAATCTTAATTCTAAAATTCATTCAGGAAATCCTGACAGACACTGAAGTAACCATGGGCTCCCTGGCACATATTTTTTGAGTTATTAAAATAGCTCAGTAGTTATTTCTGGATTGAACAGTAACTGAGGACTAATGTCCAATGCCAGTAAAACCCTGATCTGTACAAATGAAACCCAGCTCTAAATCCATACCCAAGAATAGGCAAGTGAGGAATGTCAGACTACATCTGAATACAGAAGACATTAATATCTCCAAACCTATCTTATAAGTACCACCTTGATTCAGCAACAACTCCAACTCCTGGCTCAATGGCAAGCGAAAGTTTGACTCTAACCCCAAACCTACACATGTCTTGAAGCCTTGTCCTATCTCCTCCAGCTGTGTTGTGTGTGTGGAGTGATCAGTGACTCCCAGACTCAAAATTGCTCTCAGCTAGATGGTTCTTTTCAGCTGCAATGCTAAAACCTGATCAATAAACCCTTGTAATCCAGGAGAAATGGCAACATCTGGGTTCACAGCAAGAGCTAGAATTAGAAATGGTGTCTAGGACAATATGAGGATGTTTGATGGCTTTTGGAGAAGTCTCCTATCCAAGTATGGGACTAACATGATGGGGCTGTGCATCTGTGTATTGAAAACAGACAGAGCTTGCTGTTCTTTCCTGAAGACAACTGCACTGTCTTATGCTTGGATTCTGAGTTGAAGTGTGAAGCATGCACTGGATCTAATAAGGGTTACCTAGGTTTACAACCATTGCTATATGTATTTTACTTCAGGACTGATGTCAGGTGATGTATTAAAAAATCTTGGTGACAGATGTTCATGTTTTCGAGCAAGCAAATTTCAATTAATTTGGTACTATACATGTCACTTGGGCTAGTTGCTAGGAAGTCTCAGAATGAGATTAAGAAATTAGGATAAAGTTTCCATTTGGCTGCATGGACTTGCAGTCCTGTTTTGTCAAGAAAAGCACTGTTTGTGCTGATTGAAGCATGCTAATGAAGTGCAAATATTTCAGATTGTTAAGTTTTGGTGAGTACAGATACTAGTGGATAACATATATGGAGTATTTATCATTATTGCATATTATTATTCATTATTACTGTTATTGTTATTATTGTTAACTTTACTGTGGACTATATTTATTTTTTTGCAATTTAAACTAAAATATCCAAACCAAGAGACAAAGAAGGAGGGGGAGAGGAGGTCAAATCCCACAGCAGTGGGAGCTGCTTCCCACGAGGCCCTGTCCTGACAACAGCGCCAGGATTTGCAGGTGCAGACCCCTGAAAATAACAGCAGAAAAACAACAGCATAAAAACAATTAAGGAAAAGTACGGCCAAAGAGAGTCTGGAAAACACTGCCTCATCAGCTCCAGGAGGAGGTTTTGGAGCTGCAGACCACAGGCTCCCAGCATTACAAAGGCTAAGGCAACGGGGTGCTTAAGGCACAGTGCAGCACACATGTGAGACAAGCACTGTTTTGTAGCAGGGTGACAAGTCCTGGAAGTTTCTATCCATCTCCCCGAGGGCTTCCAAGCCTTTACAAGAACAGCTTGTCAATAAGGGACATAAACAGCAGTTCCCTGCAGCCGAGGTGATGGTGCTGGGATCTGTGATGGGTCACAAACAGTTCGTTTGCGCAGATGGAGCCTTTTATGGATCGCGCCTGCCTAGCTCAGATGTAGGTGTTCCCGGTCCCAAAAGGCTTCTTCAGCACTTAGCCCTGAGCCTGACAGGCGTCACAGCTCCTGGCCAAAGGAGAGGCTGGATTTGGGCGTCTCAGGCAGACTGGAATCACTCAGTGAGTTACGTCTAGGGATCACTGATGTTTTATTTCCAGGTGTGTCAGGGAGCCAAAAAAATCTTAATTTTTTTCCCTTTTTTTTTTCCTCAAGTAGGGTGTGACATAGTATGTTCATGGCTGCTTAGCTAAAAACAACATGAAACCCAACCCTACTTATTAGGTATTTGCTATGAAATAGATATGATAGCAAGTCAGAATGAAATGGGAAATGACCCCTTTCCCTCCTCTGAATATGATGTCAGGCACTATTCACCCACACATGCAATTGCTGATTTCATGCTATTATTCCATTGTGTTAGAAGGATTCTTTGAAACTTATAACAGATCTTTACCAGTAATTTAAACTGGCTACCAGTCTCCATCCTGGTTACTGCACATCTACTGCCAAGACGCTGTTTTGGTAACAGTTAATAATCATCTGTCTGGACTACCTCACCATAAACATTACAGGGTTTCATCACTCATGTTTTATTTAATTCCACTTGTCATCAAGGTCTATTATTGGAGTCTTACAATTTTGTTCAAGAGAGCTGATTTTTACTACTGTTGAAAGCTCCTCTACACAGTTTTTGCACTTTATTCTCCTGAGCTAGGATCCTTTCCTTTTGGATCTCAGGTTGACATAAGATGTTTATTCAAATAAATTCATTAGATGATTGACAACATATAGGAGTCCCTGGTGGAATATGCTTGAGGTGCCAGGGGGAAAAAGAGGAAAATTCAGGAGGTTAGTAAATCACTTGCGCTAAATGTAACCACCTGTCTTTGATTTTACATCCCTTGTTCCCACCCTTGTTCCCAAAGGTACAAAAGCAACACCCAGCTGAAGAAGGTATAAATTGAAATCATCCTTTTCCATGCACATCATCCTCTGCTCGCTGCCTTGGTTTTTGTCCTGTTGTGACCTCATACACTAAGTCTGAAAGCATGCAGTGCAAATGAAACAGATAGCTGCCTGGAATAAACCAAATGATTAAAATGGTCAAAGATTAAAATGGGAATAATGAAGTAACAGTCCTTTCAAGCACTGCTGTTGCACAGAGTCTCAGGCAGGACTCACATGAAGCGAGCACTTCAGGCCCTGTAGTGAGGAGTGATGGCCCCACCA
Organism: Phainopepla nitens; assembly: GCA_013400175.1. NCBI lineage: Eukaryota > Metazoa > Chordata > Aves > Passeriformes > Bombycillidae > Phainopepla > Phainopepla nitens. The sequence goes on along the minus strand of VXBQ01006424.1, from coordinate 333,086 downwards.
CTCGCATGCCTTTGCTCTGCTTTTTCTCTGTCCCCTGACTCTGCTTTTCCTCTGTTGCCAGGAGGAAAGGCTGTAAGGAAAAGTCTGGCACCAAGCAGAGAGCATGCAGGCTGTAGTCCTGAAGGGTGCCGGAAGGCAGGATGAAGGTTTCTATGCCAAGGAATGCATGTTTGTGCACAGCAAACCAGCTCCAAATTGAAGGAGTCCAGAAAAGGCAGTTGCTGGGTTGGAATGAGCCTCCTGCGTTCCACCAGCCCAGAAATCCACTAATTTGATGTGTTTTGATCAGAAATTCCCTTGTAAACCTGAGAATCCTCTCATCATCAAAGCTTGCTCAGAGCTGCTGCTTCTTGAAAAAAAGTTTGACAAACCAGTGTTTTTCTGATAGAAAAAATAAAATCTCTCCTTGCCCTTCTGTATGCAAGCCAGCAGTGAAATATGTTTTAACAAAGAAGAAGAAGGCATTTCTTTAAAGTCAACAGCAGATGCTCCAGTGAGTATGTTTTTACATCCAGTCTCTGAGCACACTGACATAGCCAGGCCTAGGCAGATGTGTTTGCACTGTGTGCAGGCACCACCTCAGTTCTCCTCTGCAAGAAAGTCACATCAGTATAGCCCAAAGCCTGAAAGAGTAAGTCCTGCTCAGTGTGTGTGTATAATCAACTCAAGCCCAGGACAGTGCTACGCCATGGCTGCTATGCAGCCGAAACTGATGGGTTTTTAGATTGCTCCAAGTGCAAGTGGATCAGAAGCACAACATTCTGTATTTGTTCATGTAGAAATCTCCCACCCTGAGGCTCTTGGATGTGTTTTGCCAACAGAAACAAACAACTTTTCTCTTTATACCACAGTTCCTCCTGTCTGTCCTGTGATTTGTTCTCTCCCTATTGTTCCTGACCTTTCTCCAATTCAAACCTGCAACTCTGGGCACAGTGCTTGGAGTAATCACTGATTATCATCCAGCAACTAGAAGTCTTCTCTATAGGAGAACTGATTTTCTTCTCTTGTTTTCCTTTTATTTGCATTATTCACTTTCATCTTAGATTTCTTCTCTCCAGCCACTGCCTTTAACCTTCCCTTATTCAAAAGCAATCTTTATTTCAAAATATTTTCTCTGCTTTCAGCATGTGTTTATTTCTGAAATTCCTTCACATCTGTCATTTGTGATCTTATTGAGTTTGTCTTGCTGCAGCACCTTTCCTTTCTTTTCTCTCTCTTCTGAAGGACATGGCCTAGGACTGGACACAGCTGTGTTTTGGCCACATATAGCGGTGAAACTCTATGCTCAAGGTGCAACATGAACTTCAGATAATCTGAGAAAACAAACTTGGTGAACATTGCTGTCCATAGAAGAGAGCCTGTACCCTTCATCGTTTGCCATAGTCTTTTGAAATGATAGTCCTCTCCTCCAGAGAGGGCACAGAAAACTCACCTATGCCAGACTATGAGCAGGGGTATTTGTGGAGAACCCACCAAGCATTCTTCTTTTTGAGCATTCCTAGGGCTGAGAGGCTGATGTGTTGCCCATGACTGCACCCCAGACATAACATGGTAAAAAAAATTCACCTCTTCCTCTTTTGCATATCCTGCCCACTTTACCCAGCTGAAGTAACACCTTTCTTCTGAATACTTTGCTGCGTATTCTCCTTTTCTTCTGGTTAGAAGGAAGGCTTCCCTCAGGAGGGCAGATGAGTCAAACTGCCCACAGGAACCAGTACCTCTGGCAGGATTTATTTCTAGTACTTTTCTTAGGGAGCTGGGGAGCCCCAAGCAACATTAACAGGTGGTTAAGAGGGCAGAGAAGGAGAAGGAGGGAATTTGGGGCTCTAAAGAGCCATCTTCCTCCCTTCAGTGGCTGGAACCAGAGATTTTCAGGGAGATGTCCTTCATACCTCTGTGTGTGCTCTTGCCATGTTACTCTCCCCATTCTCACCACCCCCTGCCTTGGGAAGAGAAAGGCAGGAAGAAGCCCAGCATAGGCAAGCACAGGCAGAACAGCTGCAGGAGCAGCTGGGTCAGATGCCAGAGTATTTGGCACAGTTTTTTGCTGGCCATATTCAGCCTTTCACTGCTGTTAGCTCCAAAGCCCATCTCCCACTCCTGCTCAGAGCTCCTCATCTCAGCTTCATTCCTTTTGGCCCCCGGCTCCTGCTGCCTTGCTTCTCCTCTCCTGGCTGGGCCAACCTCTCTTGTTCCATTCCCTCCTCCCTCCTGCTGCTGCTTGCCCAGCCTATTTTGGACATGAACTCCCTGTCACTCAGAGAGCCACACAGAGCCTGGCACACTGGGGTCTCTTTTCAGGCACTGCTGTAATAACAACTGCAGAATCACATTGTGCTTATATCTTTACTAGTTTATACAGGAATATACAGTGGTGTTTTACAAGGCTATAAAATATATATCTTAAAGGAAACAAGCACAGGAAAACAGGAGAAGTGGGGCCAGATCAGCTGATGTAAATAAAGGCTGCATTGAATTAAATAGTGCTGCAACTATTTACAGCAGCTGTAGGACCTGACCTGTGGCCCCTTCCCAAAGCAGGGACTTGCTCCAGCCCCCTGCCTCCGTTGTGGCAGAAAGTGAAGTGAGCTCCCCGTGCCCACCCAGTGGAGAGGGATGGTGGCTGGGAGGAGGAGGTGCACCCTCGCTCCAGTCCACCTAGGGGTGAGACACAGCCGTGTGGCAGCTGCAGGTGGGCATGCTGACAGCCCAGCTGCTGTCCTGTGCCTGGCGGTGAGGCAGGGACACATCCTCCTCTGCCCATCGCCTGTGCCTTGCCATGGAGCAGCTGCAGTTCCTCTGGAGCTGGGCAGGAGTCACAGTGATCATCAAACAGTACCATTTCAGGTCTCTAGAAACTACATGTGAGGTCAGATCAAATCCAGCTTTGATTTCTAGGTGCTGGGAAGAAAACAGGGGAAATCATTTGGCAAAGTTCAAACCTTGTATTTTGACATTTTCTGGTTTGAGGAGAAGCTGAATTCAGTTCAGTTTTGCCTGAAACGAGAAGAACTTTCTATTCAGCCACTAAAAATTATAAACTTGTGCTTCTGTAGGACTTTCTGGATTACATACACAGTATGTACAGGACAGCACATTTTATTTTTCCAGGATCTGATTCTTTTCAAAAATAAAAATTCCAACAGCAGTCTTTGAGGAGTGGTAGTATCCCACTGAGGCATCAGAATGACATGAATTTTTATCTCTGGCAAGCTGCTGTATTGAATACTTACAGAATCAAGTTATACAAATAAAACAAGAGGACTAACTCTGTAGAACTAAACTAAGAAAATGGATAAAGCTATTTTTGTGTCTTTTTTTTCCAGGACTTTTCAGGAGTGAGGGATGTTTCCTCTGTAGGAATGCAGTTCTGTGGACAGTCAGAAGGGCCCATGGGTAGGAAGTGCCAGCTTTTCCCTCAACCAGACCATCTCAGTTGCCATGAGTCATTTAGAGATCTATCTTCAAAATACTGCCTTACAAAAACCTACCTGTATCAAATTTTAATTTTGAAAAGAGTCTAGATGTCAAACAATAGGACCATATGGTATTTCTTTCTATGCTGAGAAAAATAATCAGAGAACTGCAATGATACACTTTAAAATCTGTTTTGTCACATCTCTGGAAAAGTGTAGATTTCAATGGTTCTTAATTTCATTTAAAAACAAAACCCAACAAGGTAAAAATACCCCAAACCCTTCCAACCAGCTGTAAAGAAAAAGTGTAAAGCTATCTCAGCACAGCAGTCAGCTTCCTGAGATGGCCACGAAAGGACGATGAAAGGAGGTCATGTGCGGAGCAGCTCTTCCAGCTCACATCTCCAGCGGCTGCAGTGGCGCTCACCTTGGCCAGGGTACAGAGGGTTTGCATCCTCGGGATGCTCCCCAGCAGGGCAGCCCCTCACACCTGCACAGCAGGGCTGTAAATTCCTGCCAAAGCACCACGGCAGGTTTCTGCTCTGGGGACAAAACAATACTGAATCAGGCCTAGACGTGTTCAGGTTTGGATTTCCAAGGATCTTTAATTCCGGTTTCCAAGACTGTAAACACGCAGTGATTAACAGTCTGGAAGCACTCACCATTTCCCCCATGGCCTGAGCCTTAATGGCAATCCTGGGGAGGGAGGATGATGGGCTAAATCCCATCTTTTGTTGAAATCCATGAGAAATTACTTGCCAGCGTGCATTGGAAGCAAATGCTTTGGCTGTGCTGAGGAGCTCTGCTCTTGGCCCTCGCAGAGCTGCGCGCATCTGCGGCAGTGCAAAACTGCTTTCAAATGCTGCAAAGCACACCTTTCAAATGAGCTGAATAAGCACATCAGAGAGAGGCAAGGAAGGAAAAATGTGCTAAGATGTGATTGCTAAATAAGAAATCAGCAAGGCCCGTTTGGCACCGGGAATGCTTCTCCCTGCAATTTGGCAGGGCTGCCTACATGTTGCACAGGTGCAAATGACTTCTCCAGGGACAAAGCACTGCGAAACTGGGCCTCTTTTCCAGCAGAAGACAAGTAGGGAAATAAAACCTCTGGACCAAACCCTGCTCTCATTAACACTACTGAATTCTACTGACTGAAAGCAAAACGCTCTCTTAGATCAAGCAAAAAGAAACTTTAATATCTTGTTTTCCTAATTTGACCAGAAGGTACCAGCAGGTGCAGTCTCCTCCATGCTGAAGGAGACAGGTGGGAGCCTGAAGTAGTGAAGGAGAGGTTTTCTCACCATCTTGTTAGCAGCGCTCTCTACATACCATTTAACCGTTCCAAACATTATTTGTGGTTTACATATTCCCTCCATCTCCACCTTGGCTTGCATGCATGCTGCTCACTAAGATATGTACGATGTGGTCCTGCTGCATCCCACCCCCTCCCTGGAGCTGGAGCTGGAGTCAATTTTCCAATATCAGGGGTGTCACTGACATCCAGCAGCTCTGGAGCTTCCTTGACTCCTGTGATTATCGTGCAACAAATCCCAGGGCAGAGCTCAATCACGGGCGTTACAGCTGCATGGGGCTTTCTCAGTGGTGTCATCATACAACAGAGAATACATTACAAATACCTCTATTTGCCTTTTGTTTGCAGGGAATGCAAAAAGAAGCCATGAGGAAGCATGTACCATATCATATCATACCAATAGGCATTTTTCTTAGTTATTAATTAGGAATTAAAAGGAAAATGTTCTCTAATGGTAGCCAAATCTAAAGAAAAGCAGCTTTTACAAAGTTTTGCCATTTTTTGTTTTGTTTTTTTTTGCTGGGAAAAACTGTTAAAATAGTTTGGATAAACTAATGTTTATCTAAATGTTCAAAGTGTGCAGAGGTCTTTGATATCAGAGCAATCTCTTTGTGGCCTGGCTTTTTGACATACACCCTGCTGGCCTTTACTTTGTATGCTGCAAACACTAGAATATTATACTCAGATACAGAAGAAGTCAATAAATACATACTTTAATTAAAATAATGTCCCCTGCCCACAAGCTGCTGATAAACATCACAGTCTTCCATTCCTGTTTTTTATGTTTGTGTTGTTTCAGGAATTTACCATATGTTTATTGAGCTACAAACTTGTTTGTTTTCTTCATTTTACAGATCAAATGCATAGAGTTGTTATCATTTGATGCAAGCTTCTGCTATTACAGAAATATGAGGTTCTTACATAATTGCAAAAGAAAATTGTAGAAGATATGTTACACAATTTATGCAACTTCCACTTTCATCTCAGCTCTCTTTGCTTCAGGACCTTCCATTCCTTTAACAATTTTCTCCAAATTATTCAGTTGTTCCCCTCTAATGTCACTCTGCTGTGATGACAATATATAATAAAGCTGCACGCACCCAGCACCAGTGGGTTAAAACTTCACTACAATATGAGTATTATTCCACCAGCTTGATGAACTCATTTACAACTATGGTACAGGTGATAAAATTACAGAGCTGCAAATCCCTTTGGTCTTCTAGAGTCCTCTAGCTGATGTCATTTCTCACCAGGAATTAATATGTTATTTCTTACCAGAGAGCTGAGAAGTGCAGGGAAGGTAGATAGATATGATTATTAAATGTAGTGTGTGCAAGAGGGGAAAAGATGCTGAAGTGAAATATACACAAAAATTAATAGCTTTCCTGATCTGAGCTCATGTTTCTCATGCTCTTTGGATTACAGTAGGGTTACCCTTCTGGTGTCTGCACCCCAGGGATTCACATCTGTGTAAATGTGGTAATAGAAAAAGGCCCTCATGATGAATTCATGAATTGTTCTCATTGACACTAGTTGATACTTTTACTTGGACAAGTCTCCTTTGCAGGTGCACTGACCACACACTAATTGAAAGGATTATTTTCATAACTTTCTGTGCAGTCTGCAAGGCTTTCTGTGAAAAGCATAATTGTTTCAACCAGCTGCTTGGAGTTGTTTTTATTAATTTCTTTAGATCCAACAATGCTGGATCGGCATATTTGAGACTCTCCTTCAAACTGCATACGAGCATAAATAAAATTAGTGAATGTGGATCTTCTGTAGGAGTGAAATTTGTTTGCAAGTACAGAATTTCTGTGAGGAGGAGAATTGCTTTTGAAATGTACTTTTTCTCCCAGCCTCTTGCTATTTTTACCCTCATCCCCACAACAAATCTTTAATGTGCAGTATGTCTGCATGGCACCTGTTGGGATTAGCTGGGACCCGAGCAGACACATTACCAGTCCACGCATTTGCACTGCCTGAAACATCTAATCCCGAGTTTTTGCTGTGTGAATCTCCAACCACAAAGGGTTCTTCAAGCAGTTTTATTCCCCTTTCTTGAGTGAAAGCCAAGTCTCTTACCATAAGACTGGCCATAATGTCTGAAAAGCCTTATGAACTCAGTCCTTAATTCATATAGCAAACAAGTGATATTAAAAAAGAGTCCATGGAACAATTACTTGGATGCCACCTTGGTACCTCTCCACTTCTTTGCTTGGGGGAAATGTTCAAGGTGTGGAAATTACTCTGGGCAAGTTGAGCAAAACCAGTCTGGGAAAAACACACAATCCCCTAGAGACAGAGAGCAAGGATATGAGATCCACTCACCCCTCAGCCTCTCTTCCCACCTCAACTCAGCCCCTCAACATCTCGGGGACCAGAGGGTTTAGCTTTCAGGTGAAAATCCTGAGGTCTCCCTGCAGCAGCTGAGCAAGATTTACACAGGAAAAGGGGATCCAGTCCTACCTCTTTCTCCCAAGCCTTTAATGGAGAAGTCAAGGTCTCTGCTACAGCCTGGGTGTCTGTACTCTGCCTGCCTGTCGCAGCCACTCTTCCACCTCCATTCCTACTCCCTTCCAGATGGGAAACTACAGCCAAGCCCTTCTCTTGTCTCACCCCTTCCTTCTGGCATTCCACACACTCAGCCATTGAGTGGGGCTCCAAACACCCTCTGAGAGTCCTCCTCACCCTTGGCAGTGGGAAAAGCACCCTGAGCCTCTTTCTTTCCTTACATTTTGGGTCTGGCTCGCATGTGTCACATGCCATGAGACTGTAGAAATGCAGCACATGTCATGAGATCATTGGCAGCCAAGCATCAGCTCTGAGATTGACCTAAAAACCATCAGGAGGATGACATCACTGGAGCAAAACCCAGAAAAGGTGCAAAATGGTGCTTTGGTGGCTGAAATATGATGCAGGAATTTCTGAGCAGAGAGCATTCAAGATTTTGAGCTTTCTTAATGTAAAACATCCATGTAACTGTCAGCCTCCTTGTAGTCCCACAAGCTCACTAATAACACCTTTGCTCCTGTGGGAAAGGTGGTTTTGTTGGGCAAACTCTGTGACTTCCCTCTTACTGCTGCTGTCTGGGGCACTAGAAAACAATCACACATGTTTAGAAACCAGGCAACAAGCCTTGTAAAACCAAGAGGCTGTCTCAGAAATTACTGTTAATATGCAAGTAAAAGTAGGGTTTCCTAATTTTCTTGATTTGGACTCACCAGAGTGGGATATATTTGTTACTTCTTCTCTGCACTCATTTAAGATTAAAAAAAAATTGTTTTGGAAAGAAAGATATTCTGGAATTTATGAAAAAATACTGTAAATATTTTGGGTATTTCCAGGAAAATAGCAAGCATTGGCAATACAACTGGTCAAAAAAAAAATGGAATTACCATTTCTGGACATATTTTAACATGTTCAAGCTTGTTTCCATTACAAATCAGAACAAAACTTATATAGTTTAAATTTCATGGTATTTCATACCAAGAAGAAAAACTCCTCTTTTTTCAGACAGTGAAATCAGTGTTTTGATAATATTCTCATGTAATTAAGTAAAGCTTCTACTAGTGTAGCAGAAGAGATAACAGGGATAAAATAGCTAATGGTCAAAGGAGACAGAGATTGTCTTCCAGAGAAGTTTCATCCAATGCTTAAGCAGATGTCAGGGCAGCACCTCTAAGGTTACTCTGTTACTTTGGGGATGACCTTCTATGCCATCCTACGTCCTGCCTGCCACATGCCCACCTTTCCTCCCTGGCCTGCTCAGATGCTATTCCTTCCCCTGACCTGCATGGAAAGCTCTCCCCACTCTGTGCTGCAGTTTTGCCTCCATCAATCCTGGGCACTCATGAGGACTAAGGACATGGCAAAGAGTCTGGCCAGGGGTCCCACCTACTTTCCTTTGGCCATGGTGCTTCAATAGGATCAGCATTTCTTTTGGCCATGAACAGCAAACCCTCCACAAAACTTTTTACCACGTTCCCACCTTCTGCTGCTGCTCGCTTCCCAGTGCTAGGAGTGAATTGATCTCTGAGGAGCCCAGGTTGCAGCCTGTCTCAGAGCAGGCAAAGGTTTTCTTTGGCAAGAAACAAAAAAGTTTTCTGCACGGGGCCCCGCGTGGCTCAGCACGGCCAAGGGCTGCATTGTCCTGCAGTGCAGCTGAGGAGCTTCTCTTCTGTCTAAACAGGTTTGTAAATCAAATACTGCTTTATTCATGTTTGCTCTCACTGTTTGCTCTCATCATTCCTGATAATCATACTCAGCTCTAAAGTTTGCTCCTAAACTTCCCAGAAAAGCTATGTACTGCATTGTAAAAATGCAGTGTGTTATTCTACCAATTAAAGCAAAGATAAAGCAGGACCTAGTCAGTAAAAAGCGGGACCTAGCTGGCAAAAAGCAGGATCTAGTCAGTAATCACAGCATTCCAAACACCTCCAAGATACAAAGAGCCCTGTAACATGACTTTCTGGTAACACTGTCGTGAGTCTTATTTAGGAAATAGCAGGGGATGATGATGATTCTCCTCCTACAGGGCCATCCTGGTACAGAATATGCTCCCAAGAAAGACATGCATGGACCCTCACTAAAGAGCCTCTTACATCTTGCCAGGATGGTTCTGCCTGTGGCCAGAAAGCCATGCAGGATGTGCCCCTTGCTAGTGGTCAATGGACAACATCTCTGTAAAGCTGCTCATGTTCACAAGGGGCCTTCGTACAGCTATTGGATTTCGTGCCACAGGGTCTTACCTGAAGACTAGCATTTAAATCAATTTTTGTTCATAAAACCATTTATAACAAATAAAGCATGCTTTACTTGGCCTTTAAGAAAACACTAAAGCCATGTTACTATTTTTCCTAAATAAAAACAAATTTTCCATCTCGCCCTGCCTGGTATTACTAGTAATAAGGACAGCTAACAAGTGCTTTCTTGGTAAGAGACAGCCCTGGTTAAACAGCCACTAAAAACACTCCTATCTACACCACAGCTGCATCTGCTACAGCACAGGGTTCTTTTCATCTGTGATCCAAACCCTGGGTTCCTCAGCGAGAGAAGACTCGCTCTGCTGTTGGGTGGCATTTTGCCGGACTAAGAACCGATTTGCCCACATTTGTCAAAGGCTGATCCTCAGCAGGTGGCATTTATTTGAAACCGGACATGGCAGGTGGTTTCAGCCTAGAAACACATTTTTGCACAGATTCCAATTAAGTGTTTATAAGCTATTGGTTATATAAAACTGAAATCGGTGATGTTGGCAAGTTTTCTGTGCTTTCTCTGTGTGCTAACAACTCGGCTTAACTTTTGTTTGTTGTTGTGAGGCTTTCAAGTGTATGTCAAATAATAACATTTTAATTTGCAAGGAAATTAGTAGTTGGAAAACTATAAGCCCTTACAAGTATGCATGCACACATAAGTGGACTACACTCAGTCCATTAAAATTACTTATGTTATTAAATTTGTAATAAATCCTAAATGTGGAATGGCACGTGCTGAATCACTGAGGTATTTGACAAAGATCTGTTTAAAGGGTTACTCTGGGGCCCCAAATTCCATTTTTAAAAACAAGGCCCTATTGAACCTGATCAATGGGTTTTCTGTGATTCCATCCCCTTCACGTCCCCCAGCAACTTTAATTAAGGGCTTTTGGGCAACTTTAAAGGTTGCTATGTATTATTTTTAGCTATAGCTGTGAATTGCTAAGGAAGAACATGAGAACATACCTTCGTTGATCTTAATGCCTCCCTCTTCAGGAGCGGCTGGGAACCTTTCCCTCGCATGCGGGCCGTGGCTGGCATCGGATTCTCCGGAGCCAGCTGGCGGGGCAGGCACGTTCGGCTGTCACTGCTGGCAGGCAGGGGACATTCCACCCCAGCTCTGTGCAGGGAAGGTCAGGGACCAGACCTGGTACTGCCAAAGCATCTCAGGACAGCGGCGACGGATTTGGCAGGCGAGAGCCGCAGCCCTGCGGGTGTAACGTGGCCAGACTGCAGACAACAGCCTTCACCAGCTGCGGGGCTGGCAGGAGCAGGTTCAGCTCTTGTGCTCATCAGGCCCAGAGTCTCCTTCTGTTTGTCTACTTTTAAACCAGAATTTTCTGTGCTACATGTAAACAAAGTAAAGGGACTGGTGGGTTTGTTGAGTTGGGTTTGTTTTTTTTTTTTCAGGACAAATTATGATATCCATTCTTTTTAAAATTTTTTCCTGGTATTCTTTGAATGAGAAATGGGGCCATCCCATCAGGACAAAGAGACTTGGCCAGTATGCCAAAACTTCAATTACAGCTAAATGAAAAAAGTAAGAATGAAATGTATTTTATTCATTTCAGCTGTTATGTCTTAATGCAAAGAAATCACTTTGCACAGTTCTGTAACTGACACCAATTTCTAATCTCCAATACTATTAACTTCTAAATCCCCGTTATAAAGAACATTGGCAGAATACCAGAGACTAGTGCAGCTAAATAAACTTAGTTGGACCTGGTGTTTTATTTTCTTTTTTTTCTGAAATGCTGAAAAAAATCATTAAACTATTTTGTTAATTGCTGATAACATTTTGATTAGTTAGATTTCCTCTTTTGGCTGCAATAGACACATTCCTGGAGCATGAGCATGTTTGCCTTTGGGACAAACAAAAAAAAAGAAGAAAGAAAGAGAGACCATTTTTTGAAATGACAAAATGTATTGTTATAGGATTAGAGACAGGATAGCTCCAGGATTATGCTGTATCAATAACTCAATTTAAGAGGCCTATGAATTGAAACTAAATATTGAATAGCTGTAGGGAAAGGGCATTGTTAAGGAGCAATATCTGTGTGAAAACTTGATTGTTTCATCTCAGCTGGACTGAAACAGTTTTCTGACAGCTCAGAGACCGTCTCATACAAGCTAGAAAACCTTAAAACATTTATTTCTCACTATCACTTCACTAAGATGGCACTGAAAAAAACAATCCAAATCTCAGATGTGCACAAATAAATATTAAATAAAAACAACCTTGACAGAAATGTTTCTATAAGTCAGGGATGGGCTTTGAGCAAGGCTCCTGCCTTAACATCATCATTCCAAAGGAATCTGCAAAACTGTCTTCTGCCAACCTTGACTTTAGTGATGTTCTAAACCAATGTAGCATCACTTCTACGCTACAAGATTTAATTGGGACCTTAAACAGAGCTGTGCCAAGTGGGACAGTGGAAGTAATTACCAGATTTAGATATTCTGGCATTGTGGACAGAATTTCCTAAGCACAGGAAATGAATTATAGCAGAATATCCTTAGACTCAAAACTTATTGGCAGGGAGGAAGGGAAGAACAATGCAGCCTTGGTTACATGCTGACGAGCTTTGGCTGATTTGCTGTGTTACCATTTTAGTCTGTGTGTGGCTATTTAATTTTTTTTCCTCAAGAGAGCTGAAGTTCTAACACCATCTAAGTCAGAGCTTGGAGAGCTTTTTCCATTTTGTATCCAAGGAACAGTTGGGTTCACAGAGGACTGAACAAAAGGAGAATATCAAGAAAATATGGGTTGCTCTTACTTGAGCATAGGATCTTCCATGAATAAGAGCTTCTTGTGATACTAAAATGGGCTATAAAAAAATCTCCTTCTGTTTCTGACTTTGCAGTCTGGCCGTGCCTGTGTCCGAGTGTCCTTTGATAAATTCAGTGTTCATGAAAAACTCTTGACTCAGAAGCCATAGAGAAAAAGATCTGCATTTACCTCACCTAATTTGAGACATTTGCATGGGATCCCTTGGCATGGAGTGTGACACCAAAGGCTCCCTCAGTAATCCCTGCAGACAGACCAGCACACCCCTTCCTTTCATGGTCTGAGTTGCCCTCTGTCAGATCATCCCTTTAGCAGGCAAGTCTCCCATCATGCTTATTACTTAGGTAATAAGCCAAGACCAAAGCCAAGACCTTAAAGTGGCTGCAGAGAACATGAGCCTGGGCCATTGGACAGAGCAGACAGACAGAGGAGCATGTGCCAAGGGGCCCAGTGGCTGAGTACTTTCACTGTGGCTGTCAAGGCTACCAGCAGGGCTGCAGTGTAGGTCAAACACTGCACATCCATGACATGCTCAGTCAAAAAGGAGGTAAGATTGCATCACCTTTACCAGATGTCACAAATGGATCTCAGATGGTAATTTTCTACTGTACGTACTGGCATCTCAAGCAAAATATGATCCAAAAGAACAGGCTCTGTGCGCCATTATCAACCCCCTAAGCCTGTTGTCTTACCACTGTGACATCATTAGCTGCACATCTGCCTCTAAACCAAAGGTGGTTTTCTAGCCTGACTCTTATCCCACGTCCACTCTGAATAAGCTCTGCATAAAAGACACTTGTTAAAGTTCAGCTGTAGCAAGGGGTTACATCAAGAGATGGCAGACAGGAAGGCCCAAGCCTCCATCACTGAATACAAAGATATATGGCCTATTGTCTCCTTATGGCTCATGTGATACCCTTGATAAGAAGAATGTAAGTGTCTGGCAGCCATACAGAGTGAAATCTATACCCCAGGAATGCACATAAGTCAACTTCTACTTAAGCCTTAAATGATGGGTATATGTATAATAGTAGCACTGAGAAAATGTGAGGTTTTCCAGTTCAGTGGCCTAAACCGATGGGAGAAGAGCAAGTTGGAACTGATCTGAAAAAATATTTGAAGGGAGTTTAAATCAACTAGAAATGTTTTTTCCTCTGGCATTCTAATAAAAATTAAGATTCCAAAAAAAAGATGAAAAGGAGGAAAAGATGGTTCATCCTGTGTGTTAGCTTCCCAGTTTATTATGAGACCAATAACTACACACTTTCCCCCCCACTAGTTCTAACCAACAGAAATTTCATGCCCCTGATTGTAAGGCTCAAAACTACTGGTGCGTCTACACCTGCATTCAGCCCCATAAAACTTTGCTAAAAAAAAAAAGCCAAATCCTACAAAAAAAGCCTGTCTGAGGTTGAGCTGGAAAATATACAGGTCTTTTTTACCTTGAGTTGGATGGCATGACAGCAAACAGAAGAAATAAAACAGTGTTCCCTACTGGCATCATATTCATAGGGGAGAAGGTCTCTGTCAGTCAGATACTGCACAGTGCTGGAGCCTCCTGCATCCTCATGCTCCTTTTGATAAGGGAGACAATCAATGAGAGCCAAATCATGACACGGCAATGGCCTTTGCTCCTTAGAGCAACAAGGCCTTTTAGGGATAATTCAACTTAAGCATAAAAGAAAAGAAGCAGAACTGAGCCTATGTTCCCTAGCAGAGGGAGCTCTGGGCATGTCTGGGTGATATCTTCAGACTCACTAGCGGGTCACTCTGTACCAAAAGTCAGTGTATTCTCCCATTCATGCATTTGCCTTGCAAGAAACAGTGGGGACGATGCTGTGAACTGCATAAGCACAGGGTGGCTACTGTTTCTGTGACCTCACCCACCCCTGTTCCAGAGCACAAATAAGGAATTTTTATTCTTTAACAGAGTCAGGAGTACCCTATAATCCAAGCAACTTCATAATGAACAAGTTCTCATTTAGTGTGAGGCCTTATTCATTGCATGCCTTACTTACAGCATACTGTTAAAACAGCCACGATGTTGCCCTGACTCTGTTTTGGTTTTGGACTAAACACAGTACAGTAAGTCAAACATTATTGGTCACAATGGTAATGCGCAATGTATATAATGTGCTTTTATTGCTGCAAGGCATAGCTGAAATATTTACAAAGAATACATGAAATAACAGCAAGATTCATGTTCTGTTCCTTATTTGTAAGGTATTTTATTAAAAAGAATCTGAGGTTCATAAATAAAATAGTAATATCACTTATTTCCAGATACTAGTTCCAGCTTGTTGATTTTAATAGACAAGTATAACACTTCAAATGTGGAAACACAGTGGGTAATATTTATATGAAATCTCCAAGAACCGTGGTATTTTGCTCATGTGGAATATCATGGCATTTTGCCTGGATCAAGTAACCAGCAGATTAGCACATTAACACTTTTAAGAAACATGCGTGTAATCCACTCTGAATGTGGTCTTTGACTCCTGGTAGGAATACCTAATGATTTTCAAATTGGCGCGTTACTTTATAAAGCAAGTCAAACAAACAGGAATTGCAGAGCAGCTTTGGTTGGGGTGGATGGCATAAGCACACACATGTTATCAACAGAGGAGACAGGATCAACTCTACAGCCACAGAAGGATTTGCAGTATCTACAGAGATGCAGGAGTTTTATGGCTTTATTGCTCTATGTGAGCGGGTAAGTGGATATAAACTGCTCTGCTCATTCACAGTCAGTCACCAATTCGAGGTGATAGAGTAAGGACAGACCTCTAAGATTGACCAAAGCCTGTAAAGCCTGCAGAAACCATCACCATTGCCAATTATGAAGGTTCCACTCCAGTCTGCAGCTAGAGTATATCCACAAGACAGACACCCATGTTCAGGCTGCCACAGGCTCCGTTCCTAACCAGGAATTAAGAAGGAGAAGGCAAGAGGCCCAAGGGTTGTCAGTCCTCTGTTACTTGGCCAGGGATGTGCGCCTTCAAAGCTGTACTCCAACACAGACTCTTCACGTGGTTTTGGTCACACTGCCAGTTCCCTGCACTGCTTTTCCCACTTCCTATAGAGGAAAAAATCCATCCTTCCTTTCATGGGAGCTGCTGCTGACTGCAGTGGTGTGCTCATGGTGATGAACTGCTCCACATGTGCAAAGTCTTGGTTGTGTGGAATGCACATGCAAGCTCAGTGGTAGGGCAGCTCAGGGCTCTGGCTAATTTCAACGGCCATATAGAAGGGGAGAAAAACCTTTTATTTTCAGGGTGCTTTCAGTGTGCTGTAGCAACTGAGTTCAACTTCTGCAGTGAAAGACAGCAGGGAAAATCCAACAGTACCCCTCCCACAAAAGAAGCAGCAGAGTCCAGGCTGCATGCCAAGGAATCCTATCACTAGCCTTATAAAAAACTCACCAGGGCCACCTCAAAAACAATAGTGAAGTCACGCTTGGCTGCAGTTGGTTATGGTTTAAGAGCGAGACCACGAACAGGTCTCCCAGAACTACTGTGGCTGGCTCCATTTCCTGCTAACTCAATTCATCACACTTGTTCTCTCCTTCCTGGAGACAACTTTTATAACCCCATTAATGTACTTACAGAGTGTCCCTGCTTTTCTGAAGACCAGATATGGCTTCCCCAGGTCCTAGCAATTAAAGCTGTTCTTTGGCAGTCACTACATACAAATTAATGGTACAAATCAAGAGATTGTTCACAAAGGTTAAGTTTAGGATGTCACCCTTCATCCTACTGATGGCTGATGCTCTTCTTGCTTCTGCACTAGAGAATCAGGAATAAGCACAGAGTTTCTGGCTCTCCAAACAGAAGGTAAAATATCCTTGCTAGACCATGTATCCAAGACTTAAAAAACAACCTACAGTTTCAACTTTGGTTAAAATAACCTGGCTAAAAATGTCCAAACATGAATATTTGCAAAAGGAAAGAATTTTAGAAAAGGAAATTCTGGGATTTAAAATACAGAGAGAGAATTGTCGTCATAGAAAGACTCAAACCCAACTATCAAAAACTGTTTCTCCCTCTTCTTTAGTTGCCAGTCTGGACACAGAAAGGATTTTTTCCACTGCACTGAAGTCATCTGTTGAAAAAAAAAATAATGGGAAATATTAAAATGTTAATCATTAAGAACTTGGAAGGCTCACTTATAAAGCAGCTCAGATGTCAATGAGCATCAATTGCTATGAACCAAGTACATACTGAGTACACTATTAACATCTTGTCAAAACTCTAGGGTATACAACATCAGCAAAGGAGAAACAGCTCTGAGTAAAGCTCCGGTGTCAGGACAGGATGAGGTTTGGTGGAGTATTAAAAACCCAAACCAAACTCCCCCTACTTAAGCTCACACAAAAGGCCAGATTTTTGGAACATCACACTGGAGTCAGGTCTTTCCCTCTCCACTGACAGCCAAAGCTATTTTTGAATTTGGGTTAGATTTAGTGACTAGGCTCCAGCCAAAAACTTTAGGGGGGGTGTGGGGAAACCATTGGAAAAAGTCTTAAGACTTCGCCTATTTCAGAAACAAAAGGTTTTGATTTTTTGGGCTGGGTTCACAAGAGGATTTGGGAGCAGACCACTTTCAGATGTGCATGCTGCAGAGGGGTGATTAGATGCCTGCAGCTCCCAGCTCTGCCAACCCAGAGCAATGCTTGCCATCTCTTGTGCTTTTCTATCAGCACCCTCCCCAGAGGCAGCCAGATCTGCATGGAAGTCTTTGAGGGGCAATTTAGAGCAGCACACTGAAACTGGTTACACTCGAGCCTCGTTTAGGATAGCAGAGCTGCCTTCATGTGAGGCCTTTCTCAATTCATTCAAAAATTGGCTTCTAAACAAAATGTGGCCAATGTTTGTAATAAAAGGTGGGTAATAAAAGGTGGGGAGGAGTACAAGGATGTGCTTTGCTGGAGTGCATGGGGATCCCCACTTCCAAGACTGGAAAGGACATAGTTTGATCTCTCCAGAAGTCCTGTATTTTTTAATCTATGCTTTTAGAGCAAAGCAAGCATTTCTGCAGAGTGTCCTGTGGAGGCTTTCATCTTTTCACTCCCTCCAGAGACTTTTTTCATTCAGAAAATGTGGATGTTTGGGCTTGCTCTGTCTAAGAGCAGCAAGTGAGGCAGCAGGTGGAGAGAGTGTCTTAGCAAAGGTCATAGAGGACAATCCCAGTCAAAGGATGGGGGAATCTGGGTTTTTCAGGTGCTACCTGCTCCTAGGACATCTCTCTTCCATCAGATAGCCACTGGGGAGAAAACAAGGTCAGCAGTGGTCATGAAGAAAAGATTTGAGCATAGCAAAACCTGGGGCTGACCCAGGACAGAATGAAGCAAAAAGCAATGTGTTTATTTGAATGCCAAGGTTGTTTAACAGTGCTGCATCTCTACATGCCCTGAGGTTTCCTCACTGCTCTTAAAGGGCAGCTTGACTGCAAAATGTGACTGCAAATTTGGCACTTTCCTCAGTAGGTCCCTGTGTAGAAGTCAGAAGCTGGAAGAGAGCAATTCCCATTTTGATGGGAAAGTGCTGCTCTTCAGTCACAGGACACTAAATAGATCACTGAAAATGATCTAGAGCTAAATAGCCCAATCAGCTTAGGTACCTGGTCTTACCTTCTCACGCAGCCCTTTCTGCACAAACCACCTTACCTTTCCCTCCAGCATGCATCTCTTCCCTGACTTCCATCCAACCATCGCCATAGAGCCAACAATTTCTGCCTGGTGGGGTCCGTGACCCTCCTCAGCAGCCCCCACTGCCATGCTGCATGCCACAGGTAACAGTCAGCTGGCAGCCAAGAAAGTCCCCTTGTCTCTGAACACATCTGGGCAATTATGGAACTGGGGTATGGAGGCCACAGAGCAAGAAGGAATCCCTTGCCTCCACAAAACTTGGACAGTACCTTAAAAGAGACTGACAGAAAAGTGTGTTTTTCAGTTATGAACTCTGCAAGATAATCTTGAAAACTACTGAGACACATGAAAACTTTGGTCATACAAAGCCTCTGAAAAGCTGGTTACAAACACAGGAGTCCCTCACACAGGTGACATGAGGCACATCCTTAGAACACCACAACCCCAAGCAGAAGGACAGTGAGCACCTTGTGGGCTTCCTCTGTCTTGTTTGTAGGAAGTATTTGGGTTTTCCACTGTGAAGCAGAAGGAGTAAAACCAAACAAGGATCCACCAGCTAAGGACATGTAACTACATAGCACGTATTCTCCAGGGCTGTTCAGAGGCAGCTTTTCCAGATTTCTTGTGCTATTTCAACACCTCTGCTCAGCCTCATTTTTCTGCCAAACTGTTACATTCAAACAAAAGCTCCTTTAAACCCCACAAGCTTTAAATTAGGTCATACATTTGCCAGAAATAATTTTGAAATATCCTCATTACCTTTCTGCTTCTTCCTAGAGTATTTTACTATTTGTTTGGGACAGAGAGAATGGAGCTGCACTAACTATTTTTTCTCCCAACAGCGTTTGCATAGAAGCTTTAGAGAAGCCATGTATTTTGAAATCCTAATGCCTATTTTTCTGTCTAAAATAATATAAATTTTTCAAACAAATCCCTCTCAGCCCAGTAGAGATTCCATGGCCGATTTTTTTTTTATTTCACCCAGGACAAAGCAGTAGGCACCCTGAAAGCTGCATACATCAAGAAAAGCTGTTTTAACAATGTGTATGTTTAATGCATGTCTTCCTAGTCAGTCTCCTCTTTCCCTGCTTAGCACAGGGAGCTGAGCTAACTTTTGGTTTGACTCTTGATCACAGTGTTTTACTGCTTAATTGTAACCACTTCAACTTCAGAATTGCTATAAGCAAAATAAGCAACAATTAACTATTAGGTATTTGCAAAACGATGACAGAGCTAAGGAGCCTTAATTCAATATCCATCTTCAGAGGCTTATAACTGAATCCATACTTGAATTTAAATACCAAATAATCTGCTGATTTTTATGCATAGTTTTCAGTCAGTGTAACAAAAACATGATGTCGCAGTCATGCTGTGAGCTCTGTAACTAGGTTTCCGTGTTTATACTAACAGCTGTAAACACAGTCTAACTCAGCCGTGATTTAAACACAGATTTCCCATACTTGCAAGAATTCGCCACATTGTGAAAGCTATAATTTCAGAACTTTTCTCACGTGCATATTGATCATGCCCAAGAACAACCTGCAATGCTACACATGCACTTGCAGTGACCCATTTTAGAGAAAAGGGCCAGGTTTTCATCTTCTTTACTTTAAAAGTAAAATCAGCTTCATGAATGTTCATGTATAAACTTGCCCCTGAATGTTCTGAATATAGCCTGCAACTTTCTACATAAGGCACTTTCCCTTTATTGGGTCAAGGTTCTACAAGTTCACCCCTTCATTTAAAATACAGGTTGTAAAAAACTCCTAAGGTCACTTAAATCAGGGAAAAGTATTTCATTCAGTTAGAAATGGATTTTAGTGCAAAGTTTTATATTCCTACCTTTTAATAACAGTGTTGGAGAAGCTGACCTTTTGGAAAAGTGACGCTGCCTGGATAAAGGACTCTTGAGCTGTCTTCTTCAATAGTATGGTGAGAAGCAAGCTCCATTTAAGCAGAAAGCCAGATGAAGCAAACAAAACCTGATAGGAACATTTTGTAATATTTCTGCCTTGAGATGGACAGCAGCATGTCATTCTAATGGGCTCCTCTGACACAGATTAGATCTCACAGTCTGTGAATGCTGAGCAAAGTCAAGCAGCAGTGCAAAGCAAACTTGAGGGCCAGGTTGGTGGGCATCCATCCCTGCTGGAGGAAAACTCCTCAGTCCTACAGAGCTGCTATTGCAATTTACCATCACAAGGGCTTCCATCCGCTGTGTCTTGTGCAGAGAGAGAAAGAAAGAGAGAAGGCTTTTGTCTGATATTGCAGGGTCCATCAACCATATCAGAAGACCTTTTGGAATTGCTCTGCCACGAGCTAGGGACGTTCCTGGGAAAGCTGATGCCATGTCTCCACCAGCAGCTTCACCACTGTTGACCAAATTTCATGGTTACACCTCACCTCCCAGCAATCTGGAAAACCTGATTCAGACCATCACAAACCATCTGCAACTCTGTCACAGTGCATATGGTCCAGGGAAATAAATCCCCGGACCAGGAGGGCCAAAGTGCAGTCTCATGACCCCACTCATCTATGACCAGGGGCAAGGCCTTAGACTCTCATTCAGATCCTGTACTCACACAGAAGTGAGCGCAACACTGACCACTCACATTCCACCAGCTTTGCTCCTCCTAAGCACAAAGGGCAGGCTCAGAGGTCCAGGCTGTAGCTAGGTTAGGCCCAAAGATAAGTGCATAACTTAGAATCCAAGCACTCTCCTCTGCTCTGAGGCCAGTTCTCTGTCAGGATGCTTCCTGGAGGCTTACTGCATTTCTCAGTGTCTGCTCCAGAGAGTGAGAGCTGCTGGAGAAGCATATAGTATGACTCATACAGAACTCCAGAACGTCTCGTGGAAAACTCTGGATCCAATCCTTTGTAGACTACGGCAGGTTAAGCAACCTCCTACTTCAGTATTGAGGTCTCATGCTAAACACTGTCTCTTGTACCCCCTTCCCTTCAATGGTTTGAAGTACACTTGTCCAAAATGTCGTTTTTCCCCCTTTGAAGTCATATGAATGAGATCTGCCAACTGCCTAGTCTAACCATTTGTGGTGATGCTAAAATACAGCCTGGATTTTGAAAGGATCCAGAAGTTTAGCTAGGCCATTCCACATTCCCCTTGGCAAGTTATTTTTACATGTCTGAGATCTCGTTCAATTTGCTTGGGCTTCTCAGAGGACAATTAAAAACAATACATAGCAGATGGGAGAGGTAAGACAAACAGAGGTTAAATGACTTGCCTGAGGCTGGTAGAGTCTAGCAGAACGGACGACAGCAGTCCTGGGTATTAATTAGTTAATATTTGCACAATGCTAAGAAAATATATAGCTCTATATAAGTATTATTGTAAGGTGGCCCCTGCAGTTTGGAGAAGCAGAGGGCAACAGTGCACAAGCGAGTGCAAATATCCTTTCTTGTTTTGTGGCATTTCGGTCATCATGGGGTCTGGGAGGAACTGAGCATTCCCAGGATATATGAGAGAGGGAATGAGAAAGCCCGGGGAAAGAGATCCCACTCAAGCAATGCTGTTGTGCACCCCCAGGCTGCTCTATCCACACATTAAGTCCAGAGCTGTCTGTGCTTTCCATTGAGACCAGTAAAGCTGTGAGGTACAATCAAATCGGGCTACGTGGTCAGCTGCCTTCAGCACAAACCTTGGAACTGAATTTGAGATATTTGGGGGTGTTTACAGCATTAAGAGGTGCAAATCTCTCTGAAGTGCCATGGGACCCACATGCCACACTGCTCTGTGCTCTGCTGAAATCCCAGGAGGAAGGCCAGGCCCATCTGTACTAAGGAACGATCTATGGGAAAGGAGGAAAGGGTCACAGTGTCAGATTTCTCCTTTTTTTTCCCACCTCTCTGGGGCATTCATCCTGCTCCCATGACTTCAGATCTGATTTCTTCAGATGCCTTTTTCAGTCCAGCTTCCCTTCACACTATCACACATCCCAGCCTCCTGCTCTGAGCCTCCTCCAGATTCCAGTATGAGCCTGGACAAAGCATGCATCAGATTTTCTCCAGGACAGCTCTCAATCCCCAGTGTTCTTAACATGATTTTGCTATGCAATTTCAAGACTGGTGAGAATTTTTGGCCATTTCCCTTTTTTCTCTTGGCTAGAATACAAGAATATTAGCTAAGCTGTGATGTACTTTCCTCTGCAATTTTTAAATCATTCAGACTTCCCGCGTAGTCTACTAAAATTTTCATCCAGTTTTCATCACCTCATATCTTCATTATCTGAACCCACAATTTCTTTTCCCATCAGTTTAGCTCAGACTGAACTGAAATACAAAATTTCCAGCTGAAAATTCCAATGTTCGTTCTCATCCAAAACGGGATAAATGGGCCAAATTTTAAAAGCACCTCCTCAGAAACACTAACATTTGAAGTTCTACATATTTAGGCAAAACTTTCCAGCATTTCCAGTTGCTAAATTCTAAATATTGGAATTTTTTTTTTATTTACTTGGCAGGCTTTATTTAGAGTAGAATCAATGTCAGGTTACATTACCTTTCCCTTGCAGATTCTGCTTGCTCTGAGTCAAAATCCATAGGAAAATGCACTTCAGTGTCACATGGTCTTTACTGCCCCTATGGCATGGTACAGTGGGAAGAGCATGCAGTGTGCATTGAGAAATATATATGGTATAGCAAGGGACCTCATCCAGAAAGGAGCAGAGAGCAGAGATTTGTGGCTGCTCTACAGCTCCCACAAGGTTCCAAAAGGATGCTCACTTCTCCACCACGCAACCTGGTGTGCTGATTGCAGATCACACTATGGGAGATACGTGTCCCACAACCCATTCTTTTCCCCTAAGTCATACATCATGCTTTTAAGGGATTTTTTTTTTAATGAAATGGTTTGCATCATTTTAATTAAAAAAAAAAAAACAATTAGGTCAAGCTAACTTCAAATTAAGCCTTTTCTTTTTGCTGCAGAAAATGTCCACTGCTGAGAAGCTGTGTCCTCAGCTGTAAATCATCCTGATAAAAATGTTCCATAGCCTCCAGTACAGCTGCCAGAGTCATATTTTTGCTACTGCTCTAATCTGAGAAACCTGATGCCTCTTTGAATTCTTCCATTTCTTTCTTTACTGTCCAACCCTCTTCCCCATCAAACCCTTAAACTGTCTCTATTGTCCCTCATGTCACCCAGCCTTCCTTATGCCTCCTTCTTGAGATTCTCTAACCCAAACCAACCTGCAAAGCCATCCAAACCTCTATTCCTGGCTGAAAAACCTTTATGTACTATAGTGGCAATTAAAGAAAAACAGAAAATTACTGCTGTCAAGACAGTTGTCAATACTTTCAGCCAGTATTCTGAAATGGCTGGAGAAAAATAAGTAACAAAACATAAATACATTTTTATTCAACTCCTACCAACATTTAAAATGTTCAACAGCATTTTTGATTGCCAAAAACTGATGGACTGTTCTGCAGACTGTTTTAAAAGCATTAAGTATGCGGTTGAGTTTGTGGTTTGAAAACTTTTGGAGCTTTTCTCCATCAGAATTGTGATTTCCAATAAGAAATATAAAAATAATATGACATGCAAGCCAATAAAAACATAAACACAAAAATAAAATCTACAAAATACAGTCCTTTCAGCCAGGCCTGCTCTCCTTTTCCAAATCCCACGTCAAAACTTTGTTTCAATAGCTACAAGAAATTGGCAAATTAACAAATACCAAGGCAAGTCAGGAAGAAGTGCTTCTAAATTACTCTGAAGTATCACATCATGATCATAATTAATGAACATGGCCAAAAAACCACGTTGCTGAGACCTTCCAAGGTCACTCCCACACCTTCTTGTAGTTTCTTACAGTCATATGCTGTATTTTTGTCATGTTTGCAACCTTGGGTGCTCTGGATTCCAAAAGCTCCTGGTGAAACATCCTCTTTAAGACAGTGTTCTCTATGTTTGGCAGGTTGTATCTGACCTGCAATCAAGGAGCATCATGCTTTGATTTCGGGAAGCCCAAGCTTGGTGGCTGCAGTTGGGCTTTGATTCTGTGCTGAGCTGCACGCATCCAAGGAATGCCAAGTACCCTCAATTCCATTAACTTCGGTGGGAATTAGAGAGCTCAGCTGTATTTAATATTCTGCAGGGTCAGGCTCTGAAAACTGTATTAGCATTCTCAGTTCCCAGTAGGACAAAATTCAGCAAAGTATTTGGATTGAGATTTAACTGTAAACATGTGAACACTCCCCCCGATTTCAATATGACTATTCTTATGCTTAAAGTTAAGCATATGCCTAAGCTATGTGCTGATTTTGGGCCAAAAACTACTGTTTTCAAGGGCTACACAAGTTCACAATAGGCAAACTGCTGGTCTGTAACGCCAGTTGCATAATCTAGTTTTTCCTTTTTCATAAAGGCTGACACAAGACTGCCTTTTTAAAATGGAGCAGCTACACTGAAGAAGATGGGGCATTCTGGTGAAACTCAGTACTTCTCTAAAGTTACTAATCTACTATTATTATTGTTATTATTACTGTTATTCCTATGTGAATGCAGGAAAAGCACCTATCCCAGACTCAGAACTTTTGCTGTTCCTGAAAGAATATAAGCCATACAGCAAAGAATAACAAACTCTCTCTACATGACAGCAAACATCAGTCAAGTGACAGATAAAAATATCCCACCCTCCCCAGAGACCCTCAGCATCTTGTACATCTGAACCCTTCCAGGGGCACTAAAAAACAGAAGCATTTTATGGCGCACTCTGAATGTCCCCACCTTTCACCACTCCAGGGACCAAGGAAGTCTTTGGGCTTCTGAAGAAGGATGGGCTGGCATCTCTCCTTTTCTGAATTAGGAGGGGCCTTCTCCCTTGAAATGGTGCTGGCCCTCAGCAGACAGCATCTTGGCTAGCTCATGGCAAGGGACAGATGTGGCTCTCAAGCAAATTCCTTCATCCAGAGAAGCATCAGGGGATGTGGAGCCTGCTGTGACGGCTCCTCTCCTCTGAAAGCAAAATGCTCCTTCCTCTGGGAGGACACTGAGGCTCAGAAGCCAAGGGACAGAGGGGCTTCCCAGGAAATCTGATAGAGCACAGGAAGAAAATATATAACTGTGCATCACTCTGCATTTTCAGATCTATAAAGGCTCTTACTATACCCCACAGAGTGGAAGAACAAAACAAAACAACCCCCCACTCAGAGGCCAGAAGGAAGGGAAGAGCTTCTGGAGCTCATTTTTCACCCTGACCCCTTAAGTGTATGCAGCTCACAGCACTGGAGCCATGTTCTCAGAAACCATAGGAAGCCACATAGAGGAGGAAAAAGCAGAGTCTGATTCTCACTCCTCCACTGTGCAAACTGGGGCCAAGCCAGGACTTGCTAATGTGCCTTCAGGCCAGCTCCAGAGGTTCACACTGAGGCTGTTTCCCCTGGACTTTCTCTCTCCCTGTCAGAGAGAGAAAGCAAGTTGCCACTGGCTTGCTATATCAAACTGTGGCTTCTCCATAATTCCATGGTCTACGAGCCTTACAATGCAATTAACTGGCTGCTGCAAAGGCACCATAAAGGCAGAACAAGGACACATTTAAGATGGGACAACTGCATATGGGCATAAGCCCAGAACCTACTATTCTCAGTGTGAATCTCCCATTTTTGACACATTTCACAATGATTTCATCACACAGTTTTTGGTACATGTGCAGCTACTGGACTGACAAGATAGCCTGTTGGTGTACTTTCCTGGGTGAGGCTGATTGGGAAATGTCCCCTACACTTTGTTTCAAGCTCTTGTAGAAGAATTATAAAATCAAAGTAACACCATAGCCAAAAATCCATAGTGCCAAACAAATCTCTTTTGGCACCCTGACAAAAAAATGGCACCCACTGTTAGACAGGAGCCTTGAGCACAAAATGCAGCAATGGCAAGACAGAGGGAGAAGGAATGACCTGGACTGTTGGGCAAGGCAGAAATGCTGGTATTTAATATCCTCATCTTCCCTCCACTTCTGTCACCAATAGCTCTGGTGGGAGACGCTGATGGCAGGGGCTCCCAAACAGTGGCACATACTCCTCACGAGTGTCCAATCTAACTCACAGAGGTGTTTCCTGAGCACCTCCACGTCCCGATTGTGTGTGCGCCCAGTCCAGCCCGGGCGGAGCGGCTGGAGCGGCTGCACTTGCTGCGGGTGGCTGTGCCTGAGAGCCCGCTGTCCCAGCTGCCAGGGACAGTCACTGCGGTGACGAGATTTACGGCATTCTCCTGTGCTGACAGAAAGGTAGCGCTGGGGAAGGTTCTGGACAGTCACCCCAACGCTGTGGAAACGGATGAACAACAAAGGGAGCCAGGACTTCTACACTTTGTAACTACGTGCTGGTTGCCTTCATTTTGCTCCAACAGTCCAAGGGCCTCCCAAAGACTTGCATTCGCACTTCGAGCGCCCGCCGTGGGATTTCCCC
>VXBQ01006424.1:168561-305263 GCA_013400175.1 Phainopepla nitens | reverse complement strand
GTTTTTATTTTCTTTAAAAAAAAAAAAAAAAAAAAGAGTGAAGGAAAACTGACTTTTTGTTTTTATGAGAAACAAATATTGCAGGTAGATGCATAAACTATTCCAAAGCAGGTGAAGAAAAAGCAATGTAATAAAATCAAATTGATTACACCACAATCTCTTTCTTGACTTCAAATACTGGAATACACACAAGCAGTGGAAACAAAGCTAAAGGCAAAAATAAGTAGTGTGACAATAAAAAACAAAGTCTGGAAGGCAAAGGCACAAAATGAGTATGAGAAGTCATTCTGTAAGAGGAAAATCAAAGTACTGATGGAAAGCTGTTGGAGGGTGATCTTCTGAATGCCAAAAGCTCTTTTACTTCAGCCCTCATTGAAGGTAATTACTAAATTGGGTGGCTTAAATACAGTACAGCAGACAGAAAAGGAGATGTCCAGCTAGAGTATGTAAAGAAAAAGCAGAGGAGTGCTACGTAAATAAGAGCCTTTCAGATCAGCCACACCTCTACTTTAAAGTATCTGGCTAAAGTGCTCTTAGAGTGTTACTGGTTGCAAATACACTACAAAAACTTGTTCTGGTTTTTGTGTGTGAGTTCAGGTGAGAATCAGGAGTGAGAAGGCTAAGAAACATCCCTGTCTCTCAAAGAGCAAAGTTGGAGTGATGGCTGCCTCACACTGGATTGAATTCTCAGAACAGGACCAGAACAAATAAAAATAATCAATAAGAACCTAAAAGTTACGAATGCAAGTAACAGCAACATGAATTTCTCCAGAATACACTAAATCAATTTAAATTATTTTCCTCTGACAATGTAACAGACCTCATGGATGGATAGAAGAGAACGAATAAATATTGGGGTACTGTGATTTAACATCATTTTTGACACTGCCACATAATTGAAAGACTGAGAGACATGGTCTAGATGAAATCATTATTGAGTAAGTGTGAAAAAGGGTGGGACAGTGCCCTCAGATAATAGTTAACCATTAACTTACTGTGAAAATGATATTCTTTAAGAATCTTTCTTGAGCTTAGCAACATTTGCATATTCTTTAATGATCTGGATGTTGTGCGTTGAAGATTTCAGTATGGGAAAAGTTTAGGACAGAAAGAGCAAATTGGAGAAATTATCTGACGGAGAGATAGGATGTTGTTCACTTTGGATTCCTTCCTGCAAGTTATACCTAGCCAGGAATAACCCCCTGGACATGTAAAGGACGGATGGGTTTTTTGGGAAAGATCCTGTGCTTCTGGCAGATCATAACTGAGCACAGGTCAGCAACGTCTTGTTGCTGCAAAGAAGACAGAGTCAATAGTGGGCTCCATGACCAGGTCTTTGCCCTCAAG
Organism: Phainopepla nitens; assembly: GCA_013400175.1. Lineage (NCBI taxonomy): Eukaryota > Metazoa > Chordata > Aves > Passeriformes > Bombycillidae > Phainopepla > Phainopepla nitens. The sequence continues at coordinate 303,916 of VXBQ01006424.1, read as the reverse complement.
GCAGAGGGACACGGCTTCTCTCAGCATGGGCCAGGCTCTGGCTCAACCAGCACACATGGGTTTGGTGTGTGCGGGGCCACAGAGCGCTGAGTATGGAGGGAGATCTGGTGAGGTCAAAAAAAATCATAAAACTGTATAAAGCTTTTGGAGTTGGTGTCAGGGAGGCACCTATTGCAGTCTGTCTGGCTCTTTTTTGTTTTAATGCAGTTCTGTGGTCACTGTGATAAGCACTTTTAGCCAAGAGGTTTTTTTTTTTTTATCTAGAGAACAATTCAAGCAATGTAGGAACAAGCAGAGACAATCTATCAGTCAGAGGGGAGATGCTGTCTGGAGATCTGCAAGTTAAAAAATAGATTTTGGTTTTGTTGTCTAACAGACCTGATTAACAGTGTAAATACATATAAATATCTTTGACAAGGATAACTATCTCAGGTCTATTTCAATTCATTTTATTTCAAGAAGGAGGTAATTCCCGCTGGAATCCAACTCGTTCGGATCGCTTAGGCTCCATGACAACCTGTATGGAGGAAGTTGTGTTGGGGTAGCTGGCTGCTCTGTTTCATTTTTTAGAAGTCAGAAGAAATTATCTTAACATTCCTGAAAGGAAAAAGTTGCCAGAAGTTTCATGAGAGATTTTTCCTTTCAGTGAGAGTGAAATCATTTTTTAACATGCCGCATTGTCACACAAAATGGAAATCTCAAATTTCCAGACATTTCTGCTGGTCAGTCCTTCTAAAAGCTGCTTGCTCTATTAAAAGAAAAAATAGCTTCAAAGTTTGTAAGATTTACAACCTCCTCAAGGGCAGAGGCCTGGGACACAGACATTGCAGCTCAGAGGTCCAAACTTACTTGCTTACTCTCTTTAAATTCCACTGACACTTCAGTATCCTGATGCTACAGTCACCTTTGGAAATGTTTTTCTGATTAATTTTGTCTTACCTGTACAAGAAAATTACCACAAAGGCAGGTGCGAGACTCTAATTCTCAGAAACAACAAAGTTATTGATTTGTGTCCTTGTTCATCTGCTCTGCAGTATTCATGGGACCTAAAGCAGTGTTTCCATTCAGTTTCTGTGGTTTAATAATCATCAAATTCTCATACAGAGTCTGTGGCCTGAGCCAAGTTTCTCCATTAAGCAGCCTGAAACATCTTCGGTCCTGAGATGAAATAAGAGCAGATTCATTAAGCCCATCACTACCATAGGGAAAATATATAGATATACATTTGAAAAAAAAAAGCTTCAGATTCCTTCATCCCAGATAATTTGTTCCTGCTAAATGTCACGTGTTGCAAATGCCTGTGCTTCGTAACGGGTTTATGAATCAGAGCTTGGGAGAGATGATTAATGTAAAAAGGGCTACGTGGCATGGACCAGGACACAAGAAAATGGTATCACAGGAAACTGTGCTGGTGATTTCAGGTTCTGATGATACTTTAGTAAATGCTAACATGAAATCCACCTAAAAATCTGTAGAATAACACACCTCTTCAAGCAGAACTTTTCCCCGGGGACTTATTAGCTAAACACGAAGGGCCTTAGATTTTCAATGGTTGAGAATATTTTGTTTGACTAAGGCATAAAGTAATAAAGTAGTAAAAGTGTCTTTTTTTTTCCTTTGTCTTTCTTATATTTTTCCTTTAACATTAATCACAGGATAGATGAGGTGAAAAGTGTAATTCAAAGTTTTATATTGTATTCTTGCTCTTTTTTTTCCCCTGTAATATATCCAGACAAGTTGCATTTTAATATTCAGGTCATTTGAAGATTTTCTTTTTATCTTTATAGGAAATGGAATAGTCATACTGTGCTTTGCCTTTTACTCATAGATTTTTTTTGGCAGTGGTCCTCAGGACAAATCTTTTTTATTCTGAATCTGCTAAACTGGAGCTCTCTACAGTGCTATAGGGCAATGGCACTTCTTTACCTTGTGCTAAGCATTGATCACAGACAGAATCAAAAAGACAGTCTAATTATCCAAAAAAAGTTAAAAGAGACAATGTGCCTGATTCTTCCCCAGAAGCATGGGATGTAGTACCAGAAGAAGTTCTTCTTGTAGTACAAGAAGAAATTCAAAGCTATGAATGTTTTAATTGATTATTAGATGGAAGAAATTTTCCTAAATATGAAGTTAACAATATACAACAGCTATTTAATTAATTTAAATGCACAAGGGGAAAATATTTGTGGATGATACTTTATCGGTTTCAACCTGCCAAGGAGTTGGGCTAGACCCTGAAGATCAATTTTTTTTTTCCTGAATATATCTTTTTTTATTCTAACATATTGTTTTATTCTAAATTATGGCAAAGAGTAATTTCCAAAGAAGAAATGCCCACATATAGGGCATTGTATGTTTAATGAAAAGCATTATGGTCAGCTACCAATAATTTGGGAAACAAGCAACCTAACGCTATTTTTTTTTAAATGATTCCTTTTCTTTTGTACCCACATATATGAATAAAAATTGCAGGTAATTCAAAATTTCAAGACATATTTAAAGAATTTTCACAGATGCTGCATTAAATGGGCATCCTGTCTTATATGGAAGAGCAGCCCTGTGAAGTTGTCCCTGCTGTTAGATGACAGAATTCAGGTGCTCCAAAGCCAACTTATACACTTTCTCCAGAGGCCTGGAAAGCTGCTCAGTCCTTCACTGGCCAGCTTAAAATGCCCTTTAGACTTTTGGATAGTGGAAAAAGACAAGTTAAAAGTAGTGATACTTGCTGCTGTTTCATGTCAATGGTGTGTCCAGGGCTGAAATTACGTCAGTCTTTGGCGGTAGAGTTTCAAAAATGCAATTTCTTATCACTGTTTGTAGAGAGAATAATATAGAAGAGTGATACAGAAGATAAGGGGCCCCCATCTCTCCAGGGGACCTCAGTGCTCACCCTTCCCACTCCTTAAAGAGAAATAAGTGTCATAGTAGGGAGAACTGAAATCCAGAGTTACTTACAAAGCTTCCTTACTTTAAAAGCTGGAGCTCTGCATAAGCAATGCCATTAACTCTCTATTGCACAGACCAACAGCTGGCTTCATGTTCCAAAGCATTCAGAAGCCTGAGTCAGAGCCGACCTCAGCAGAATGAATAATTACACAAAATCAGGTCATTTTCAAAGCTTTGTTAGTGCTTGCTCAAGGATGATGCTTTTGAAGAGTGGAAAAATGGTCTCCCAGCTGTCACACTGGCAAGGGACTAAGCATTTGTAGGGTCAGTACTTTTCCAGGTACTGCTCCTATGACTTTAAGTAAGTCAGCTGAGGCTTGGTTTCTTCAGCAGTGCCGATCAGGCTTCATTATATATCCATTAGCAAGAGGTAGATATGGCCAGTGTGGCTGAAAATCAGGCAATTATCTCCTTGTGCCTCACCTTCCCCACACTAACAACAGCAGTCATATTTCCCCAAACATGAATGGCTAAATTCATGTGAATGGGATGAAAAGGGCCATTTCAGTCCAACATGAAGCTCTGTTCTTTCCCTAGGGGAACAGCTGCACAGCAGCTCCTTACATTAGCTGCAGCCACATAGACCTGCATTATTGACCTTCAACCCTGAGCTAGCAGCAGTATCCAAAAGCCCAGTATGGAGCAAGTCCAGGTCCTTCAGCAGTTTTACAGCTTGTGCTGTTTTATAGCTCTGTGCTGCCTCAGGCAGGCTGTTGTCTGTACCCAAGCAAGCAAATTTAAAGCTGGCTTAGCATTTGTGGGTGACAGTACCACCCTGTCTTACTGCTTCAGCATAAACATGACCCTAGAAAAACTATGCCTCCCACCTCCCCCAGGATGACTTGGGGCACAGGCCCTGCACAGCCATGCTCCCTCACTGGGATCAGTCCACTGTGCTGCGGCAGGAGCATGCTGGCAGCAGCAGAGGGTGTCACTGTCAGGTTGCCGTCACCCGCAGCTTTCCCAAGTAGCAGCATCGCTTGATAATGCCAAAGGCTGTAATTTGAACACTGCAAACTGCAGGGCCTCAGCTAGAAGGGAAACAGCAAAGCAGGAAGAATGACCATCTCTGTACAGATTATGAGAGATAGATTACAGTCAACTGGAAAAAAAAAAAATCACAGAGCAACAGAGAGGTGGCTGGAAGCCTTGGAAAAAAACCCAATTCAACAGAACATCAGTATTTTGAGAGTCCCAGCCAGGAAGCAGGACACAGATACCATGCAGTAAAATGCTGCCAGACATGTTGGTTATTGATTTTTCTGAAGATCCCACCTGAACTGAATGTGTGGACTGAATCCCAATGAGAGTCCCAGATGGAGTAGGCAATTGTGGAGGCAACGGACTTATTACTCTTTAGGACTCAAGGGACCAAGATAGGTTTTTACAAGCAGCTAAAACGAAGAAAGAGATCATATGGGAAGGTGCTAGGCTCCTATTGTTTCCGGACACAGGTCCTATAACCCAGGGCAAAAAGGAAGAATTAGATGTGGTTAAAAAAAAAAAAAAAAAGAAAGAAAGAGAAAGGAAAATATTTGAGATATAAAATGTGTCTGCATCAGTTTCTCTGGCTTGCCAAAGTGTACAGTTCACACAGTGAGAAAACCAGCATCTTTGGAGAGCAGAGGCAACAGAAGTTGCTGTCAAAATCACTGGGGACAAAGAAACTCTGCAACTGCTGTCTGCAATGTGCTGGGTCCTCGCTGCTCCCCACAGCCGGGAACTGAATACTGGCGCCATGTGGGAGTAGGGGAAAAGCTTATTTCTTTTTCCTTTCTCTTTATTTTATGTCCTGTAGCCTGTGCTACCATGCTAGCATCTGAGTAGTTAAAAGTACCAGCAACTGCTGCCAGGAGTTTTAGGATAAGCACATCCAGTCCATCACAGAACTGCATCTGGCATTGGTATGTATAGTGGGTGCAATTGCTGCTCAAACACCACATGTATGGTTATCTATTTTGGCACTTTCATCCATGTCCTGACTGTGTTTAATGCATAACAAAAACAATGTCAGTAACATCAGAACCCCCTGGCTTTTGCAGCAGGGATGAGTCCAAGAGCCCAGAGAGTGTCTGCTTGGTACAGCCTAAAAACTAGCCTCAACTAATGTCATTCTAAGTGCTCTGAAAGGTTTAGATTTCAGTGTCTGTCGTCCTCCCTGGAAACCTGGGGGTTTTCAGAGGGCAAAAACATGACTGCTCTGCCTTCCCAGGGTACTGTATCTGTGGGGAGGAATAACCCCAAGTACCAGTACAGGCTGTGGGCTGACCCACTAGAGAGCAGCTCTGCTAAGAAGGAGCTGGAAGTCTTGGTGGATGAAAAGTTGACCCCCGAGCCAGCAGTGCCCCTGTTGGCAGGAGGGCCAGTGGGACCCTGGGGTGCATCAGGAAGAGTGTGGGCAGCAGGCCGAGGGAAGTGATCCTGCCCCTCTACTTGGGCCTCATCTGAGGCCACATCTGGGGTGCTGTGTCCAGTTCTGGACCCCTCAGTACAAGGAAGACAAGGAGCTACTGGAAAGGATACAGTGAAGGCCATGAAAATGATTAGGGATCTGAAATATCTCTCTCATGAGGAGAGCCTGAGGAAGTTGGGCCTGTTTAGTCTAGAGAGGAGAAGACTGAGAGGGGATCTCATCAAAACAAAAATATCTCAAAAGTGGGTGCCAAAACGATGGTGCCAGACTCTTTTCAGTGGTGCCCAGTGAGAGGGTGAAGAACAGTATCCATAATCTAAACCACAAGAAGTCCCACCCCAACTTTAGGAAGAATTTCTTTACATTGAGGTGGCAGAGCCCTGGAACAGGCTGCTCTGAGAGATCATGGATCTCGTCTCTGGAAACATTCAAAACCTACCTGGACACATTCCTGCATAACATGTGACCCTGCCTTGGCAGGGGGTTAGGCTGGATGATCTCCAGAGGTTTCTTCCAAACCTAGTGATTCTGTAGTTCTGTGATTCCCTCTGACTGTGAGGGAGCCTGAGGGCCACTGGTGCCTCTTTGCCCCTCAAAACTATGGCCTGGGCTCTTGGGGGAGATGCAGCTCTAAGGAAAAGGCATTTGTGAAGCTGAACAGGTGGTAGGTGGAAGGCCACAGAGCAGTTGCATGCGAACATCCCATTCTCTGGCAATAGCTCTCCTGGGCAAGGCAGCTGGACACTGTGGGTGGCAGGAGGAGCACAGGGCTTACACCTCCTTGGTGCGCAGGTGCTACTGGGAATGACCCTGCTGGACTGCTGTAGCATCCCTCAAAGCCACCACCCCTGAGCTATTGGCTGGACTCCTGCATCTGAGGAGGATTGCTTCAGCTGCTTTTATTTTATGCTTCTCTGTCCCTCTCCTGGCATCTCTCCTTCCATGAACAAACACGTCAAGCCTGCCAAGAGGTTTGCCACCCCAGTAGCTGCTGCTTCTGAAAACATCCCAGGAACCACTAACCCTCCCTTACCCTTTCTCTCCCCCATACATCCTCCTCCTCCTCACAGCAAGAAACAGGCTGGAAAAAGAGACTCATTTTTTGATGCTGATTCCACAGGCATTCCCACCTGCCATAGTAGTACTCCATCATTAGGGGCTAGACTCACGCCCCCAGTTCATGTGAATACTTTCAAATGTATAGAACCAAAATAGGAGGAGAGCCACTTGCTAATAATATACATTGAAATACACTGTCATTTGGCTTCCTTCTTCTTAATCCTCTCATTTTCTTCCACAAATGAGATTTGCTGCTGTAGCCCAGATTACAGAGCAGTAACGAGTGAGGAAGGAAGCTCCCACATGCAAAGAGAGGCTTAGCCAGAAAATAAACAAACAAATCAAATAAATAAAACACCATCCCACATTAGATGAAGTTGTACTGCCACCTCAGGTTTACCATCTGTTTCTACTTTGATTCCAGTGTTTCTTTCAACCATTTTGTCTACTGCTTATGAGTTCAGCTGGCGGCTGTTGTTTCTAAACACAGTGGGGCCCCAGGAGAACTACAATGCCCCATTCTCTTGGTCCCAGATCCTGGGTTATGATCTAGGAGAGAAAGAGAGAAAGAATGAAAAAAGATAATGAGAGGGTGAAAGAGAGAAAGATGAAAGAGAGAAAAAAAAAGAAAGAGAGAAGAAGGAAGAAAGAAAGAGGAAAGAAAGAAGGATCCTTCCCACTACCCTACATTCTCTTAATCTCCTTCTTTTTCTTTTTAAAACAACTCTTCAGTTTGGAGGGATATTAAAAATAGAAGAGTGTTAGATTTGGTAATAAATTAATGTCCAGATGAAGGGAAAACAATTACAAATTGGAAACAGATTTATTCACACTCAGTGTATTAATGAAAACGTAAAAAAAAAGCTAAACTGGGTATACTGTGTGGAAAAAAATAATGGCCCAGCAGGTCTACTTTTTATTAACAACTCATCAGTAAGCAGGTTGTAATTCATAACAAAGAATTTACCCCAAGGAACACCACAGGACTGTGAGCTTTTTAGTTTCCTAAGAAAATACATATGTTGTTCCACTTGGTTTCCTTTCAATAAAACCCACCAGTTAGCACTTCATTTTCGAGCTGTTCTGACAAATCAGGTGAGTTAGCTTTGTAGAAAAAACAGAAGCCAACTTTTCAGCTGAGAATTTTAGGGAATTTTTTAATAACTTAAATAAATTTCCCAAACGGCAAGGAAGTATGATAAAAGGCTGTGAAATGAGTTTGTTTGGAACAGCTTGAAAGAATTTTTCTTTTAATTTGCTTCATTAATTTTTCCTGAGGAAATATTTAGGGATACATCCCTTACTGCTAAGGTATGTGTTTGAGACAAAAGGAATTTTTATGATTTTTGTTGTGTTTTTATAGTGTCTTGAAACCTGATTAAAGATACTGATGAAAACCTGCCCACTGGTTTGCAGCTATGTGCAAGGCCTGAAGGAGATTGAGGCGCCAATAAATCGGTTTTGTGGAGGTCACTCTAATACGATGGGTCTCTTACGACATAAAACCCCGTATTGTTTCCTTCAGCTGCCCCTATCACCTACGTCCACAAAAACCCTCTTGAAGGAAGAAAATAATCAAGAAGGCAAGTAGGAAACCAGAGAGAATTATATGAAATGAAAAGAAAGAAAAAGGAACTGAGGTGCAAAATTGGTACGGATTTAAATAAATCACTCCAGTTTAAATTACTATAGTGCAGTGCTGGTCATTGCATGCGCCATGTTCAGTAACAGACCTGCCATGGGTGCCAGAGCCTCCCAGTTGCACCAGTATCTGTCGTACCTGAACAGAATTCTCCATTCAGTCATTTATCAGAAGGAAAAGAGCAGCTTTCCCCATATTTTGTCAGCCTTTCTGCATGGTTTGGGAGAGCAGAGCTCTAGTGCAAGGCTCCAAGAGATCACTGAGGGCTTTCCCATTGACTTATCAGTTCATACACACTGCTTATCAAACATCACTGAAGGAAAAGGAACTACCTGCTCCACAATTTCCAAGCATTATACTGAAATATAATTTGAGATGCAGAGGAGATTGTATTCCTAGTTGTTCATCATTCTTGAGTTGACAGGACTGAGAAAAATAGGACTACTAAGGAACACAGAACTTAAATGGAAAGACTGCTTATGGTCAACAGCATATTTACACTGAGTAAATGCAACAGAAAATTCTAAACCTTCTCCAAAAGGAGATATAATTGTATTTGAGAGTCAACTGTTTCTCTTGCATCTGCTGTATCTCTGATGACCATCACTCCCCTGGGTGCAAAGTTCTCTGTGGAGGAGATGTGCACATTTACCCATTTCAGAAATAGTGAGATGTGGGAGCGTGCTGGTTGACATGTCACTACCGTTGTTCTAAAAGCACGTACATCAGGCCGTGAAATTCTCTGTGACACACGTGTAGATTATAAAGCTCATGTGACTAAATCCAGGAAGGTTCTCAGGCCTAACTGTAACCTTTTAGTAGTACTGGCTCTTCATACAGCTGTTTAAAGCAAATTTAAAGTGGTTAAGACTGTGTCTGGAGATAATACTAGAACTTTTCTAAAACCTAAGAACTTTTCTTAGGTCTTTACTTCCAGACCCATTTTGTAGGATCTATCAGCAGGGAAGGACCAGCCCATCTTGTCACAAGCAACCTATTACTGTGACTGTTGGGCTGGAGTAGGATGTGGACACTGACATTTCCAAAACACTTATCTGAGAAATGCTGGTCAGGCAAGTGGTTAATGCCTCAGAGACCTCTGCAGTGACATATGAGTGGAAACAACCTACTCCCTCTTCCATTTAGATAGAAACAGGCCATCCTGCATAATTAGAGACAATATAAGTGCTTAAGGATGCAGCTTATAGCTTGGAAAGTGTAGGCAGCTGAAGCATTTAGGCACATGAAATCACTGCAAGATTAAGATACTTACTGTGTTCATCCACTTTCAGCCAATCTCCAATTTGTAATCCGTCCAGAAAAAAATGAGATCATATATCTGCTACTCAAATTATTTTGCTATCTGCCAAAGAATGCTTCTGGGAAGGGTTATTCTTCCCAGCAGAAATGTAGGAAATAAGTTGGAAAACATTAATTCATATTAATAAAAAAGGCCTGTGAAGACAACAGCTGTTTGATCCTTAGATAAACTGTAGACAGTTTTCACTATTTAAGTCATCATGAGTGATGTACTGTAGGCTTAGAGAGAAAAAGAAGCCAAGAAAAAGAGGAGAGAAAAGAAAAAAGTCTGGAGAAAATATTTACTTGCATACTTTTCCTAGGAAAATAGAAGTGTAGCTAATGAAACAGACTTGTTTAGATACTCCGTAGCACTCCCAGAGGGATCTGCAGGAGATACTTTCCACCTACTCCTAAACTTGCTTCAGCAGCCGTGGCTGGGGTTCAGAGGTGAGACCCTCGTGGGCAGGGGCTTTGCAGGCATTTGCAGAAAGCTGTGTTTGGGGGATTGACAGTGCCTTTGGGGCTGGAGGATGGCAGTCAGGCCGACGTGGCAGCCACTGGTGTTTGACAGGGCAGCTGCTCAGCTGAGAATCCAGCTCAGGGGGGACCCTGCCTGGGGGAGCCAGGAGCTGCAGGGAGCCAGTGGGATGGGGTGTCCACATCCAAACAGAGCTACAGCATGTGAGGGGGAATCCAAACCATGGATTAGTTTCAATTGTCCTGCCACCTGAGAGGGGCTGTTGCTGCCTTTCAAGTGCTCCTGGGCAAACCTTCACATCCCTTCCTAAGCTGCAGCATTTTTCCCTGTTCTCGGAGGATGATCCGCAGTAGCTACAATTCAGATATAGGTGACTTTAAATAAAGAAGTATGCTGAAAAAGAAAATAGAAACTAGCACATGGTTTCTGCTCCAGAGGCAAGCAGACATGCGTGTGATGTGAGGATGGACCCTTGGTTGCTCTCCACTGCACTGTCCAGGCAAGGGATCTTCTCCCTGGTGTGGACCATCCAGAGACAAAAGGGAGGAGGCTTTCCCCAGGTCATAGCTAGGAAAGAAGGTGGCCCAATGCTGTGGTTTGCTCCAGCCTAAGCTCCAGGTGGAATACCTGGTTAGCAGGAAAGCTTGCTTACTCTCAGTCCTGACCTCCACTTCTGCTGGTGAAATCACTCTTGATATTCTCTTTGTGTTTTTTTCACTGATTTCTCTGGATATCACACTGGCTGGATGTCTCATATATCCTAAGCTTATATCAAATGTAAAAATTCTAGCTTGGGGGTTGTTTTTTCCCCATAATTATTATTTATTCCCTGAGGTCCCCATGCAACTCCCTTTCCTGAGTGCTCAGCAGATGCTGGGGTTCACTGTAGGTGCTCACACAGGGGTGGACCAGGTGACGTGAGGAAGCCTTTGGGAGGCCTGTTGATAAGTGTTTGTCAGTGGAACAGACAGCTCACTGTGGCTCCCATTTACAAGCTTCTTAAACTAGCTTCTAAACTAGCTTTTAACAAAGAAAATGTGTCAAAGTACCAATAAAACTGCTCTAATAAGCCCTCCATAGCAAACTCCTAATTGAAGCTCATAAAGAGAGCTCTAAACAGTATTTAAAGTGCAAAGAAAACATATTGGTCCTCAATGCAAACAAGTAGATGTGGTGCTGATGCTTTTTATTTGACCAACATGAAAGCTGCAGAACACAAAAATGTAGGTGTGGGATGTGTGTGGTTAGAAAGCCGATTATTGGAATTACAGGCAGGTTTAAAACCTCTCCTTCAACAAACAGGCAGTTCAGCCCCAGTGCATTCAACCTGCCCAGAAACTTGTACAAATGCCTTTTCACTTGTACCCTTTCCCACACACATGGATGTGCCTGCAAATGCAGGGGAGAGCATGCATGCATTTCACTGACTAATTACTGATTTACTTTTGTATTTCAACTACTGCAAATTATGCTTCTCCTCCCAGTGCTCCTGTGCCACAGTTTAGGCTCTCAGTATCAGCACAGAAACTGGAATTACTCTTCATCCCACTGAGGTCAGGCAGTGACTCTTTGTGACTCCTGCTGAAAGCATCTGGAAAGCTTCTAGCAGTCCACTTTGAGAGCTCCCCCATGAGCAACAATGGTAAGTCTCCTCCAAATCTACAGGTTTTCCTGTGGCCTAAGGGAAAAGAAGCACACACAGATGTTAAAGAGGATGGAGAGGGAAAGGAAAATACGTTTGAGAATGGTGTAGCTTGGGAGAGAACATAGAGAACATGGAGAGAACATATGGCAACCCATCTCACCTCACTGCAACTCCTGCTCTATGAAAATGCAAAATGAAAATACAGTTTCCTCCTAGATGTACATCCAGCTATGAGCTCTACAAAATGATTTTTCCCAACAAAAAGTAATCTCCTTGCTCTTCCAGTTGTTGCAGTGCTTGTTCCCACTGGAGGCAATAAAATTATGATGGCAGGGTCATCAAACGTGCTGCTGGACAGGACACTGCCCAGAGTGTGTTTAACTCGGGACGTGCAGGTACCACTGAAGCAGGTCAGGGAGCTCCAGCCATGCCTACAGCTTGCATGGCCCTTGGCTTCCCTGGCTGGTAGCGGGAGGCAGCCGGAGCAGCTGGGCAGCCACATGTGGAGGGGAGTGGGGATGGGAGCCAGCCTGGTGGGGGCAGGGAGAGCTAAAAATACCATGGGATGAAATTTTGGGATCAAAGGAGAGGAAATAATAGACTTTGAAGATGAGGAAGGAGGGAAAAGGAAGGCTTAGAAGACATGGTTGAAGTAAATTTCTTTGAAAAAGCACTCAAACTGTGTACGGCATATTTGGGCTGTGAGGCTGATATATACCTGGTGGTGGCGTCTCCTGATCTCTGCCTTCCTCAGGCTCTTTTCAAGGAAGAGCTGCACTAAAATCCATTGTGCTGCTGATGAAACACTTTGTGGTTTTGCCTCAAGTAATTCACTGGTATTCAGAAAAACTAAAGGCATTTTTTATAGGCAAAAGCTGTCATTTCACTGTGCTAAGCTGTTTCTGCCATAAAAAGGTGTGATTTCACTTCCTGCACATGTGTGAAAATTTAGGATGTGTTCCTGTATAAAAGAACATGTTGCCACATGAAAAGCTGTGTTTTTAACAGCATTTGCAAAATCTCACCCTTGACCAAATCTGTCAGTTGTCGCAGAATCTTGAAGACCAGACCATGACTTGGTTTTCTGTGAGTGTGCAGAAGTGTTAAAATACCGTAGTGATAGGAAAAACAAAGAAGATGGAAAAGAAGAAGAAAAAGAAAAATAAGAATAAAACAAAAAGATAGGAAAGAGAGAAGATGAGGAGAGGAGAGGAGAGGAGAGGAGAGGAGAGAAACCCCATATATACAGAGACTTGACACAATTGTAAGTGTGGAATTTACAAAGAATATAAAGAGCATCTGCCTCAGACAAGGCTGTTGTCCTGGAAGATTAAGACTCTCTTACCCTTCATTCAGCAGGAAATGGGAGCCTTGAGACCTCGTGGGACTGTGGTACGCTAGAGGAGGAGGCGAGGGCTCCTTCCCTGAGGCACACTGCCCACCTAAGGGATGCTGCAGACTTCCTGTTGCACCCGGAACTTGGAGGATAGAACAGCAGGTTCAAGTGGATGATGGAAGACAAACAAGTCTGAAATTTCCTCTAAAATCAGTCACATACTGCGATGCATCATGTGGAATAAGGTTAAGAGAAGAAATGGTTGATGAAAGCTCTCAGGCCATCAGTACATCTTATGAAATCATCATAAGACCAAAATAGTTTCTCATTTTCAGCTGCAAGTCTAGAAATATTAAAATACAAAAGGTTGATAAAATTATTTGACTTCTGAAGCAGAGAATGGAATGCAGCTGTTTTCTCCACATTGAGCAAAAAAGGGGAAAAAAGTAAATTGGGAATTTCAGACATTTATTTACTTCAAAATAGCCTTGTTCTGTGTGATATGTTCTGCATATGGCCTACAGCAGATTCTTCAGTGCCTTGCTGGCACTCAGATGTGCTCAATAATGCTTTATAATGCTTCAGTGGGAAGTTTAAGAAATTATTTAAAACACTATCAATAGGTCAAGGCATTGCAATGGAATTCACCAAAATCAGCAAGAAATACTCCTTTTCAATTGAAATTGTGAGTCCTAATAAAAACTAAAGTCAATAGAGAGCTTTGGATCAAGCTGTGAATCATCTCTTCAAAACAGGTGCAGAACAGTGAGTTAGTCTAGGGCTGAAGTTAATTAGACCCACTCAGGCTTGGTCAGTTAGTCATTCTTTTGATCTTTCTATCTGTCAGAAAAGAAGAAAATGCTCATTTTACTCAATTCTTTAGCTACAGGGAAGAGGAATCCTCTCTTAGTGTTGAAGCAGGAAAAACTTGTCTGTACTTCTTTTTCTTTTCTGTCTCACACGTTATTAGGCTTTCTGCAAGAGGACAGGCTTGCAGATGCTCAGATGGAATACTGAGGAACGGGTTCCTGAAAGGCACTGGGGGGCAGAGCTTCAGGATATTAAAGGAGAGTGATTTGATGTTAAACCAGCATCAGCTGCATGTGAAATGGCACTGGGCTGGGCTCAGTGAGGAGGCACCTAAACTTTTCACGCACTGCAGCCAGTGAGTTCATGTCCTCAGCAAATGCACTTGGAGAATGAGCTGGGATGGGTCCACGAAAAAGCCCTCACAAAAAATGTTGCATAAACAGGCTGAGCTTTATAACTGGTAATGACATAGGGAAGAGCATGAAGAAGTGGGCCCAAAGAAAAGATTGCCCTGATGAGCTCCTCAGGGTTCATGTCTTCAGGTACAGTCAAGAAAATCACCCCAGCTTCCCTCCCCATCACTCCCTTCCTGAAGCTGCCTGGCACAGCATTTTCCAGCTCCTCAGGTAAACTCTACTAAAGTAAAAGTAAGTAACTCCAACTTTACACATGTAATATTCATTATTTTTTACAAAGTTGTATTTATCTTGCAAGGTAAGTAGTTGTATCCTATAAATTAGTCTTATCCTATGAGAGAATAAAGGAATTATCCTGCTGTTGTTAAATTAATGGAAGTGCCCAAGCAGAACTGTTATTTTAGACCTGCCAATTCTGCATGCTTAGACAAGGCCTAAGGCCTTCAATAGATAAAATCAATATAAACGTGTTCCCCAAAGTAGAGCTAAATCAGATTCAAGAATTATTTATAGTAATGAACATAGAATTTTGCATTTGGACAGAAAGTACAGTCTGCCTCAATGAAACTGTTGGTAGAACTACCGAATAATTTCCTGTACCTTGGCATATTAATGTGTACTCAAAACCACACAGACCTGTAACTTCAGACCACAGCTGTCCCTGTGGAGAACAAAGCACTGGATGTCTTGAGGATGGCATCAGTACAATGTTGAAGGCTTGGACTGCTGGAGACAAGCCAAAGAACATAAATTAAGAAACATTTTACAGTCCAAATATGTTGGAAACTATATGCAGAGCTGACCCCTCTTAGGATGATTTGAAAAGCACATGGTTTTAGATTATTTTGGTTAATTCTATATTTCACTGAAATGTCTTAGCAGGTTCTCATTAAATTTCAAAGAATAAAATTCTACTATGTTTTTAAATATTTTAAATATTTGTGTATCATGGGATAAATGAAACAACTCATAGGGTGAAAACTTGGTCCTACTGACATCAGTAGGAGTTTTCCTTTTGGAAATTCATGTTGACTTTTAGAACGGCAGAATTTCATCCTTGAGAAAATACCTCTATATTGAACTAACATGGTGTGACTTTTCTTCCTGCTAAAGGACTCTGGAACTAAAAAAACATAATACTTTTTTTGCAATAAATATATTTCATAAGAGGTCCTTTAGAACAGAGGAGACGAAAGCCACATGACCACAATAAGGTTTCCATATTCCTTCTTCATACAATTTGTTGTAGGAAATCTGTCACACAGTATCTTTTGGACCTGACAGTCTCATCATTCAGTTTCTATTTCTGTGTGCACTCAACTCTGACAGACTCAATGTATAATACAGATGACCCTAATAAACTGCATTTAGTGTATCCATTTTTTGGATAAGCAAGAGCTGGTATAGTTGCAGAGGGCTGGTTGCTAGTGCAAATGTGCATCCTTCAAATACATGTTTGTATTTCTTCACTGACAATGAATACATTGCCACAAGCCAAACAGAAAGGAGAGGAAGGCACCGGCATAGGAAACTAATTAAACCACAACCTAAGAGCGGATTGGCTGTGGCCCTGCCACCCCTTCAGTTGTGCCCACCTGCCTTGCACCAAAAAAAACATACAACCTTCCCTGCCAAGTCAGCAATCATTTGTACCCTAGTCACCTGCCCTTCACCACTCCAGAAAGAAATTTTACCAGGTCAGTTGTGATTTACCAGGAAAAGCGAGGCCAGTGAGATTGTCTAATGGAACTCTGCCCAAATTAATCTGCAGACACATTTCTTTACATTGAAGAAGTCTTGTATCTTCTGACTTTTGTGCCAAATATGTGGCTGATCAGTTATCTCCCTGGGATAACTTTGAAATACTCTCAGGAAAGTGCTGGGTCTTCTGTGATCTCACCTGATGCCACAGGACTGGACTGCTCAATTCCCACTGGCTTTGGTCAAACCCTTATGACTCTGCTGAAGTCAGAGAATCCACAGGCACGTCTCTAGTGGTCCTAGGACTAGCTGTGTTGATGACTCTGGCACGTTTTTATGTGCAAATGCACAGAAAGGCCTGAGCCACACAATAGCTTAAATACACAACCGTCCCACTGTTTGATTCTGAGCCCAAAATTCATTTCCTGTGAACTACACTTGACTGCCCATCCATCCCCTTGGAGACCATGAAGTCTATGTGTTCCAATATTTCCTGCAGTTAAAACCACTGGGCATCCAAGAGCCTGCTTCTAAAGCTAGTGGGAATTAAGAACAGTCCCTGCTCTGCTACTAGGGAGCAAATCTGTCCCTATCTATAAAAGATTTTTTACCCATCTGTGGTGGGGGATGCAGATGTCCCCCTCAAAACCATTGTATGACTAGAAGGCAGGAATGTTTCTCAGTAATGTGAGAGCCTGTCAGGCAGAGTGTGGAGCCCCCATGCCAGGAGCACACGAAGAGCTGCTAACTGGACTGAGCAGCTGAACCTGCAGCTCCTGAGTCCTCTCACCATGACGGGCAGGTGTGGTCAAGCTTCTCATCAGAAAACAGAAAGGCTGTCTCCAGTATTGCTCCAGGTAGTGTAGTGTTGCATATTTCAATATTCGGCTGGAGCTTTTCAATGCCCCCAGAAAATTGAACTGTGGTGGAAGAAATTAGTTAAAAGCAGCAACAATTATTCAAAATGTGAGAGAAGGCAGATCCCTTTTTCCCTTTCTCTTTTTCTACTACTCAAAATCCTGAATTGCTTATGACCTTGTAATAGTGTATAAACTGGCGGCAGACACAGCTGTTAGCACTGTTAGGGCAGCTGCCACTTTACAAATGTCCCCATTTGTGGGAGTTAGTACAGAAACATCTCCCCACCCCGATCTTACAGTTGTCCTGGAAGGTGGAATCAAAATAAGAAAGCAGCCTACACCATTTGTAGAACAAATGTCCGTCTTTGCTGTCACGAGCTGTAGTTCCACTGAGTGTTTTATCAATATACACATTTCCTAAAAGCTACCACACTGCACGCTGACATTACAACATGTTCAGCAGAAGTCTCTGCACAGAGTCAGTCTCAGAAGCAGCAGAAGTGGGAACTCGCTTTTGCCGGCCCCTGAGGACGGAGCCATTCCATGAATTTTGTGCACATAGAAGTTGTTGATAAGCCCTCTTGCAACATCAATGCCTTTCCCATAGGCATTGGAGTAACCACTTCCTTTCTTCTAGTTTGCAGCTGCCTGTTTAACTCAAGAGAGAGAGCAGAGATTAAGACCAGCTTAATAGGAGAGAACACCTGGAGCAAAGCCTGTTAGCAGCTCCTGCACCCCCAGGAACAGCTCTGTGAAATGAAAAAGCCATGCAAGGTCCATTGCTTTGACAGGGAACAGTGACATGATCCTAATTGCAATGGGGAATGGAGTGACCCTCCTGGTCTGCTCCACAGAGAGCTTGACCACTATAAATTTTTATTCTTGTGGCACTTTGCTTTCCTGTGCTCGGAAAGTTCTGCATTTGTTGACTTTGTGTCAGCTGATTAATTGGGTATTTGCAATGCTTTGGGTGAAATCCTGGTCCTGCCAAGCAGGAGGGGAATTACGCCAATGAATAAACTCAGAGCTTCAAATTGAATTTCCAAACTTTTACTTTATATATGACAGACAATGTGACAGGATCTCAGGGTAATTCACAAATAGGAATGTACTTCCTAATTGTTGCACCCATCTGTGGGTATGCTAGATATATTTCACATTTTGAAAAAAGAGGAATAATTTGAGGAATAATTTTCCTTGGATGTGAAGATTATATGACAATGTGCAATGCAGTGTGGAAAAGTCCTTGGCTACCTTCAGTAGGAAGTATGTGTGATGTTATTTATTTTTCAGGGATGTGAAAACAGAGCCTAGACCAGGGAGAGCCAGGGCTGCTGCCTTTGTTTGCGCTTTGGTCAGACCCGGCGAGCACGCTGCAGGGCTTGCTCTGTCTAATTTCAGTAGCCAAGCTGATGCACAATACACTTCCTTTGGCAGTGAAGTCACATTTCTCCTGCTCCCCTCTACGTGCGATTGATCATTTCTGCATCGTGTTTGCCAGCCCTTATCTGAAGAGGCAAGTATGCATGTGGGGACTATGCATGTTTCAGACTGAAAACAAAAATGCCCTCCTCCTGGAAAAGATGTGTTGGTGTTTTTTTAACCTGGATTGTTACTGTTATTTTGGTTACAGCATGGTTCCCCAGGCCAGGGCAACAAGTTGTGAATGGAGAGCAGAAGAGAACAGCCAGGAACTGCTTTTGTTGCCTCCTTCTGCCAGAGAAAATATATCCTGAACTGCCTGCAGGCGGGGAAACACCTCATCACTATCTGCTGCAGAGAAGGGGCTGGGGATGAGAAGCTGCATGTAGCAAAGGCAGAGATGATGTGGGATAAAACATCCCTAGCTTTGCTGAGTACAGAAAATACAGAGTGAGCCTTAACACTTCCTACCTCATTCAGGTATCCTTCAATTACAGCTTCGGGTAATGAAGTCATATACCCCCAGTTTGCTCCCCGCCAAATTCACTTTTGTTTATACTTTTCAGGACCTGAGGCTGTAGGATGTCCTTGGATCTCAGGCCTAGAGGGATTGTTTTGCCTGACCAAAGTGTGAAGAGTGTCAACTAACACTCTGTATGGAGTTTGGAGTTGTACACTAATGCAATACAGGGTTTGAAAAATATAAAGTCTAGAATCCTAAGGCATCAGCAGAGGTGACTGAGAAGCCGCTTCAAGGACTGAGAAGAGCACTGATGTTAGCCTGACAGGTTACAAATGAATAATGTCAGTATTCTCAACAAGGCACTGCCAAGGGAAACACTGCACCACACTCATTTTCTCAGCTTTCCTGATCAGAACAGTAAACACATCACCTGCTAATAAGGTTGGTAGGGCTTTCTGTGAGAGCAACTCTCCCACTCAGAGAGATGCAGTTGTTCAGGGTGGCATGGAAGGAGTATAAACAAAGTCATCAGGGAGCCCTTCAGCTCTACTTACTAGTTAAATCCCAGTGATGCAACACTAAGCACATGCCTAAAGGATAACTTAAAGAATAGGCCCCCATAACATTTGCATTTATTTCTTTAAGCCAGATCTTCTATAAATCTTCATCACTCTAAAAATTACTACTCAGCTAGGCTCCAGAAATGTACACAGTTTCTTCTAATTGCCTTCCTTCATTGCTTATTAAAAATAATCACATCTACATTTTCAATCAATGACCTGTGATTTTATTTTGACCAGGTTTCTTCTTTCACCTGAGGATTTCTATTTGCTGTTGTGTTCCAAGATAGCTTCCCCCTGGAGTTGGAAATTATGGGACTGTTCTTCCAATTACTGTGTGAACTTAGGTTTCTAAAATTCAAAAATGTTTGTACTCAATGAGTTTGACAGGCAAGGAAAACCTGGAGGAAAAAAAAAAGTGAAATAGCAGCAAGACAACAGTTTCATAAATTTGCAAAGACGGTTTCTTGCCAGTGTGTTTTTATTAACTGTTATGTAGGAAATGAGGCTCAAAGTATTGAAAAGATGGTGGGAGAGCAGGATCAGGTAAACTTATTGCAAAGCCACCACAGACAAGTTTAAATTGGTCCATTGAAGAATCAGGCTTCACATGCCTGAGAATCAATAACCAAGAATCACCACTGGCTATAAAAGTGCTCACAACTAACCAGTAATAACCAGTAACGGCCATTTGACTTTTTTCTTCCCACCATAAAACACTCTGAAAGAAACAAAGAAAAAAATACTTATGAGTTCATGGTGTCAGAAGTCTGCAAGATTTTCTGCCTGTCAGACCAGTGTTTTGTGGGCTTTCCCTCGAAATGCCAGACCTGTTGGCATAACCAGATTTGCAAGTACTCCCAGAGCAACAAGTATAGGAGATATTGAAGGGTACTGCCACTGACAACTGTATAAACAACACACTTGAAAGTAAAACAGACCTGAGGTGGTTTGGGAGAGAGAAGCCATTGGTGAAATCTGTCTTTCCGTTTGGGTTTTGTTACCATGGTTTTAGGACTAGTTGTAGTAATTGGTCATCTAATATCTTTCACAGAAAGTGCTTGTTTTCCAGTTAAATTTTCCCTTTGATTTCCTTGTAAACCATCTTCAGCCTTCCCAATCACACCCCAATAATCTTGCATTGTGCACATTAATCCTTCTTTCTGTACTCACTCCACAGATTTTATACTTGAAATTAGAAGTGATTATTTAGTTGTTCTGATTTGTCATTTTTCACCTGAAAAAAATCTATATGAATTTCTTATATGCTATAAATAACAAAATATATTCTTGAATTGAATAACAGGGTTATTATTCAATTCTGGAGCTTTTCTGCCATTCATGAAGCCTCAAGTTGTGCCCTGGTGGTTTCCCCATCAGTAGAAGACGGTGATTGAATTCTACCCATGCAGTCAATCAAGGACAACATATTACTCAGGATATTTCTATAAACAACAGGTTTTGAATGCCCTGAAATATAAGGAAGTGATAGAGAAATAGGATGTTAGTCATAATGAAGATGATTAGTTTTTATATATTTCATGAGACTGTGGCATGGCTGTGGTTTTTCTTTTTTTCCTTTTCTTCTTGGGGAAGTAAATCATGACCTGCACATAGGGAAATCCTATCTTGTAGATAAGCACTTGCTTTTCAGTTCGCTGTCAAGGAAGGAATTAGCAGAGAAAGGAAGAAAAGAATGAAGAAAGAAAGAAGTGAGGAAGGGAGGGAGGAAAAATTAGCAGTTGAGATGTGAATTAAGCTCTAGTTTTCTGTTACCAAAAAAATCTCAGTAGAATTACAAACAGGAGGACCCTGAGTTGCCTATTTGTTGTTCAGGGTGACAAGCATTTTTACACATCTTTCTAGTTTTCACTGGCTGCTTTGTGTTGAGTGCCCATGTCAGCAGGCAGATTTCAGGAGGACAAGGTATGTAATGGGCTGTCATAGAGGGAACTGGTCAAGTGCTGTCAGATATTTCACAGAATCACAGGAAATTCTGAGTTGGAAGGGATCCACAAGGATCATCAAATCCAGCTCCTGGCCTTGCACAGGACCATTCCCAAGAGTCACACCAGGTGCCTGAGAGCATTGTCCAAATGTTTCTTGAACTCTGTCAGGCTTGGTGCTGTGACCCCTTCCCTCAGGAACCTCTTCCAGTGCGCAACCACCCTCTGGGTGAAGAACCTTTCTCTAATATCAAACCTAAATCACCCCTGACACAACTTCAGGCCATTCCCTTGGGTCCTGTCCCTGGTCACCAAGGACAAGAGAGGCCTGCCTCCCCTCTTCCCCTCAGGAAGAAGTTGTAACTGCAGTGAGGTCTCCCCTCAGTCTCTTGAAAGCATGAACATGTGTTGTGATGCACAGGTGGGTCCTTCACTGAAACTTCAAATGTCAGGGCCTTTATAGAAGCACCTCAATGATTCACAAGCCACATGGGTTTTCATTTGAAAGCCCTCCTTATTTTTATAGTAGCAAAGAAGATTCACAGTTGTGTTTGGGTAGGGCTGTTTTTAAGAGATTCACTGGAAGATTGTCAGATGATTCTTTGAAATATAATCTGAGACATGTCTCTGGAAGCAGAACTATTGCACTCTTGGTATGTAGCAACCTAACTTCAATTTGGTATTGTGATATAAAGACACATTCCTTTGTTTTTTGTTAGTTTGCCCAGGAAAAAAAAATCCTATTCTTTCTGTGGCTTTCAGAAGTGACCTAGTCCTTTTTCAGGATATAATAAAGGAAATAATTAAAGTCCTGGGAAAGGTTTGTTATGGAATCACTGTTTCTCTAGAGCCAGATCAAGTAATAAAGTATTTTACTAGGATACAAAAGGCCCTGGTAATTTAAGAGAGGAGCAAACTTTTTTCCAATGTAGTTTCAGATTATATCATCTCTCAGGAATCCTTTGTGACTGGTCTTCTATTTAAAGAGAAATAGCCCCAAACTAATAGGATACTTGACCCCCAATTATAAATTGTTCTACTGTCATAGTCAGTACTATTTTTTATTACTCCTCATGTTTTTTTAATTTCTCTTTCAAATAAATCTAGTCTTTCCACTGTTTTCACCAAACATAGGCCAAAAGAATCATTTTCTGATTCCAAATTCCGAAAACCTGATGTCTCAGGAGCTGGTTCCACAAACTCTTCCTCTGTGTTATTTTTAATCTTGGGAAAGAAGGGATCTGTGGCAACAGCCAAATCTTCTGTTTCCTGGGGTAAGTATCCTCCCTCAATAGATCCCTACCCCTGCAGAGAACTTTCAATTACTTTCCTGTGTTTATGAAAAGGATTGCAGCAGATTTTTTTGTTTATTTCTGAGTGCTTTGTCAAACCTGTAAAATTTGTCCCAAGGCATAGCTCTACTATCACATGGATACATGTATTTATTTGTCTGGCATTGCTGACCATATTTGTGAGAGGGGCAGCAAGAATAATGTCACAAGAAGTTTGTGAGAGCTCCTTGCCTGAGGCCTCCCATCCCCTGTAGCTCCCTCCCAGTCTCCCAGTTACACACTTTCCATATGGCAACACAGATCCAGGCCTTAAAATAGGTATTTTGGGAGGGGCTTGCCTTAAATGTAGTGATTTTTCCAAGCTCTTTGGCTTATTTCTTGCAGCATTAACAGTTCAAATAATCTGTTTGTTAGATTTCTGAGCCAATGATGGTATGAAAGTTGTAATCATGACGTGCACCTAAACCTAACATATCAGCACAGTCTAAATACCAGCTAGAGCAGCTTCAGCTGCTAAATAGAATGAATTCAGGGCAGCACAGTATTAATATAACAATTATTGCTTGTGGTCCAGGTATTATTCTATGTAATTCCCTTATTCAACAGCATAACTGTGTGTCCTGCATCATGGACCGGCTACTTCTGTTTCTGCAATACCCATAAAATGTCAAGGAATTTCCAAATGTAGAAGATAGGCATGGACTTTTTCTCCCAAATCTTTTATGTTATAAAGTAATCATATTTGCTTAATTTTACCTATGGTTGCCTTCTTCACCACCAAAAGAAGAGATGTTTGTTTCTGTTCTCAGGTCTAAACAGAGGGCTGAACCGAAGCCTGTCCCCAGGCAGCTGGGGAAATGCTTGTTTTGGGAAAAACACACATTGGGCCTCCTCAAGAAAGATCAGAGAGTAAATCTTGAGTCCTGTAAACCAATTCTAAACCTGAACATCACCAAGTGAAGCAGCTCAGAGCCTGCTGCCTTTCAAGGGGAAAAATTGTAGATTCTCATATTTAGTTGCCTTTCCATACAAACCGAAATTTGCCTGTTTTAACCCCATCTTCCCACTTCAACTCCTTTAAGCTACTTTGGAGATTGTTTTTAAGGATTAACTCACTACAGTCTCTGCTATGTTACAAAAATACAAGGTGGCATCTCATGCTCCCTACAAAGGGAATTGACAGGCCTGTCAAGGATTTTTTTCTGCCGGGCTAAAAATATTGTGATCTGAGAATAAGTGAGCACAGAACTATTATATGCCAAGAGTCTGTTATTTTATTTTTTTCATTTGAAATGGTTTCAGTGATAGTTAAGGAGACTCATGGCTATGCAAGAATAGGTGCTAAATTTACTTTGCCTACAGAAATTTTATTTTGCTTTTGAAAGCCCCGGCTGAATTTTGAAATTACAAGTTCACAGCCTGCATTTGTCAGTCTAATGGCTGCAGAGCTTTGCAGAGAAGTCTGTTTCTTGCGTCAGTTTCCTGCAATTGCAGTCTTGTCTTCTGCAGCACCACTTAAGCTCTTGATATTAGTTATAACAAGTAAAGTAGTAGCTGCAGCTGCACCTCATCTCCATTTTACTTCATAATGGCTCACATTACCTAGAAGAAACCTCCAAAGCTTTCACATTTTAAAAATTGGGTAAAATGTTTTAAAAAAAAAGACTGTTTAAAACCAACCTTGTGTTGTTGTACCATGCCCAAAACTGAGAACGGCCATTAGCTGGCCTGTCAACCAGACCTTTGTTTGTTGTTCTGGACAGTTTGTTGTGCTGGGTTGTTCTGGACAGTCTGGAGTGCTCCTCTGATATTTTTGCATGTCAATATCTTTGATTACACCTCTGTCTTGGCCACAGAAGTTATCTGAGGTGAGGTATTCAAAACTGCTGTTAAGACTGCATATTCATATTCAAAGAGCTGGGCAGATTTGAATGAACTTATTAACATCTATGTCAGCTAGGGAAAGATTCTTGTATTACCATCAAGATTTCAGAGGTGGCAGAGCTAAAGTCAGAGATGCTAACCTGTATTCCTAACATACCTGTCTGAAGAACAAGACACACAACCAGAATTTTTAACAACTTTATATGTAAATGGCAAAATATTCAGTATTGCCATTCTGTATCTCCTCTAATTTCAACAAGCATTTGGATAGCGTCTGTGAGATGAAGAACTGTCTCTGCATCTGGCATTTGTTATAAATAACAAAAATACATTTGCAAAAGGCTATTAGAAATTATCAAGGAATGTCCCAAATCTCTTTCTAAATAAGAAAAATAAAGTTATAGTATTAAAAATTTTTAAGAAAAGAAAAAGTTTCCAAGAAAATTTTTATTCTCTGGGATAGAATTACTCTGTGGGAAAACCACCTTTGTAAAGCCAAAATCCCCATCTCACATTGGATGGGGAGAGGTCAGGTCAAGTTCCTCATCTCTACCATTGCCCTATCCTACTAGACTACTAAGCTTCTTGTTAAAATGCCTATTGTTTTATTTTTTCTTTTCTCCCTTGAAAAAGAAAAAAAAAAAAGGAAGAAAGATCTCATATTCTTTCTGTACTGGAATGAAAACAAATTTTGAAACCGCAACATTTTTCACAAAACAGAATTCTTGTTTTCTGGCCAGGCCTATTACTTATTATTATTGACCTTTCAGAGACACCAGTTTGAAATTTTTAGCTAAGTTTCAGAGGGAATCAGTGCCAGAGCTGCAGTCAGCTCTTCAAAATCCCCAACTGCCCATTCTGCTAACTCTCTCACACCAAAGATGCCTCCCCTCCCCAGAAACAGCCCAGGAAGAAAAACCACTAATGATCTTCACCCTTGCAAAGAAAACCATCTGAGTTTTGCATCTGGGCAGCAAGAACTTCTTCTGTCCTCTCCCATAATAACCTGCTCAGATATTTTTTAAACAGCTGTAACCGATGCCGTCCTCAATAAAATAAATGAAAGAGAGGAAAAACACACACTACAGCACATTTGACGGTCAGACACCTAGAAGAGAAGTTGGTTCAGGCCCCAGGGGACACAACATCAGTGCTCCACTGCTTGAAACTTTGAAACTTCCTACTCTGGCTAGAGTTGGAAAGTGTCATGTTTTTTACACCTTTCTCTCAGAAATACTCCCCTGAGGCAGATGCTGCTGTGATTAACGTTAGGGAAGCTCAGGATGAGCATGACATCATTGTGATGTCATTTCTCCTGTCCCTGGGGCACCTGGGAAGCAGAATTTCCACGTGCACTGCGGCACCCACGAGCACATTCTGCGGCGCATTCTGAGGCAGCGACGCTTTCAGAGCCTGTCTCTCGTCCCCTCACATCCGCAGGGTTGGCGTAAGCATCCTAGCCAGATTTACACTCCCCATTTTATTAGCACATGGGGCTGGGACATACCCTCTGGCAGAGATGTATGGAATGTAAGTGACTGTGTTACTTGGCAAAAGAAAATTTCTCTGAGAAGCTGAAAATCTGAGGGTTTTTACAGAACGCACTTCTTTCCCCCCTGAAGAAAGGTCAGAATTGAAGCTTTTGGAACAGTCTAACATGTTTCCCAGACCTGTCTGACAGGCAATCCTGTTCCCATCTTGCTAACCACTAGTCCTCCTCCACCTCATCCTTTGTTGGAAGCTTAAGAACATCTTGTGCATGTATACATAGCTAGAAAGATGCTGAAGCCTTCAAAATAGTCTGTTGACTTGGAATGGAATAGGGCAGGCAGTGCTTTTTTTCTTGGATCCTCTCCATAATGAGCATTTGATTAAAATGTTCTTGGCACCTCCCTTGTATTCCATCCAGAAAATAAAGTCTCTGAAAAAGTGTAGTTTTCCTGTATCAAAACTCAGCATCTTTTAGAGAAAACTTTGTTTGCTCCAGCAAAATGGGTCAGGGTAATGAAACACACTGAGGATTGAGTGAACAGTGAAATTAGGGGTCGTGCCCATTCCTGATTCAATGCAATTACCTGTACCAACAGTCAGGGGCTGAATTCAACCTCTTAAAACGTATAGGACTAGATCACTCTTGGGCAAGAGCCCAGAAAATTTCTGCCCTGCTAACTGGAAGCAAAATCAGAGCATGATCTTGTTCTTACTGCATATAACTAAGCATCCAGTGAAAAATACTTGGAGCTCTCTTGAGCTGGCCCCGAGGAAGAAAGACCTGGTGGATTTTTAAAACTTTTAAGGGAATAATTTTGTGAACAACGACAACCAAAATCCAACTAGAGAACCTGCCTGCAGACACTCTCAAGGAAACTGAATCCTGGACATTCAGAACCAAATACAGATCATATGCACATGCCCAGAACTCCACTGGTGTCCAACTGGACACCTTGGGTCTGACTGTAGGATCTGTAGGATCCTTGCATGTAAACGTGGGACTCAAGAGCTGTATGGTTTCAAGAGATTTGCCATTTCTGTAAAGGATATAGTCCATAAGAGAGATTTCTTCTTTCTAACAGAGTGGCTTGCATATCAAAGGACTACTTTTGCTGTGTCATGCTTTTTTGTCAACTCAGAGAAGACACTTCATGTCTGGCTTATATTTGGCATGTCCTCCTTGCAAAAAAAAAAGGTAATTCCCTGTGACTCACCATAGCTGTTTAGAAAAGACAACATATTTCAGCAAGCAATGGTCTGTTAAAAAGACACATCCTCTGGAGAATAGCTTTTCCATAAAGAGAAGGTGGCCACTGGAGAGGAAAAGTAGGAGGAGAGGTGCTGAGCACTGTCAGATGTTGAAACCACATGCTGTTTATAAATCACAGAGATATCCTTGGCTGTGATGAGGCTTGGACTCAGAACAATTCCCAACAAGGGGTTCTAGATGCATGTTATTTCAGGATCTTATCTTGATGAATGGATGATGGCACTTCAGTGCATTAGGATATTGCATTAGCCATTCCACACTTTTACTGCTAATTGGCTGTAGGGTGAAGACAAATTGTCTCCTTTCCCCTCTGAACAGTGTCAAGATTAAACAGTGAAAGGACATGGAAAGAATAATTGCTTAAGGCTCTGGCGTGATGTTTTCTCCTGTACAAACATACAATTAGGCTGTCTTAACCTCCCAATGTAGCAATAAACACCACTTCACAAACTAATTTACAGGCAAAAGTCAGAGACGGGGCTGGAGCTGTGCTCTGCAAGGCAAGGGCCCTGTCATTCAGCCAAAGGGGCAGTTCCACTAATTTAAGCCAGCAAAAATCTTTGTATGCTTTCCTCCAACTCAAATGAGACTGAAATAAAGTCTATACATTTGAATCACTGAGCAAACTAGCTAATAAAACCTGCCTTTCTGACTGGTCATAAAAAAAGAATGTAATTGGTCACACTCAAGAAACTACTCAGAACAGGGAAGCAAGGGGAGCAAGGTCTTAATAATATTGACTTTTCTAACACTTTGACATTTTCCTGCCTCCATCACTATCTGTCAGTCAGTAACACGTATGGACAGGAGCTACCAGCACACATTTCTTCAGCCAGGCTGATGGTAGGCCCAGGCTTGCACGAGAGACGCTGCACTTTTCATGCACCCCACGCTGCCCTCCTCTCCCTGAGGGGTCACTCAAACCATATTCAGTGCTCTATTTGCAAAGACAGGACAGGCTTTTATTTCCTAAATGCAAAGAGCAGTACAAACTGTGAAATATAAGTGGACAAACCATGGCATGGGTTCAGAAGGAAAGCTACCCCAGGTATTCTCCAGACTGGAAGGGGTCTCACACCCATCCCTGTGTCACGCTGGGTGCTTATTGCAGCCACAGGCGCTGCCTTGACTGTATGGCCACTGAGCCAGCTCAGTAAAGGACAGAATTCTAAAGCGATCTTACAAGCTTCCTGGACCCTAAAGCTTTCTGCTCTGTTTTATTTGACTTGGGTGAAAAGAGCCCCAAAGCCACCGCAGCCTGAGCGGGCTGCTCCAGTCTCCTGTATAAACCTGCTGTTAAGACACAGGCATTGCCTAAAACCCAAGTCATGTTGTTTTCCCAGTGAATTCAGATTGAAAGAGCGAAGTTGGATTATCTAGCCAGAGTAAGGGATGTACTTTATTTGGCAAAGCTGGACCATCTGTTCTAGATCAAATCTGTGCTAGACCAAGAAATCCACCATGTCAACTTTGAAAACGTAAATAATCCCAGTTGTTACCTGTAAGGCCTGTGGCACAGATCCTCTGTGATTCTCTGTGACAGGAATCACAGTGTCACTGGTTACACTGGAAGGAATACTGTGCATCCAGTCCTTTGGATTCTGACTTGAGTGTGTTCTAGTTTCAGGTTTCGGTCCCTGTCTCAGGTAGCAGATGGAGCTCCCCTCATCCCCACTGCATCTCCAAGAGCCCAGGTGGAGCTGAGGCTCTTCCCCAATCACCTTTGGGTCACAACTTCTGGGATGGTGTGTGGGGGCAGATGAGCATCCCCTTCCCAGAACTGGTATTTCTGGCCACTAACATTCACTTCTCGAGGATCTTTCAGCCTAAGGGGGGAAGAACCTAAGGAATTTAACTTCCTGTGAAGCTGGAAAAGTGGCTGGACTAATCTCTTTAGGTCTTAGGTTCTCTATTTAGGAGAAAGGAATCATACACCGTATAAAGAAGCAACACAAAAATATTCCCTTCCTCAAGGGGATCCACTCACTGGCTTAGGCAATGTGCATCACATGTTATTTACCACATTCATCACTGACTATTCACTGCAGTATCATCTCTTTTGTCATATACTCACCCTGCACGATAGGTGTTTTCACTTTCCATGACAAGTCAGGACAATCAATAGTTTTGCCATTTGCAAAGCCATAAAGTACTGACCTTTGTCAGCTCTCTTTGTGTCAGCTTCACAAAAGCATGGGAAACTTTATTTCTTTCATTTATTTCCTCCCATAAGCTGTCAGTGTGGCCCGCTGTCCATTGTCTTTTCTAATGTGCTCCCTAAGGGTAAATATGACTTCAGATGAAAAAAACATTTTTCTTAGGCTCCTAAGTAAGTCCTTTCTGTAAGGCTGTGCCTGGTTTTGTCAAAAACAGTATCACTTTCTTCAGTAAATTATCTTTGAAAAGCAACAGCACCTCTGTATTTTCGAAGGTGAGCCAGCTCTAGCTGAGAAACTACAGTCTTTCCATTCTTCCACAGCCTCCAACAGTATAACAAATAACAAGGTTACCAGAGGGTATGCAGCTTAGTGTGTAAAAAAAAAGCCTAATCAGATATCTTTATTTCCCATAAACACTTACAGCTGCAGCTTCTCTGCCAAAAATAAAGGGTGTTTTTTCCAATGGGGTTGCTAAATTCAGCATCTCACTGGGAAATTTCAATGGAAAGAAGGGTAAAAGAGCATATGACTAATGAAGGCAAATCCCAGGAGGAGTGAAAGACCTATCTCAAAGTAAAAGCTACCTGTGCTGCTCTGAATTGGGGTTTTACCATTGGGTAAGCAAGCACTGTCCAGCAGCAAAGACATAACCTGAGAACAAATTTGTTTCCAAGAATTGTAAGACTGATTTGGAAGCCTTTTTCGCTGAAATATGAGTAAAGGTTGTAGGTGATGTCACATGGTTGAGGTGGGACAGACTAACTTATTGGTTTTCTCTTTTAAAGACAGCTCACATATTCTGGGAATTACTGTTCATCATCAGATTCCTGGGACTGCAGAGGTTCACCCAAATCACACTTGTGAGGGGCTTCAAGCCTTCATCTCTACTGTGATAATCAGACGTATTTTCTGTCTGTTCTCATAGCAAAAGGCTGCTGGTGGAGTCTGTATGAATGGAGTATTTCAGCTCTGCAGGTAAGCTATGTGAGGACACAGGCAGCCACAGAGAGCTGAGAGCTGTAAGACCTCTGGGAGGACAACCCAGTCACCCTTTTATCCCTGGTGCAGGTGCTGGACATATGGTTTTTCTGAAGAACAGAGCAATTTCCAAAGGGAAACCACAAAGAGACTTAACTCCCTTGTCTGCCTCCTGCATCCATCTCACCCCACCCAAACATCAGCCATCTGGATGAAGCCATAATGCAGTTGTCTGTATAAAATCATGGACTTGGAGGGTCTGCAGATTCTTTGAGGTCCTGTGTTGAGCTGCTGTGGCAGATCCAGTCACTCAGCTTCCACTGTCTTCCCAGGCTTTGAAATTGGGGGAACTGCCTCTTATTCTGGGAGTCTGCTTTGCCTGGAAGTGCATGCCCTCAGTCCCAGCAGGGCTAGCAAGCTGTTCACAGCACACAGTTTCAAAAGCATATGGGCCAAAAGTCAATGAGACTTTTTTCCTGAGTAGTAAGACTGGGTTATCCAATATCAACATGCAGCTATTTCTGCAAATGTGTGACAACATGCCACAAACCTACAGAGCAGTCTTCCCAAGAAATGCCACCAATGCGTTAGGCTGTCTGCCATGATATTCTGGGCTTATGAACAGCAGCAAGGCAGCCTGGGATCAACTCAAGAGCTGAGGCAAAAGTGGGGGTGTTCCTGCAAGAGACATTCTTCTCTAAATTAAAACCCTGATATTTTATACTATGGAAGTCAGTCTTGGAAAATTGAGGATTCGTCAAGGTAAGGAACAATTTAATAGTTTAATTATGAGCCCTTTAATGTCTTTTCATAATCAGTTAATAAATACCTTAACAATAAAATTGAATTTAAGCTTTTAATAGGCTGTGTTGGATTGAACCTAAACAAAAGAATTAGCAGCTCCAGGCATTGTGCAATAACTTCTCACTGCTTGGTGCCAGGAGAAACAAAGCATTTCAAGTACATTTTTTTGTACCTCACTATAATAAACGCTTGTAATATTCCCCAATTTCTGGAGTGTAAGATGCAGATCTTATTTATCACAGTATGTGACACATCTGGCACATGGATCAGGAAACAACTGTTTTACTTCATTTCTGTCATCACCTTCCAACAGATTTCTTTCACATTCCAATTTGGACGAGAGAATTTGGACTTTCTCTCCATAAGTTCTCCATTAACAGTTTCACAGCAACGAGCACTATTGGTTCGTTCTCCTTCCACAGCAATTAGTTACACCAAGCTGCATATTTTGACTTTTACTACAAGCGAACACGTAAAATCGCTGGTATTTACTCCTATCTGCTCGCAGCGCCTCCGAGGCAGGCAGAGCAGAGATGTTTGCTGGCTGTCATTGCCTCTCTTTAGTGCCTCTTTCAAGTGGCATCGCTGCCTGGGTGCGCCTTGCCGCTTTCTGCCGCCGCCTGTCACTGTTACGAGCGTGTGCTTTATTTACAGAGGGGCTTTTGTTGTGTCGCTGAGCGCTTTTCCCGGCTGAAGGGAGCGCTCTGTCTTCTGCTCGAGCAGGGGCGGGCGTATCAAACTCGCCGAGATGGGAGCTTTGCAAGCTGCACAAACGACTGTGCACTAATAAAGCTTGAAAAGCTTGAATTACACTGGAACCCACAAAAATTTTCAAATTAAAATTCCATATTTAGAGGCCCCCTGTGGGCCGTGATTTTATTTAGTTTAATCCCCTCTTGAGGCCAATTAGGTAGACGCTCTTCTGCACATGCACACACTAGCACAAAAAATAAATATATAAGACTAGTTAAAAAGCAGAGGGTAGTATATCACTCATCCATTCAAAGACTGAAATTCTTTTCCCTTCTGTTTCCCTGAAAATAGCATGGCTGTCAGAAATCAATAAAAGTACATGCAAACAGTATTCATTTTTATTTCTAGGCTGTGCTTTAACTTTCCCTTGCTTCTTTCTGCAACATCTAGTAAATTTTCACTGTCGCATACTGTTTCACCAAATGTATAATAAATGCAAAACCTCCAGTGTTACTGGCAGAGAAGGGCTGGATGCCTTGTTTCTCAGCCTGCGAAGTAAAGAGGTGCTGTGAAAATAAATTCCTCAGGCAACTGGTTGAAATTTATCATCGCTGCATAACGTGCATGCAGAGGGTGGGATAAGGATGCACTCCATTCTCCCTAGCTGAATCCCGTTAAGTGCAAGAGGTTTGTTCCAGCAGGAAGCCCAAAGTAAGTCTGACTGCCTATGCACAGATTGAATTCACCCATTCTGACAATTTTTTAGGGTTTTTTGTACAAACTGTGGGGAAGGATCCAGCTTTCTCACTGTCACTCTTTGCATCTGAAGTGCAAACTTTGTCTTCTCTGTACTAAGTGGCAGACACCACATGCCCCACCTGAAAAAAGGAGTTAATAAAATACACACAGAAAGTATAAAAGAAAATCAGAGGTGATGTTTAGGTAATATGGATTTCTCCATGTAGGGAAAACAAAAGATCAAAGTTGTTATACCTATTACAGCTGTCTACAGCAAGGGAAAATAACAACTTGTGCTTTCACTAACAGAGTAGGTTCAGAGTCCAAAGTTATACATTCTTTGATCTTTGTCAGATATTTAGCAACAAAAGCACCTTTCCAGGAGGTAACACACTTGTGTTGAAGTGCTTACAGGAGAAGGTCTGCCCTGCTGGATGAAACAGCCACCACAGTGTGCTCTGGATTGAGCAGCCTCCTGGCATGGGTGGGGGGCGCAGGGCAGAGGCAGCATGGAGGTCTGCAGAGCATCTCCTGGCATATTTTGGGAACAAACATGAGCTATGGCTAGGAGCTGCTGGCTTCCACCATGCTACAGGAAAAGCAACCCCTGGTATGGAAAAGGAAAATCTAGTTCGTGAAATTCAGCAGCTCAACTGAATTTTCAGGATGAGCATCTTTCTGATTATCCAAGGAACTTCATGGAGTCTGTGCTCAGATACAGTGGCTTAAATCTTTGAGAACATAATAAAAGGAAGAGTTAAGGAAATGTGGCTGAAATAAATGCAATTTTATGGCACTTGATAAGAGATTAGGGCAAAAAGCCTATTTTGTTTTACAGGGGCTCTCATCCTGTGCTCATTATTACGGCGTTGGAGCAGCATTTCACTGCTCCCACATGTTGATTATTCTCTCATCTGCCACACAGGGGCAATGCATCTGCAACAACTGTCATGTCTGGGGAGGCTCCACTTTGCCTTTTTAGAGAGATTGAACAAACTACATGGAGGGGAGCACTTCTACCTTCATGCTTGGTTTGGGATTTATGTTTGAGAAAATCAGGTGCAAAAAAGAAAGCTTATTGAACAAAACAAAACCAAAAAACCCCAAAAAAAACCCCAAAAAAAACAAAAACAAAACCAAACAAAAAAAATTGCCAAAATAAAACAAAAAACACTGAAGCAAATTCAACCTTATCTTCCAGACCAAGGCTAAAGCTGCATGGGAGAATCCTTATTCAGTGTATACATTGGGTAAAAAAACTTCACCTAAAGGGAATAATCTGAAAAGAATAAGGTTGTCATAACTTTGCAGATACTTTAAAGCATTCAACAGATATATGCAGAAAATATACATACCCATCTCTGGATCTGATTCAAGGTCCAGGAAAAGATGTCTCTTAGGCTCAAACTGAGATATGGGCCTACTGAAGGAAGAAATTTTGCTGCAAAAAACGGCATTTGGGAACTTAATCACTGTAGTGCAGCACAGTTTTACCCTGGTCTTTCAGGAATCCGTCTTTGCGGAGTGCAAGAGGGAGGAGGAGAGGGTGGAAAAGGCTAACATGCCCCCCACACACCTGCAGCTCAAACCAGAGAGAAAATCATGGACTGAATTGTCAGTCTTCTCCTTTTCTCCCCCCAGAGCCAGTATCTGCCTCCCCTCAGACACTTTCATCTGCACAGGGTTGGGTCTGGGGCAGTCCCCAAGCTCAGTTCCTGGGCTGAAAGAGGTGAGTGCTGCTGTAGTGATATGAATCAACAAATTACACTATAGCTGCACCAGATGAACAGGTTTCTTTAGGTACTTGAGAGAAATTAAACATCCCCTGTCTTTGTATATTTTCTTTATGTAGGCATAAAGCACACACATAATATCAGGAGCATTAAACCCATCCAGCATTAATTTTATGGCAACAATGCAATTTTATTTTATTCAAAAGCACAGCAGACCTCACACTGTCTGTTAGGACTGCAAGAACTCAAAGGTTGCAATTTACAGCTAAACACTGTGCTGATGTGAAGGTTTGCCAGGGTGCCTGGAGTGCTGTATGGACACAGAGCTGCCACCCTGCTTGTGCTCTTGGCAAGACTGGAACACTGAGCTTATTTGCCTGATGTTTTCTGAGGGGCACCTAATCATGACTGCAAAAGTGGTCTGTAGGACAACTAACTAGAAAAGTTGTTCCATCTGTAAGTTAGGGAGGCAGACATTTATTTTGTTCCGTGGAGAATGCAGGCACTAAGTCCTTACCCATCCCCCTCCCATGGAGAAATGAGCAGGAAGCTGCATGCTGAAATTCATTGAGTTTCCTCTACCCTGCATGTGTTATTCCCCTGTAGGGGAGAATGGGGCCCTTTATACCTCCATAGCTCTGGGCTCTTTGAGTAATGAAGGGAACACATTTATTGGTACAAGGTTTGGTGTTTATTGATGCTACCCATTTTTCACCAGATTTAGCACTCTGTGGGGAAGGCACATGGACTTTCCAAAACACATTTTATAATCAAGCCATTTCAAGGTTTATGTGGTATAATGCATTTAACTGTTAAATTATAAATAAAAGTCACTGCCCAATACTAAGCTTCCTTCAGGACATTATAGTCAGCTACATCTTTAATTACCTGGTTTATAAGCAACCCTGTTGCATGTGTTACACGCACGTGTTATTTGTCTGACAGATGGAGCGTGCAAAATTATCCTTCTGGAAGAGGTTGTGGGCTTAACGCCCCTCTGCCTTCCTGTCCCGAGAAAGGGATGCCCTGGGCTGCAGGGGTGTGCATGTCCCCATGCCCTCCCCAGCCGCTGAGGTGCCTCTTGTGGCAGCACAGACCCCAGGGAAACCCCACAGCACGAGCGATTCACTCCCAGAGAGTGGCTGGGAATACAGCACAGCTCCGGATACACGGAAGAAAGGTGTTCCAGGAGGCAAAACTACATGGATGTGCATCAAAGCATAGGCACTGCCACCCCGCACCTCACATTTCCCAGACTGTGTTCCTGATATAGATCAGTGGGGAATTACCTTGCTGTGTGTAAAAATCCTGTGCTGTTGTTTAGCTGCTGCCCATGGCCCGGCAGGGAACCCCCCTGCACTCCCGGCGCAGCTCCCGGCTCTCCTTGAGGCCATGCAGAGGGGTCCATCCAGCGAGGATGGAGCGTTAACCAGTTCCAAAATCCTGCACACAGTATGGATTTAGCAGTCTGGCCCTGGCAAACACTGCTAGCACAAGGAAGGCTTGCAGGAGTTATTGCTCTGCCCTCATCTGCCTTTTGCCTGCCAGCTTAGCACTGCCTGTTCAAAGACAGTCAAATACTCCGACTATTTACTTTGTGTGTTATTTATTCTCCACCAAAAAGCAAATGCTCTAATGAAGGAATAAATTAATAAAAACATACCATCTCAGATTAAGGCTGAGAAACAGTTATCTCATCTGTTTTATCTAGTAAATCAAAAATCCCTAAAGTTGATGAAATAGCTCTTTTTTCCTTCTGACAGCACACCCAGATCAAGCATTTCTCATGGCAAGATGGAAACCCGCAGCGGGAAGTTCGCCTTTGCAGAGATTGATTTGCTATCTGGTATTGATGTGCTACTTAATTTATTGATCCACAGAAGAATGAGGACCTGAAGGCAGTACAAACTTCATTCGGCACAGGTTCTTTTGAAGGAAAGGATTTTAGCTCCTCTTCTTTCTTGTAACTGTTTCTGAAAATGAGCATCGCTGTCATGTTCTCACTGTGCTATCATGGTATAAAAAAATTCCTGGTCAGTTTAAACCTGACAGCTTGTCAATAGGTTTGCACAATAGGCCTTACTCTCAGCCCATTCCTGTTGTTCACTTTGTTCAAAATCTGCAGATGTTCATTTAAAGAAATAAATTAAATAACTTGCTTGTAAACATGGTCTATAGTCCTTATCCTTACTTTTAAAACCAAAACCCAATCAATTTAATGGAATGGTGTTAAAGGGACAACCCATAAGACACATAGAGAATGGGTTAATATTTTCCTTTTTTTTTTTTTTTTTTTACCATTTTAGTGGTGTTCAGAGATTACAAATCCATGCATGTGAAGCTTGCAGCACAGTAAAAAGGATTCTGTAAAATGAGGGGAAGGATCCTGTAAAACAGTTGAAGACATGTGAGGATAGAGGATGGAGATTTCCAATAAGGCTGTGTCCTCCACAGCATTCATAGAGAGTTAGTCTCATGCTGATTTTTGGGGTATTATGTTTTCCCCTAACCACCCAGACAGTATTGACATCTCTCCTTTTCTCATCTGGGAGCAAGGGCAGGTGTAACAGTGAGAGTTCTGTCCCTCAGGACTGATTAACCCCTTGGTAAGAGGAAAACATGAAAGATGCTCTTAATTTGCAAGATTACAGTAGGGAACTCATGCTCCCAGAAGTTGTGGAGCTTGCAAAGGCAAAGATCTTTGCAGCTTTCATTTTTCCCTGTGCTTAGTGACCATGCAAGTGGTGGCCATCTGGCCTCAAAACAATGCTGCTATAGAAAAGCAACCTGTAAACAGCCTATTACATTTCTTGCAAACTACAACTCAACAAACAGAAGATGCAATTCAATACAGAACTCAGCAGCAGATGGACGGCCAAGAACATTGATACTGTAATATAATTCTCTGTATTGTTGACATCACAAAAACATGCAGTGATCTTGTACAATTTGGTACGTTTATGTGTTCAGGATGTCAGCAATCTTGGGTGCTGGGCAGAGGGCATCACTCCTAGTCCTGCATGCCTGAAATCTCTGGATGGTGAGGACTCAGAGAGCAAAAAACCAAGGAGAAATCTCACAATCATATGAACTGCCGACTCCCATTTGCCTCTTTTCTGCCAGCAGTATATTAAACCTCTGACCACAAACAAAATGTCTAAGAATTACTTTTTTTATTGTCCACCCTCCTCTTGGTCTCCAATGATCATTATTAATTGAAAGTCCAACATATGTTTGCATTAAAGTCTATCAGGAAATGGTATGATCTCCGCCCATCGTCAGTGGAATTTCACGACTATTTATTGCCATGATTCTGCTCCCATTTCAGTGAGAGGCAGTTTTTCATCTACTTGAGCAAGGACAATGTTAGGTCTATGCTTAGAGTTTTAAGAGAGGAAAAAAATAGCTGATTACAACAAGCTCCAGACAATAATAGTATCACTTTCTTATATTCAGAGCAGTAAAGCAAGTATAAAACAATCAACAAAATACTGACAAAAAAGGGAGTTCATTCTAAGTTCAGTTCATTAAGAGTTACAGTTTGGTACTGTTGATTTCCCCTGAGTTCAATAAGGACAAATTCACAAAAAAAAAAAAAAATCATAGCTAGCCTTTTCCAAAAGGCATTAATGGAGAAAGGTAATAATGAGACCTGACTTTATCTAATCAGTGGATAGCCCCAGCAAAACAACTTCATCTCCTGAAGTCATCAAGCTGCTGACAATCATAATGTCACATGTAAGACTTCATGATGCTGCAGTGATAAAAACCACCTTAAATTAGCAGGTTATCAAGGGCAGGGGATTTTCTTCACACACACCCCTTAGCACACTGACGAGTGGTTACTGTCTGAGATCAAATCTCCTACATGGAAATTCCTGCCTGCAAGAAGAGGCTGAGAGTTCCTGCTGTACTCCATGGAGATCCTAGTACAGTTGGAGGAGCCTCAGCAGTGATTAATGTCAGCCTTATCTTGGCACTGAAAGATCAGTCCCACTGTCTAACACTGCTCTCCAGCGTCACTTGAGACATGCTTGGTATCCCAGACATCCCCCTGGGGCTGGCAGATGTGACATGGAAACATGGAACCCTGGGGATAACCATGTCTGTCCAAAGCAGAATCTCAAAGCTGACAGGATATGTGTGGGCAATTCAAACACCACTAGGTGTCCAAACTTAACCAACAGACCCCCTTTACTGGCCCCCATGAGGACACCTAATTGCAAATGATCAAGTTAAGGTATCTTATTCTTGAACTTTATTCCACCAAAGTCAGATGGAAACACCACAGGTCAAAAAGTAAATAGCCCTAGCAATACCCCATTTCTAAATGCATAATAATTGGTCCTTCTCTTCATCAGGCTATAGGTAAACAAGTAAAATAATCCAGATGCTATAGTAGTTGCAGCCACCTTGGTGAGTATCTTGTCCCAGTCACAAAAAAGCCTCAACAGACCCAGATCTTCACAATCTGCACTAAATGCTTATTATTTGGGGAGTAAAAATAATTTGATACAATAGAAAAAAATTGATATAGCTTAAAAAAAAAATAACTCCCTTTTCAGCCAAGTCTTTGATACTCTCTGCTTCTATCAGCAATCTGAGTCCATCTCATGCCTCTGACCACTAATTCTTAATACCTTAGCGAAAAGAGCAGAATGTCTTAGTTCAGTTTCCAAAAGATTAATATAAACATAATCTATGGGCACTTTTGGTGGCAGATGCCAAATATGATTTGGTTTTTTGGGAACTTGGGAAAATTACTCTTGCTTCTGCTATCACTGTTCCCTTCAAACCAAATTGGAAGTAGATTGCAGAGATACTCCTGCCATTCCTGTTCCACACACAAATAAAGGACTAGCACTTCTCTTCACAGCGTAACACTGAAGAATATGTTGAATTTAAGGATAAAAGCTGTGGGTATCCATAGGGTTTGAAAGATACCGTTGTAAGCAGTCAACAGACCCCACCTTTGGCACACGAAGCCCTTGAGTGGGCCAAGTGACGGAGGCTGGGTTCTGTTTCTAAGAGGTCTCAGATAGGCTTCACCTGACATGCTCAACCAGGTACCTGGTTTTGGCCTTGCTCAAAGGCTTAGGGATGCTTTTTGTATTTCATATTCACGCACACATGCAAGAGCCTGACACAATACTGAAACATGAATGAATATAAAGCTATCTCAAGGAATAAAGTGAGGATTACTAGACCAAAGTTGTCAAAATGTTTGAAAAACAGACACCCACTCTTGGAGACAGACATGTTTTTACATGTTTGACATAAATAGTTCATCTAAAATATACCATGAGCCAGTACTCAAGGACAATTAATGAATTGTGCAAGGTTTCTTCTCTGGAAATGGAAAATTATTTTAAAAGAAATAGCAACATGCATGACAAAATTTTTGTAAATCTGTTAAGCATATATTGCATCGCAGAAGACAAAGACTATCTGCAAAGTAAACATATTAATCTTTAAATTTATCCACTAGCCTGAGGAGTCCATGCAGAATCAGATGTAAATTTAGTGGTGGTATGGATGGCGTGAGTGAAATATATTCACAAGTGTTATCTTGGAAATATTCTTACGTGAACTAAAATTTAGTATATTATGGAGAATAAAGTCTTTTGCACTTTAACAGCCTGACCCAAGCCCTGAAGACAAAAGAAATATTCCCATTCTCTTGTGTGAATGCTGGACCAGTTTGATACAGAGAAAATAACAGACCATATGTTTCTGATTCCACCGGTCTTTTGGTGGTGAAGAACAGACACTTCTTTGACTAAGGAAGTACTAGGACTCTCAAAGAGAGCAATCCCTGATTTACTCCATTCTGGGAGGAGAGTGTGACCTGCCCTTGAGTGCATGCTTTCTTAACTCCTTAACACATGGCAGTAAGTAAATCCTGCAGAAAAGCTGCTGAACTTGCACATGCAGTAACTTCTAAAGTAAACTCTATGGCTGCCAAAAAGTGTACGAGAAGTCAGAAATAACTTACAATATGGCAGGTGTTACAGTGCAATAAGGGCATATCTTAGGTACATTATAAAACACAGACTGAAGTAGTTCCAGGATCTAAGAGTTATTACGATACAGACTGTGTGGTTGCTATTTAGATTAAATTCCTCTTACTATGTCTTCAAACCAATTTTTCCCCCCTTATTTGCTCCATTCACCACATTTAGATGCCACCATCTTGAATTTCCTTCTCAGTAAAGGAAATCCCCACTTCTCAGCACGAAACCTGAAAAGCTTTCAGTCTTAGAAGGAGAGCTGCTGAGCCTACATCCTACAGCCAGGTAACCTAAGCTGCGTGGAAATACGAACTGTTCACAACCTTCAAGACCTTCACAGTGGGCCAAGCTCAGGACCTAAGCCAGCACCATCAATACCTCAAGCAGCAGACAGCACCAGTTAGTGTAAAGTCAAGGAAGTGGGGAGCATTGCCAAAGCACCAAAGAA
Organism: Phainopepla nitens; assembly: GCA_013400175.1. Taxonomy (NCBI): domain Eukaryota; kingdom Metazoa; phylum Chordata; class Aves; order Passeriformes; family Bombycillidae; genus Phainopepla; species Phainopepla nitens. Next base: position 263,416 of record VXBQ01006424.1, on the reverse strand, counting down.
TTTGTGTGCATTAAAGCACCACTCCTGGAAAAGAGATGCTCATGTTAGTTCTGCACATGCTGGCTTTGTCCTGTGAGCAGGATGCTGCCTCCCAGTTAACCAGACCTGTCTCCAGTGGGACGCCCCCTGACTGATGAGCCTTGTTTCCCAGTCAACTGCAGCATCACTCCTGTGCAGCAACACAGACTCCACCAAGCTGGCATGCCTCAGTATCTGTGGAAAGCAGCTCTCTAGGTAGGGCATATGCTCTACAATCCCAAAAATCCAGGTTTTGGGGGAAATCTTGAGTCAATTCAGAGGGACTTCACAGCTCTAAGAATCTGACTTTTTGGCCCTTTTGAAAAATCTCACACTAGATCTTACAAAACTGGCAGTATTCATGAGAGTATAAATTAGGACTTCAAAAAGAATACCTCCAAGAAATAAACCCCAACTTTTCATCAAGCTAAGGCTCCATCCTTCAATAGCAAAATCCAGAAGCCAGGACCACTCTTCCTCATTCTAATGTAATTGAAGAAGAGATTTGGAAAGAGCTGCAGGCAGGATTTTACTTCATAGGAGGAAATCCAAGATGGTGGCTGCAAAGTGACAAATTCCTGCTTGTGCTGTTTAATTTCTGCTGAACCAAATGAGGCTGTTTAACGAGCCTGGCATTAACATCAAGTGGCCTCTTGCACCCAGATGGCCTCATGTTTTTTGGATCAGTAGCACAGGTATCACGAGAAACACTCATCAGTTTCCGTAGAAGGTAGTAAGAATATGGAGTTATAAAGCAAAAGTTTTCTTCTTAAACATGGAGCTAGTCTCCAATTTATAGAAAATATTTCTTTTTCACTTGTTGATAGCAAAACTCACTCAGTTCTGCAGGTTTATTTCTTTGGTTTGTTTTATTTCTCAAGGAAGCAGAACTATTTTCCCTCCCACCACAGCCCCAAATGAATGCAAGGTGGTTACTCCACAGAGCTTATTTGGGGTGGAAGGCTCTTTGTTTATTGAAGCCACTAAGGTTGTCATTCCTTCTAAGGTTATTCCTTCAGAAGGCCATTCTTTCCTTTTTCTTCCTCCTTGCTGGAGATTATTCCTTACTGGCACCTTTCTTCTGTCAGAGATCTGTTCCACTTGGTCTCACCTCAGGCTTTTTTCACGTTGCATTGCAGCACATCCCATGACAGCTGAACCACAGAGCAGAGATACAACTAGCACTGGAGGGTGGCTCCCTTGTCATCCAGCATTTCAGCTTCATTTGGCTTGTGATCAGTAGCCACTGACTCCCTAACAGAGAGATGGACTCTCTTATGCTCCTTCTGCCCCTAAATCCTCCACTATGCCAAAAAAAACCCCTAACTTTGAAAGGTATTTGGAAGCTTTTTGGTTTCAACATTTTTAAAGGTGTCAGGCTGGGACTTTCCCCAAAAATAGCAATAGTTAAGTTAGCTAGCTATCATGTTTTAAATGTTTGCTATATTTTTTAAGAGGTTTTTCCTTTCTTCTGAAATGTGCCAGAAACATGGGGTTTCTGTTCTATACAGTGGTTCTCCTCACTTTTATTGTCCTGTTTTTAGTAGGAACAGTGATTTAAGAACACAGGAAAGAGGCAGAACAAATAGCAAGCAAAAACTAGGGACCATTTCCTTGTTCTTCCCTTTAAAAAAAGTCTCATTTTTTTCACACTTTCTGTAACAAATAGCTAAAAGCATCCTATGTCCCATTCCAGCAGGGCAACAGATATGTCTCAAAGTGTGACAACCTGTTCAACCTAGTGGGACTTTACCTTTTAGTTAGACACTAAAAGACAAGTGTTTGCCCGGTGCCTGCAAGCAGCTGTGTACTGAGGATGATGTACTTAACTCACCCAGGAAAGTCTGAACCATAAAACAAACAGTAAATCCATTTGGGAGTATAAACACTTTTTTTTTTTTTTAATTCCTTCTAATTTTCACTCATCCTGGGAAATTTTTGCCCTTAGTGAGCTTCACAAGACAAATCAGCCAAGCAGGACGCTGCTTATTTTTCAACTCCAAGTGATGAAGGGTGGAGAAAGGATTTGTCATCGCACTAAGTTCTGGGAAGGGCTTTGGGTCCCAAACATTGTAGTCAGTGGAGAGATGGCAACTCCCATCTCAAATTGCAGGTATGTGAAAGCATTCTTTGGAAAAGCTCTTTTCTCTCTCCATGGCTTTGGAAAGAACCCAAGTGATGAAGACAGATATAGATAGACAACAGCTGTAGAAAAAAAAAGCCCTTTTTTTTTTTTTTTTTTTTTTAATCAGTCATTGCTGTACAGAGGAAAAAGCTCTCACACACATACAAACAGACATGCAGAGTCCCCACTGGACAGAGAATGAGAATTACGTCCCATGAAACACCAAAGATCTCTGGAGTCAGATCAGTACTTAACTGTGCTACAAGTGCATAAGTGGTTATATGTTTTACACAGCAAATATAGAAATGGTTGCACAGCATCAGGTACATAGCTCAGCTTTCCATTCATGCTGCCACAGTGCTTTTAGAGTAAACTTGTGTCCTTGCACACCAGCTACATGTGTGCCAGGAAAATTGTGACTCCGTTTCGTTTGGTGTAACTTGCACTGAACATGAGTTTAGGGAAATATTGTAGGAGGAAGAGAGCCTTATATTCCAGGCTAAGTCTCGGATTATGTGTCATCTGACTTGGCAGCTCTGGGACATTAACTGGCATCGCATATCAGGTCAGGTTAATAATCCACCACTTGGTTCTGCTTGAGCAGATCTGTGTGCCCAAACTAGGGATCAGTTGACAAACCTGGAGTCTCAGGGAAAAAGGATTAGTTGCTCTGTGATCAGCAGGAGGGCACTTGCACCACAAGATGTTCAGACCTAATGCCTGGATCTGCCGTGAATCAGAAGCTACATCTGGAAAGTAGCAGTACAAATCCAGCTCTCCAGGGATGTCCATGGCAGTGAAAGCAGGCTTGGATGACAAAACGACAGATACTGGCAACTTGGATGAGATATTACCAGAATGGGAGAAAAACTTAAAGGATATAAAAATACCTGCTTTTTTTAACAAGATGCCCCAAGAGACTGGGAGGACTTTCCCTCACTCCAAACAAGTCGGGAATTACCTAGTAGGCAAAATGATCAACAAGGGCTCCTTTGCCAAGGTGATGGAGGGACTGCACATCCCCACGGGGGAGAAGGTAAGCTCCTAAGAAGAGGGTAACACACACTAGGAATTGCAAGCAACCTCACACTAATTTACAGCAGAAAATTTCAGACTGTTTAATCTGAAAACCACAATCTACTCAGTGAATTATCCTCTGAACCTTATCCTCATAAATTAATCTCATAAATTCAGTTTATTGTTTATGTGTAATCAATCACATGTGTGAATACGTATTGAGTGCAACTATTTTCACAATTATAAAATATAGACAACAAAGATATCCTCCTGCTGAAAGAGAAAAGGATGCTGGCATAAAGACAATTTCAAATCTGCTTTGCCTAATAATCCTCATCAAACAATTGGTGCCATGCATCTGATCTTTAAAGTTATGGACAAAACTGAGTGAATAGTCAACCATTCCAACAGCAAATATTTATATGGCAGGACACAGACAGCGTCAGTTATCTCCAGCTCAGCTGGGCTAAAATAACACACCACTAGACACAAGGGTGGAAAGGTGGGTTACTCTCAAGTGAATGTTTGACTTTTAGTTTTCTTGTGGCTTCAGTAGATACACTGTCTGACTAGCTCCCCAAACTGCAGAGTCCAATCCCAGCCCATAATAATGAGTATCTGGAATGGCTTTTAGACTAAGTCAGAAGGGAGCATGTTAGAAAAAAAATGTGGTACGTTTCAGATGCAGTTACAAGTCAAATGTGAAGGGATTTTTGCATTTCAGAATATTTCTTATATGCATCTTTATTATTGCAATGAGAGTTATAGATATGACAGCCTTCAGCCTTCTTGTTTTGGCCTTCAAGAGAAATAAAAAGCACATTCTTCCATCAGGAACATCTCCCTCTGTGATTCTGATTATCAACACCATGTCAAAACAAGCCTCTCCTCCATGTCACCTCACTCCATATCCTCCTGAAAACTAATCCTTCTTGCAAAGCTTGTTGCTAATTTGCAAATATCCTGCCATTTAGGTAGCCATAAAAGTCATTGACAAGAGGAAAGCCAAGCAGGATTACTATGTTTTAAAAAACATGAAGCGTGAGCCGCGGATACACCAGATGATTAAGCACCCCAACGTTGTTCAGCTATATGAGACCCTGGAGACTGACAACTCCTATTACATGGTGATGGAGCTGTGCCTCGGTGGGGACCTCCTGGACAGAATTTGTGACAAAAAGAGGCTGGTGGAACAGGAGGTAAAGAGATACACCAGGCAAATTCTGTCCGCAGTAGAACACCTGCATTGCCAGGGGATTGTTCACAGGTAAGATGTTTCTCCTCTTTCAAACAGTAAGAAAAGGAAGTGTGCAAGAAGATAGAGTGTTCTTCTTCACCAAGAGCATTTCTTTATTTTTCCATCATAAAATCAGGGATTACAAATAAGACTATATTCTCTCAGCTCATATTAATAAATCATTTTATTCTCAGTAGTGGTTAGTACTGTTATGAGTTGTTATGAACTCCTTGGGCAGTAAAGTACAAAAGATACTTATCCCAGGGACAAGAGCTGTTGAGCATAACAAACCAATACTTTGCCACAATTATCTCAGAATTAGTTCATGACAAATGTGTATCTAATTCAAACTTCAGTGTGGCTATGCATATAAATATTGTTATACTTTGGTTAGCCACAACATATTGAAATAACCATAAGTCACTCAGAACAGAAATCCAAGGAACCACAGCCCACTGCTTGTCAAGAGGACATGTCCTGTAGATCTGAATCTGTGACAGGTTGATGACTCTCCGTGTTGGCTTTTGCATTACAAGGACAGATTGTAACTTCAGCCACTGCTAGAGGAACCTGAGCAGCCCACGCTGAGGAGAGCTGATCTTCTCCTCTATCAGGGATCTTGGCATATGTAGCAGCAGAATAAGACTTCCATTTCAGCCAGAAGAATAGGCAAGATGCAGTTTTTCCCACCGTTTTTCTGTTTTACTTAATGATTCACAGTCAATCAGATTCTTAATTTTAAATGGTAAATGCACTCACCAAGAAAGCCCACAGGACCTAAAAAGTAATCCAGTTGACTCCATTGTTACAGCAACCATGAAACAAATACGCTGTAAATGTGATGTCTCAGCATTTACAAGTGCTTTGTGACTCAAAATGCTTGCAATCCAGCACTTCATTATATTGGATTTGTCAATTAATAAGGAATGGTCAAGAAAGAAATAGTCAGTATCTGACCTAGAGAATTTAAACAAACGACAAAACAAAAAAAAAAAAGGAAAACAAACCCAAAGGGCTTCACCCATTTAGTGCAGGCTGACATCCCTGCCTTGTTGGTTCCCTAATTAATCTATTTTACAGCATTTCTTCAGTGCTCATAACATTTATGTTCTTCCCATGACAACATTCGCCATTAATTTCTCAGGTCCTGTTCCCATCTCTTTGTTTGGAATAATTCTTCACAGTGAGCTGGAGACTAGCCTGACTTCTTGCCCTGCTTCTTTCTTTTTCTGTTGCTCATGCCTTGCTGGAAAAGCTTTGTGAGAGAGAAGAATTTTGCTGCACACCCTGAGAGCAGGCAGGTACACAGTGGTGGGAGCTCCTCTGGTGACTTGATTTACTGTCAAACTGCCCTTACCAAAGCAAACTTCACTGGCTCTCCAGCAGTTTGTCATAGGTTTTATGAAGTTGCATGGTCTGGCAGGAGCCCAGTCACAGGTGTAGGTTCAGTCAGCAGTACTTCAACTTGTGGCCTGCTGCTAGCTTAGAGATGCAGAGCTGTGGCCTTGACCTCTTACCAGAAGCAGATTGGGAAGGATCTGGAAGGGCATCCCTGCTCAGCTCCAGCTGCAGTGATTTATTGCAATTCGCTGCAGAGGTTAAACCAACAAGGATAATTTTGGGCGTATCCTCTTCTGAAAAGAAGGCATCAGTGTTTCCAGAAAGATGAGTGAAGTAGGAAAGTTACCTTACAAATCCAGTCTGGTTTTCCCATCTAAGCACTGAGCAAAGCTCAACTTCTTGCATTGCTTTAACACAAGGAAAGGAGGGTTCCTAAGCTGCCTGTTGGGAACAGCTGCTGATCTCTAGGGAGGATCTTGGTAGAATGACACCAGTAATGAGTTCATGAGATGGACAATTGTGTGCCAATGCTTGGGTCTTTGCCAAGAATTGAGGTGTCTCCTCATTGTAGGGTCTCATCTCTAAGCTCATCACTTAGGAATGTGCTAATTTAATTTACTTTTCTCAAAAGTAAATGGGCATTCCTGATTTTCAAACCTGCATGTATCTCAGAAAAATGTATTTTCTGCTGTCTTAACAATATATTTGATGAAATATACGGGCCAAATTTGTAGCTGTTTTTAGTCCAAACTGATATACCTCAACAGAAATTTGACAGTATGTTCAGACAGCTATTTGGCTTCTTAACCTTTGCTTCTCCAATTCATCACTAAAATCAGCCCATATGCAGCAAATCCTTACAGTTTAAACTGAGTTCACATTTCAGAGTCAAGGTAGTAACCTTTCTTGTCCATGCAAGATCACGGCTGATCTTTTGTCACAGTTGCCAAAATGACCCAGAAGACAGAGCATTGACTCTCAGCATTTTACTGTGCCAGATATAAGAAGGCTCAGGCACAAGATCTGGCTCAACAACTCCACAAGCTAACACTCATCAACTGAGTTCTGCTTACTATCCCTGTGCCTGCTCTGGACACAGCCAAGGGGTGAGGTAATGCATCTGAGCTTAGAAACCTCAAATAAAGACGTGTAAGCTAAATCCCATTGCCTTGCAACTGGACTGGGGCAGCGCCTGTGCAGTCGGCTACCAACCCCTACAGCTGGCGCTTGCCAGGTGACAGTAACTTACTTGTTTGTACAGCTCCTAATTTTTCCTGGCTGTTTTTCCTGGATATTTTCCCTCCCCTCATATAAAAATGTCATATATCCCTTTGAATCCCTACTGAACCAAAGTCCTGGAGAAACATCACAAGCTGCCCTCTAGGCTCTCTCTCTCTCTCTGAAGTCCCCATGGGAAGGGGAGGGAAAAAATCATGGTGTTGCTTGAATTTACAACATTCCTTGGAAAGTTTCTTTTGGGAAAAAAAAAGAACATGATGTATCTTTGACGTAAGATAACTTCTGACATTATGTAAGCTTTCATAGTGACCATTATCAGGTTTTTCAGGCAAGAAAGTCTACATTTTTATTGAATCTCTGAGCAGTCAGCTCATCCTATAGAACAGCAGTTGTAGCAATCCAATATAACATTATTTAATGGCAGTTAGTAGAAGTCATCAGAGTGCACTATGGGGTGCTAAATCTGATAGAAACGTCAGATATGCAGTAGCCTGAAACACAAATAGTTTTAAACCACAGCATTTCAGTGCCTAGGGTTATGACACAGGCAGGCTATGAACAAACTTACCTTAAATCTACTTCCCAGCTTTTGGGCACTGGCTAATTTGCCAGTCCAGAAAACATGCTATTCCAATTAAAACTTGTTGAAGAGATATCATGAAAACCATCCCCATTCCCATTCTTGGCCTGGGGCAGCAGAGAGTTTAAAATGCAATGCTGTCCCATCCAGAGCCACAGAGTTAAAAGGATGCTCCCCTAAACCCACCCATCATGACCACCTCCAGGCTTGATCCCCTGCAGCAATGCAGTGCTGTTCATGCAGCACCAGTCCATCCAGCCCTTGTTCCTTGTTCCCCTCACTCCTGGTTCGTCCTCCAAGGTCTCTCCAAGAGCTGAAAAAAGCACTTCGGAACTTCAGAGCAGGTGAGCGGGAAATCCAGGACTTAGCAAAGTATCACAGGCTCTCAAACTGGCTCCCAACTCTGAAATTACACTGGCTGAGGACTCCTCCATGATGAAAAATATTTCAGTTGCCACTTCAGGCACGCCCCACAGCAAGGCATTATTCTGGCTTTTGCTTTTAGTTTGGAAATATGTAAATGTTCACAAAAGTACCTGAGCCAGCAGCATTTTTCTTGCAGCTTGAATGACATCCTCCTGGCAGGGGGCAGCTGATACTGGTTGATCCTGTTTATACAAACATCACTGAAGATATCTCCACTTTCAGGGTGGCTGTCTCCAACACAGCTTTGGTACATCTCCCCTCTTCTACAAGCAAGGCAAATCTCAGTTTCCAGTTCCCCATTCATCCTTCACATTTACCAGGCACTATTTGCTTGCAAAGAAATCAGAAATATTCAGCAGTGCTCAGTACCTCAAAAAGCCAAAAGAGCTGCGGTCTGATATTCACAATATTTTACTCAAAAAAATAAATAAATGTAATTCTTTTTTAATAGTCTAAATCAGTAGAACAGTTGTTTCCTAAAATTAGTACTTTATTTAAAACTTATATTCATAAAATATTCCCTGAAATACAGATGATTTCCATTTTCCTGACTGAAAATTTCAGGTAGGAATAAGGATCTTGTTATAATTGTAGGCAGAGCTTTGCAGAAATATTGTTATAATTTCAATTAAATTTTGCCAAAAACTATCTGCAAATGTTTAGCTGGGACATCAGGCATCCTAAAGTTTGTTTTCTGTCTTAATTTCAGGGACCTAAAAATTGAAAATTTTCTTCTTGATGAGAACAACAACATCAAAATCATTGGTAGGTACAGCACTACCTGTGAGGCTTGTTTTCTACTTTTTGTGTGTGTGTGCAGTTTCAGCTGCTGTTCAAACACCATACTTGATGAGTCAGCTTTTTCAATAAATATATTTGAGCTTTAGAATAATTTCAATTCATAAATTCAAGTTATGAAGTATAACTAAACAGCTTGTTTATTTGAACTTTAACTGAAACATATTTTCAAGAGAAGAAGGAAAACAATTTTGCCTATTGTTTTCCCTTGTGTATTGCTGGCGAACCAAGAAACAATTACAGCTTTTATGTGTAGAAAGCTGTTCCTAGCAGAAGTGATTTGTAGACAAAGAAATAAATCTTATGGGGTGAAACACAGGTATGGACACATTAGTTTCTCTTGAGTCATCGCTTCAGCTAGAGACCTCATCATTTGGTATGTGTTAAAAAAAAAAAAGAGAGACTGTTTTGGTCACTAACAGAAATCTTGCTAGGGCTGTGAAGCAAACATTTATAAAAATGAGAGAATTTGCATCAAGCAGTTAATACAGCTCAGAGAAACATTAATTTTATTCTATGGAAACCTCACAGAAAAATCCCCACAAGAGATGCTAAATCTTAGAGAAGCCACATGTTTAACTCAGCGTTTCCCAAACTTTTAAAAGCTTAACACCTCTGAGAAAAAGAGGCACCAACTCTTCACCCCTGTTTTATAGCCAGCCAGCCCTTTACAATCACACCTTTCTCTTTCCTCCGCCTTGCACACATGCACATACACAGAGAAAAAGGCTTAAGTTAGCACTTTTCCCCCCACATTTACCATGGACTAAAGCACACAGAGCAGAGCCCGATGTCATAGCTCATTAAGCCATGCTAATGTGGCTGCGTTGTTAAGCCCATGCAGTCAACAGAGGCAAACCAAAATAATTAAACCAAAATCAACCAAACCAGGTCCGTGGATGGGTAACTTCACTGTAATTCTCCTGCTAATTCATGACATATTTATTCAAACCCAAATTGGCATCCACAGCTGAGACATCAGTAGATGATACAACTAGCTGCTGGTTTTGTCTTTCCCTTATTTTTGGACAATTGATAAAGTTAAAGTAATTTGAAAAGAGACTAAAACTTCTTTGCCTTTGGCTTTGTGACCATCAGATTTTGGACTGAGCAATACTGCAAGGTTTGAGGGTCTCTCCCAGGAGCTGTTACATACCCAGTGTGGAAGTCCAGCTTATGCTGCCCCAGAACTCCTTGCTCATAAGAAATATGGCCCAAAGGTAGATGTCTGGTCCATGTAAGTAGATCTAAAAATGTACTTATTGAAACACTCTCATCACTGCTTGTTTTAGACAAGACTGATATAAATGGGTTGGTGGCATTCAGTTTTGGGGCATTAAAGACAAAAGCAGAGATATATCAGGGAAACCCTGAACTGAAAAATGGGCATTTTCTGTCTAAGGCGTGTTTTGCCAAAAAAAGAGAGAAATCTATACAGAAAAATTGAGTCTCAGGGACACACAGGCCAAAGATGTGGCTGTAACAGAGCAAGGCCCTTTATACTGAATTATCATACTAAGGTGGAGTTATTTTTCATCATAGATGACACAAACTCCATTATCCTTTTTTACTACATCTACAGGAGACATTCTCCTGTAATAAGCAAGAATGCAGAAGGTGCCAGGAGAAGAGCAGTTTTTCACATAAAGTATCCTAGACTTTTCAAATGCATTTGCAGTTTGTAGTTCTGGTAGGCAAGTTATGAGGTTTTTTACTTTTGTTTCCTAGGTGGAGCTAGGAAAATGATGATATATTAAGTCAGTTGTTGTATTCCTTAATCTTCATGGATCTGGGCAGGAGAACAGCTCTCCATGTCCATCATTTTAACAAAGGCAGCTCATGTTTATGTGTGTATATATAAATATGCCAGTGTATCAGCTTTTCCTCAGCTTTTTGGTATGTCTGGGTCTCCACCCAGGAGACATTTTTTAAGCCAGTTTCTAGCAGGTATGATTCAGGGTATGGCAAATGAGCATCAATAACATAGGCTAAACCAAATCTTTGCCTAGAGCATTAAGATGAAAAAAGAATTGGTTCATCAAATGCAGCTTCATCCAGAATCCTCCCACTTATTTACAATTATAACCATAATTCCTTGCAGTATCCTGACTAACAAGGGTTAGAATAAAAATCCACCTATTAAAGCCAATGAAAAAATCCCATGGATTTCAAATAGCTCACAAGGCTTCTAAGACTAATACCACTTTTTTGGTTTAGAAATGCCTCCTCCTAGCCCACTCCACAAGCATATTCATTTAAAAGATGTAATGTTATGCTTCTGGAACACATTGTCTAAAGAAGTTTTGGATGCCCCACCTCTGGAAGTGTTCAAGGCAAGGCTGGATGGGGCCTTGGGCAATGTGGTCTAGTGGGAAGTGTCCCTGCCCGTGGCAGGAGGGTGGAACAAGATGATGTTTAAGGTCACTTCCAACCCAAACCATTCTGTGATTTTGTTCAACACACAGTGCTGCATTTGATCTTAACCACTTCATTCAGGATACTTGCAAAAAGGAAAGGAAGGCCTGGATGTACACTGCTGCTCTGAACTGGGATGTGACACTTACCTGTCCATCCGCGAGGATACAGAGTCTTCTGGCGGAGTTCTCAGCAGTCAAGGGAACTGTGTAAAGAGAAGTAAAGGCTAAACTATGTCCTCACAAAGGACAAAGTGTTTTAGTTTGCTCTACAGTGTTGCTGGTACCTACATACAGGCATCTGGTTCAGGTGCCTAAAACAGAAGATTAGTTTTCCTATACGCTCATAAGGTAAAAAGGATTTTTATACATGTATAGAGTATATTATTCCTCTCAAGACCTGCTCTGGCAGACATACTATATATTTGGGGTTTTATCTAACCATGATTCCCGTATTTCAGCTTCTTCTAAATTTACAGGGTGTGAATGGTACTCAAAGTTAAGGATGAAGGAACACATGCTGCCTAACTACTTCAATGTATGTCTGGTTTTCAAGAGTGCTGCTCTGAATTTATGTAAACATAGCACAGATTAATCAGGTCTAGAGGATGCTGTCAGCACTTAAATAGGATAATACTGATTTCACATTTCAGATATCTGAATGAGGGCAAAGCAGTAACCTTAAAACCATTTACTGAGCTCACTCTGTTAATAAACAGCAAATAACAGGTCAAGGTCTACATAAAACATCTATATGACCCTTGATGTTTAACACAGACAGATTCTGCACCTCAGGCACAAAGTTTATTTAAAATTTAAATTGGAATTGTTCACATTATCATACTGGGAAAGGGAATTCTGATGGAGTAAAATATTACTTGAAAAGATAAGTTACTTCTATTGTCACAAAACAGGTAAAGGACTACAAACTGGTGGGGTTCTAGAATAAAAATATTTCAGTGTAGTGCAGAAAGACTGACTTTATGGAGCAGAACTGACAGGAAGTCATTACAACAGGAACCAGAAAGCCAGTCAGTCCAAAGCACCTTCACAAACCCAAATAGATCCAACTGTTGTACAGCCAAGGCTCCTGAGATGCAACAGTGAACTGCAGTGCCTGCTTGCCTAATCGTGACTTTTGTGCAGGAGATTTTAAAGGTTCTTTGGAGACTGCAAAGTGATTTGCTTTCCTGCAACAGCTGAACTGAGGAAACAGGTGTTGTATTCAAACAAATCCAGATAGTTCAGTGGGACAGAGGAGAAGCAGTTTGCTATGGCTATTAAACTTTCACGTTTAACATGCCATCAGATTCCATCTACAAGTAACTACCAAGTGTGTTAGTCTTTATAAGCTGTGACTGTGTGTAACATTTTAAAAGAGATTTTAGACAGCAGCTCCATCTCATGTTTTTCAATTGTTTGAACACATTAATAAAAATCACAGTTGAGCACACCACAGATTTGTTTCACAGATATCATCTGCTCTAGTGTACCAACAAGTCAATCAATTAGAATCGCCTGAATTCCTAAAATTATTATCTCTGCAGAGCTCAGTAAAGAAATAGTAAAGGACAGTTGGAGGGAGGTCTGAGCAACCTGGTCTAGAGAAAGGTGTCACTGCCCACAGCAGAGGGATTGGAACTGCATGATCTTTAAGATTCCTTCCAACCCAGGCTATTCTATGGTTCAGTGATTCATTCTGTGGTGAAGAACGGTGCTGTTGTGGTGGTGCAGTTCAGCTGGAGCAAGGAAGTACCATGGAGAGTGTTCACGGAAGCCTCCCTGTTCACAAGTTCAGGACAGCTAAGCAAGTTTTCCAAATGTTGGTGTTTTTCCAGACTGAATGGCAAGCCTTCACAAAGTTTGCTGATCGCTGCTAGCAGACTGTTAGTTTTTCACAAGAGTTAAAGTTTCAAGTCTTTAGCCAACAGCAGGCTGTTACCAAACGAAAGCCTTCTAGGCATAAGTCACACCTAATTTAGCAATCTGAGCAAAGCAAGAGGAACTGAATTACTATTTGGAACAAGATCTATTGCATCAGTCCCAGTTCCATGTTGTCACTCTGCCTCCAAACCAAAATGCCTTATTCTGATGGGCTGGGTACATTACACTGTCACTCCAATTAGCTTACGTTTAGAATAAACAGCAGGTCTCCACTTTCAACACTGCAGGCTTTCCCGTCACTCACTGTACACTCTAGTTTATGCACACTTCCCACAACATTCTTTTCTAGATGAAGTGGCATTTACACAAAGAAAAAAATGCACAAGATGTGTATTCGGTACAAATTTCTGCTTAGAGGTAATTTGTAACCTCATTTGCAATGCTGAAGGCAACTCTGAAAACTGACTCATAGCTTTGTGAGATTTTTAAATAAGTGTTTACTAGCATTATATGGAGCTCTGATGTTTGTCTTTTCTTTTGACAGAGGTGTGAGTATGTTTGCTATGCTAACTGGCACATTACCCTTCACAGTGGAACCTTTTAATATCAAGCAACTACATCAAAAGATGTTAACTGGAGAAATCAACCCTATTCCATCAGATATTTCCCCTGGTAAAGCACTTCAGTTTTTTATAAAGAATACTGATGCAAAAAAGTTTTAGCCCATATAATTATGTGAATTTAGCAATAACACAGTCTTCTGGAAATTAAGATGTACCTTTTCCAATTGCTTTGTTTGCATGTAAAAATAACTTTTTTGAGGCTGTGACAATATCACTTTATCTCAGGGTACAAGAAAAGTAACATTGTTGTCTTTTCAGAAGACGATTATTCTTGGTTCTTATTTACAGAGGGAATAAAATGTACATTGCTTTTATAGAAATGGAACAGCTCTGCAATAGATGAGAACACTGCCATGTTTAGTATGTCTCATGCTGTGTGTCACAGCCAGGCATTCTTTCATGTTTTTCCCACAAATAAGTTATCTGAACTGTAGATATTTTTTCCTGGATACCTTATCTTTTGGCTACTGACAGACCCTACAACACTGAGATTATTAAAGTCATGGGAGGGCTATTTTTGTGAAGAGTCTGTTCATATTTTTCATGAGAAAGAAATGAAATGTAGCATTTTTCAATTAATTTTACTGACAATCTTTATTGAGGTACAGTCAGTGAAGTGTTTTTGGGGCAACTGAGAAAGATAGCTCTCAAAAATTCTAGCCTGAGTTACTATCTGTGGCTCTAAACCCCATAATTCACATTGCTGTGCATACACTCTCAGTCGGCAGTACAAGGTTTCCCTCCTCAAAGTTCAAAACTGTGCTGCTTTACAATGATTCTAGTACACCTCTGCCTTTAATCCCTATTTCACTCCACCTGGAGTAGTATCTCTCTGTTGACCCCACAGGCTTAGGCCCCTTCTTACAGCTGTTGTGGTATACCTTCACTGACCAAGACCGAAAGCAGAGCAGAGTGAGATGTTTTGCCCAGTTATCCACCAGCAAGAGTTCAGATCTCTCCATGGTTTTGAGTAGCGTGGTTATGATGTTAGGCAAGGATTATCCTAGGAACCAGCATTAGCTTCAGCAGCTGCCTGCAGCCAAGCACTGGGAAGCAGCAGACAGCTCCAGACCAAGCTGGCTGGATCTAGTCTGGAGTGCTAAGATAATGTGATGATTCAATTTCATTCTCTCCCCTAGTAAATGGAATAAGGATATCTACCATAGCTGTCAAGAATGTCTGTGCATTAGTCTCTCATTTCTCTTTCTTTGGAGATCAGTTGCCAGATAGCAGCTTCATTTTTGTAGGATCCCTCCACGGCTACCATTATTATATTTCTAATTTTTTCTTATTTATGTTATTGTTATAGCTTCTACTAATAAATGCATTATCTCTGCTTTTCTACAAAGCCCACACAGTTAGTGGAAGATTGTGGATGACTCCATTGTTCTCTTGCCCACTGGGAATTCAGTGAGAGAGCAGTAATAAACTGGCTTTGCATACTTTAGATCTAAATTCTTCTGAAGGAGATTACAAGTGAAAGGAGCAGTATGTTCCCAGTTTAATGCTCAGTTGCAATTTTGTTAATCTCAAAACTTCCCCAAGGAATATGGAAGAATTCAGTACAGTTTTCCCAAGAAGAAAAAAAAAAAAAAAAGAAGAAGGACTTTATGCAATGTTGGAGCCGAGTGATTGACATACAGGAATATTTGAGATCTCTGCCCAACTCCAGGGAGCCAAAGCACAACACATCATGTGAGCACAGAAGTCTACCTCCATTCCTCACTATAGAGAGTTTTATCCATGCAATTGGCTTCTTTGGGTGAGGAACATAACTCCTGTGTAGTCAGCTGGCACAGAAGTGTCCCTTCTCAGAGGCCTGATGAAATGCAAAGTGAGCACAATGCTGAGATTGCTGCTGGTGTCACAGGCTGCACTCACTGGGCTAAATCAAGTAAATTAGGGACTGAGTTCCAGTCCTGTATCCACAGCAGCATCCAAAGGTCCCTAGCAGGCATCCCAGCATGGTTTGGCCGCTACTGTCCACTCTGTCCTTGGGGGAAAAGGGTCACCCTACAAGACCACAGCAGACTCAAAGGAAAGCCCTAGAGACTGAATTTTAGCTGAGGGTCTTACAATGTGGAGAAGCAGGGCAAGTGCCACATTTCTGAAGCAGGAAAAATATGCAGTGGTCAGATAGTGAAGTATTACCAGCAAACAAGCCATTTTATTGGAATACT
Source organism: Phainopepla nitens (assembly GCA_013400175.1). NCBI lineage: Eukaryota > Metazoa > Chordata > Aves > Passeriformes > Bombycillidae > Phainopepla > Phainopepla nitens. Next base: position 247,534 of record VXBQ01006424.1, on the reverse strand, counting down.
GCACAGGAGCTGTACACTTCATGCAGTCTCTACTTGAGCCTGACCCTGCTAAGAGGCCTGGAGTCAAAGAAGCAATAAAAGACAAATGGTTGAATGAAGGTTTCACCAGGAAAATACTGAATGCTGCTACCTATGAGAACAGGTAACAGTTTTGACATCTGTCTTCTACCTTGGGACTTCAGGATTGGCAATCTGGGAGGGAAAAGTTTTTAAGATTTTTGTTTGTTTGTTTTAGAATATTTTTGTTATCTATTATGAACTGTTACAAAATGAGAGTTTTACTTCAGAAAACACCAGATCAGCACTTCTAACTGTGGATAAAATTCATTTAAGAGGAAACATCCTTATAGAACTGTTTATATCCATTGTATCAATAATTTTGTTCTTAGCATGCTTCACAGGTGCCACTAATTTCAGTGTGCTTCTAATCTTTTCCTACAAAACTAGGTCTCACCTGCCCACCTGAGGAAATACTATTCTATTACACCAAAGTTCTTGTTATTCTAGTAATTTTTATTTTCATCCCTGTTTGTAACTGGTTTTAACTTATCTCCATTTTTTTTAGCAAGGCACTTTATGGTTTAAGATTACTATAAAAGTTTGAAATAGATATGTGCGATATTACACTTACATAAATGTTTCCAACTTTCACAATGTTATTCATCTTTCATATTGGGAGGCTTCAAAGCATATTTTGCATGTCTTTAAATGCCTTAATTTGGTAATGGACCTTTTACATCATACTCACTGCTGAAAGTAGCTATTGATGGGTCACATATTTTATTCCTAAACTGTTCTGTAAAGGTCAGTTTTTCACACTAATTGAAAAACAGAGTAATTTGGCCTGTATAATCTGTACCATCTGCATTGGTGTCTAGAGGACTCTTAGCAGGTTTTCCTGCCATGGTGATCCACTGCCAGTCACAGCCAGAACTGTTAGAACTCTATGTGCAATTTCTGTGAGAATTGCCCGCTGTTCCTGCCTTTGTACTCCTTCCTTCCCTCACGTGTCTGTTCTCATCATACTGAAGTTTGAAAACATGTCTCAGGAGTCTCATAATCTGAGGATCATTTCTATAATGCCTTTGCTGGACTTCACTACTCTCAGAAGCCCTTGAGTAAAACAAATATCCTTATAACAAAACATGGTTTATTTCACAATCTGATTTATATGTACAAAATTAGACTCCTACTGTACTTTCTTTAGTAATCTTTTGTGCTTAAAGATTTTCCTGCCTTTGCTACATTTCTGTCTTCTTAAGTATATGCACACAGACTATCTCCCATTTAATCCATTTGAGGCTACTGCACTGAGAACTGAAATACACACACTTGATTAAACTGAGAAAATACTGTTTTCCACATTTTAATTTTTCAAGCTTAATCCTGGTGGGTGTCCTTTCAGAGTAATCAATTACATCAACAATAGGATGTTTAATGATGCAGTAACAGAGCCTCAGCCCAGCAGTGGAGTTAGCATAGCCAGACAAGAAGGTTATTGCACAACTGTGTATCATAATTTGCCTGTAAAATCCACTTAGCCAACTCCAGCTGCATCACAAGAATTGTGTTGTCTGCTTACTTTAAGTTCTGACATTGTACCTGGTCGCATTATTTGTATTAAAATTTTTTTTCCTAATATTTCAGATTTTGCCCCAGTGGATTGAATCCTGTTGTTTTAAACTACATGACAGACATTATGGAGTTCAGTCTTTCAGAAGTTATCAACAGTTTAGTAAATAACAGACCCTCTCCTGCCATGTCTTCTTATTGCTTATTGCTGAAAAAACTGCTTAGGTACCAGAAAGACCACAAAAGAGCTCAGGTAAGATGTTATGGTCATAAGAGGCATAAAGTGCTCCTTGGATTTTTATGAGGAGCAATGCAGCAGCTATGTAGCCCACATGAAAAAGGTGGTTATCCAAGGAACAGGGAAAAATTCGTCAAAAAATAGTTATGAAATTGCAGATCCAAGTGCAGTCTCAAGAAACCTACATTCTGGCATTCTCAAAGGTGATTTTTTTATGAGATTTTTTTATTCCCAGAGATAAATATACCCTTTTTTATGACTAATGAATTTTTAAAGTGAGCTGCTGGTTATAATGGGATTGAGAATTACTTGGTTTTACATGTAAGATTACTTTTCCATTGGGAAAAGGAGCATTAGCATCTCGGTGACCTTGCCATCCCTTTCCTTTCTGACTGGTCTGTGAGGGTTTAATCTAAAGTTTGGGGAGGTGAATGGGAAGCTGCGAAAGCTGTAAAATCTTTTCCCAGAATCTTTTTTGTTCATATTTTTACCCCTGTATCATATTCTCGCACTTCAGCTCCAGCTCTCTCAGGGACATGGAGTGAGATCAGAGGGGACAAACATTTTAAAAATAAATTCAAAAAATTATGGTAATCATTGGTAAGGCCACAATTAGTCAAAAAGGCTGTAAGCTTTTCTTTTACAACCGTCTCCACTAAGAGGTTCACAGCTCAGCCATAAAAATTTTGCTCCAGGCAGAAACTAGGCAAACAGGAAGCCAAATTCCAGCTTCTAATACACAAGTGCAATGGGAAAAGTTTCAGCTACAAAAACACACACATTAGCGATTAGCCTCCCATTCAGAGCCTTCACCCTGGAGAAGCTGTATTTTGAGAAGGTCCAGTTGACTCCTCTAGAAATTATTCAGATGAGCTTGAGCAGATCCAGATCTCCATGCCAGCACACAGCCCCAAGGTCGCAACAGTCTGTGCAGCGTCTGCAGGCAGAGCCATAACTCAAAAATATGAGTTGGAGAGTGTGTGTGTGCATGCTTGGGGAGAGGAGGCTTTTCTTCACATAGGTGAATTTTTTCGTATTAAGATTTTAAGTAGGATCTGCTAAATCATAAGCCACTCAAAAAGACCCATATTGTGAAGGCTATTGACCAGCTTTCTAATACCTCTGGATATCAAGCTGATTTACAGCCAGCAGACATCTAGCCTTCTAGGCAAGTGGCAGTGTTTCACGTCGTGTATGACCTCTTTCAGTGCCCTACCGGGGTGGAAGAGAGAAGTGTTCATGTACATAAAGTTGCAAGCTGATTAAGGGTCTGTGATACTTCCTTCCACTCCTGACATCCAAAATGCCCTCTTAAGGCAGAGACTCAAACTTGAATTCGAGCACAGATCCTTAAAATAGCTCTGATTGTAAGTTAATAACACTAAAAAGTATTGTTTTGAAGTCCTAGCAAATACATTTCCCAGGCAGAATGAGGCTTCTGGTAGAGCAAGGAGGATAAGAGGGGAAGTTTTAATGAAGGAGTGAGTGACATTTTCTTTGTGTTGACATTTTTCCAGTTAAAGGTTTAAACCCAAACCCATACTGATGCAAAATTATCTGATCAGCTTCCAGCTCAAAACACAAAATTTCACAAAGTTTTCACAAAATCACAGCATCACAGACAGGCTGATGTTGTCAGGGATCTGTGGAAGCCATCTGATCTAAGCCCCCTGCTCAAGCAGAGCCACCTACAGGTGGTTGCCCAGAACCATACCTGGACAGATTTTTATTGTCTCCAAGGATGAACACCTGGGCAACTTGTGGCAGTGCTTGATCACCATCACAGTGAAAAACTGTTTCTTGATGTTCAGAGGGAAACTCTTTTGTATGCTTCAGTCTCTCAATTGCCTCTGTGGCCCAGAACTCTCTACAGTATGTCCATATCTCTCTTACTGAGGGGCACAGAACCAGATGCAGTGCTCCAGATGTGGCCTCACCAGTGCTGAGCAGAGGGGCAGCACCACCTCCCTCGACCTGCTGGCAACACTGGAAACTCCTGTTGCAGCCCAGGATACCATCAGCCTTCTCCACAGCAGGGCTACATTGTTGACTCACGGCCAGCCTGGCGTTGACCAGCACCTCCAGCGGCTTTCCAGCATATGCTGGTGCCCTGGGTTGCTCTTCCCCCGGAGCAGGACTTTGCACTTCCCTTGCTGGACTAAACCCAGCAGGGACACATCTAAACACTTAAACTGGATATGCACCCTGGGGTCTATTCAATTGGGTCATATCACAACTCCCCACTTCTACACCTTCCCCATAACTCCCACAGGGGTAGAGCTTTCTTCTGCACCACAAAACCATGCTGGCCTGCAAATTTTCACATAATCAGTGTGGGGAGTTCTTAAATTTGCAGACAGAATCTCCCTTTGATGGTTGCACAGGGAAATGACTCACTTTTAGGTGGACATCTTTGCTGAGAACGTGGAATACAGGCATGAGATAAATGTCTAAATTTGGCAGAGTGGATTCTATCACAAATAATACCTTGCAGTATCTGTTACTAAGACATACAAATTAGGAAATTAGAGCAGACCAATTTATACCATCTTTTCATGTCATTAAAAGTCTGTTTCCCTTTTTCCATCAGCACAACATTTTTAAATGCTACCTTTAAGTTCATGAACAAAAAGCCAGCTACTACCACAGTTTAGAGACCATTTTGTTATCTAAGACTGTTGGCAAACTCACTGTTTTTTCCCTAGATGATCACTCTACCTAACTTTTTCTTATTTTTGGTCCCTCTTTTCCCTCTTACATTCTTCTCTATTATGAAAATTAATATTTCTTTCTTGCTAGTAGTTAAGCTCTGCAACTTTTTGCAGTTAATAATGATCTCTTGTTTCTTATTCAGGCTTTTTGCATAATTAACCTGTGCAATCAGTCCTCCCTATGAGCTCTTTTAAATCCTGGCTACCGGTGCTACCACTTTATACCAGTTTCTCCAACATTCAATAATATTCGTATTTCTCAGCAAGCTGGAATTTGGGCAAAAACAGGGAAGAAAGAGAGGAAGGCTGGCTAAGAAATCAAGCTGGGCATTCTTACTCAATCAATGCTCTTATTTTTCCAGTATGCTCTGGCCCGTTCTTCAGCTAAAGCTACATTTTGCGCATACTTGCACAATGGCAAAACTTAGCCCTAAGCATATGTGAAGTATATAGGGAAAAGAAAAGAATGCATCTCTTGGATCCCAAGGCGGAGCCCCACACGGGTGGCATGACGTTTTTAGGCAGAGGCAGAGCCAAGAGCAGCCCCCAGCTTCCCTGGAGATTGGCCCATGCTGCGCTGGCACAGCTCTCGAAGGAGGCAGCTGGCAGGGGATTATCTTGCGGGGAGGATTCTCTGCTTTGGTCTAAAAGAGGCCAAACTCAACCACCTCTTTGGCAGCCTGTAATGCACTTCTTCGACCACCCAGCCACAGAGAGCCGAAACTGAGGAAAAAGAGTGAAGATTGTTAACTGAAAGCAAGGGGGGAAATTTCCCACTTTTTATTCATCTTCTTGTTGAGATCCTGATGTTACTAGAGCTTAATTACAACAGCATGGTTATTTGATATTTGTGTTAAAAATTATGCCAAGGATATTTCAAAATGCATAGATAGATGTTCTCTATATTCTGTATAAAGCCAACTATTTGCTATTTATTACTAGCAGTGTGTGATCCATCTTTAAATCACATTATTTCCTTTCAACTCTCCAGATCTTGCAAATGTGTGCATCTGCTTTAACTTTAAGGATATGGATAGTTTCACTGAGCTCAACCAGACAGCTTGTGTGTATAAAACTGAAGCACAGATATTAGAATTTGCATATAAATCAAATATAAATTATGGAAACAGACAAGTAACAATTAAGAGTCACAAGTAAAATGAAGCAACCTGAAAACTGGTTGCCATTTAATTATACTATTTCTTTCTAGGACCATAAAGATTATTGCATATTTCTGTCTGCCTGTGAAAAGAGATACTTACAGAGTACTAATATCTATAAAAGAGCAAATTTATAGTAAAAAAAAATACTGTAGTACTTTTGAGCAAATTAGGAACCTCCTTTCCTCTCAGTGATTTGTAGAAAAAGTTGGCATCTGACTCTTCTGAATATTCATTCCAAAAAGAACAAAACATATCAAATATCAACACAAACAGAAAAGTAATTGCATTCATGATAATGCCTATGAATAATAAGCAATAAAATATTCTACCAACACAATCAGCCCAGATATTGTTTGGAATTCAAATACATATTCACGAAACAGTACATTCAACCCATTCCAGGCTGCAGAATACACTATGATTTTTCACACAATACCAAGAAACATACCATTTCCTGGGGAAAATTTTTCAGAAGACATTTTAATCTAAAACTGAAAAAAAAAGTCTGGGGAAATTACTTTTCATGTACAAACCCCCTGCATTAGAAAAACCAGCATGAGTCATTGTATTTGCACCATCTCCTTGTATACAGAAGTTAACAGTTGAACATACAAATAATAGTTTTGTTGGATGCAAACAGATGTGATTCTCATTTTTCTGGCTGCAATTAGAAAAGTCTGTTGAAAGCTTTACCCTTAAAAAAGCATAAGATCCTTTCCATGTTCAAATTTGAGCCATAAGTCATTGGATAAACTTAAAACACAGCCTGTCTTTTTATGCATCGTAATTTCTCCAAGCAATGTATTTACATTTTATGTATTCTGCTGTAGAAGACGGAGCCTTAATGATTACAATTTGCCATCCAGAACTTTATAGCTAGTCCTTGCAGAAAATAGCATTTCTGCCAAAAAGCTTCCTGCCCAGGTGCTTAACCAATTAGCTCTTAAGAGGTCTGGCAGTAAAACCCGTCATGGCAAGTTTTCCGATATACTGTATATAAGGTGACAGCTTGCAAAATGTAAGATGAAAATTTGTTTTCTTAACTAGCAGTGTGTAAAATCCTGGGAGACTGTTTGATTGCATAGCCTAAAATACTTATGACAACTCAAATTCCCAATTGATCTAGTGTGGTTTTAGCAATGTGTTGTCAACTTAAACATATTTTGTTTCTTTTAATAAATACTCTTAAAATAATTTCCCTAATTGTGATTGGGTACTACAAGTATGTAGGAAGGATGGAGTGACCCCACAAATTTGAGGTTTGAGGCCCTTCAAATTTTTCCAAACATTTTTGCTAACTCACAAAATATATTCGAGCTATCAAAAGTACCTTTTCTCCACAAATTACACCCACTTTTTAAAACGACATGTTAGATTAAAAACATATTTTTCACTGGGGGGTGTTTTGCAATGAAAAGATTAGAAGAAAACCATGAAAAAGGTAAGTACACCACAGTAAACTTAAATACCTCTCTGATTTTGAAAGCAGGAAGTTTGTATTATGTGGGGATGGCAGTAAAAAAAAAAATCAAAAGTCACTAGATAATCCTTGAAGAGGCAGCCATGTAACAACAAAGTGAGTCTTTCAAAGATCATATGGAGAGAAGTAAAAAAAAGCTTGGTATTGGACTGGAATATCCATGTGTGCAGTTGTCTTGGCTTCAGAAACTACATTTCAGAAATTTCTTTTACAGGAGTGCTAGACCTGAAAGGAGATATTCTATGACAGAAGCAGCACGCAGAGCAGTCTGCTCATCACAGGACTTAGTTCTGTAGGAAGGGATTTATTTCTTCAATTCTTTGCTTTGCAAAGTGTTCCCCTTGTGAAAAATATGTTTTAAATCTAACATTTTACTTCACAGCCCTTGCATTTTCACAAGGTTTTGGTAACTGAAACTCAGTGTGCATGAGAACTTGGATCACAGCATAGACAAGTGACCTCCATGTGAGAAAGTATCCTTTGTGCATGGAAGATGCTTGTAGGAGTGAGGGAAGTGGCACTGCAGCAAGGAGTGAGTCCTGAAGCCCACGTCCTTGTTGGGATGAATGGTCCTGTTAGCACTGCTCCACAGAGGTCTTCCTGCTGCAATTCCACTGCAAAACCTCCCCAGATCCCTTCTAGCCTTGTGCTGACTACTTGCCCTCGCAGCAAATGGCAGCTCGCCCGTGACAATCTTCCTTCTAGATCAGGGAGTGGCTCACAGCATTCGGTGATGTTTGTGCTTTGCAGAATGATCTCTGTGGTACCTTGACCTTCCTTACATACCCTGGGAGACTCTATGAGCCATAAGCCTCAAAGGAAGTGCTATGGGCTCTCAAAGATGGCATTCTGGTGCCCAGTGGATTTTCATGCAGGCTTTCTCCCTACAGCCTGTGTGGTAAAGGGAAGGGTCTGCCAGCCCATGTACTGCTGGGTTTCAGGAGGAACCTCTGGTGTAGGGTCTGTTCAGATGAAATGCTGATGTGTGTAACTAAGGTTTGTGTGAAAACAAGATTTCCCGTCACATCTTATAGTGTGATTGCTTTTTAAGTTAAGGTGCTTTTTTGTTTCCCACAAATCAAATGGTGTCTGATCATTTTACAGAGGGAACATGAAGCAGAAAAACACAGTATTAATCCTCATAAACAGCTGAATAAGGAGTCAGAAACTAAGATTTCCCAGAAGGCTGATATGGACACTCTGGAAAACCTCAGAAATTATGGCAATAGGACATTTCCTACTGTCCTAAATCTGGCAATGCCAAATGCTATTCAAGAAGATGAGATCACAATTGCATTGGAAAATCAAGAAAACTTGTCAAAAGGTATTGTTCTCAAATAAGTCTCAACTTGTTAGTTCAAAAGGGTAAAAGGGTATCTGTCTGAGGAGAAAAGGGGAACAAAATTCCTGAAAATGCTATAGAAATATCTTTGCATTTTGTTTTGAAACTACAAGTATTTTGAGCAATCGTCTACCAGGCCCAGATCTGGTGATAGATATAATTTTGATCAGGTGAAGTAATTAGCAGATGAACACCTGAGCCGTTGCATACTTTGCAGATACTGATCACAAATATCTGTTCCATGTCCATAGGACATTCGTAAGGTTATTTCCTCTACGAGTAACCCTGGGACGGTACTAGTACCTCTAAGGAACTTCCAAGAGCAGGCATTTATGAGAAAAAGGACATTTATTTACATTCCCAGGATGAATGTGAGCATGGTGCAAGTGCCACAACTTCACTATACTCCATGAGGCGTTGTACTCATATTCATGACATCATTTTCCACAGTCTCAAAAATATAGAAGATGCACAGTACTGGATAATCAAACTCCACATCTTCATTTATTTCTGCTCCAGTTATTGCACTCCCACAGCTATTTACACATGTGCCACGTTTAAACTGATGTGAGAAATATCCCCAGAAGCATAAATGCATATGTTGCCCAGAGGAGCTGTGGATGCCCCAATCCTATAAGTGTTCAAGGCCAAGTAGGATGGAGCTCCGAGAAATCTAGATCTAGATCTCTCTAATCTAGAGAATAGGGATTGGAATAAGATCTTTAAGGTTCTTCCAACCCAAACTATTCTATGATTCTTTGATTCTATAGTACTCAATAAAATTAAGCCAGACAACTTTATGTGAAGAAGCTCATGTGAGATTGTTCAGCCAACCAAAAACTTGACAATTGCCTACCTGCAGATCACCATCTGTCTGAAATCATCAGTGCAATATTTCATTCTGTGTCAAGATTTACTTTTATTTATGCCTTTACAAATACTGATTTTATTATGAGATGAAGCTGATTTGATAATAACGTGTTATTTTCTAGAAAATACCATTCCAGCAAAAACTGATCTGATTTGTTCTATATTCTATTTAGTTTCCAAGTTTGCAGGCAGAGAGTTTGTCCGCTGTGGGCCTCCTAAGTCATCAAGAAAAAGTATGCCATGTGAGCCCATTTATCAGCCACTTTTGGACTCTCAGAACAATCAGAATGATTTTAAAGACTTGACAGAGACCAGAAAACCACGTCTTCCTGAGAAATCCCCATCCATACCAGCAAATAAGCAATCTCCCTTTTCAAACATCCAAGCAATGACAAGTACAAGCAAAGTAACTCCACAGTCCCTAGTGGAAAACAGAATTATTACCAGAAGTCCTTTGCCTCATCAGGACATGAAGTTTAAAGACCTTGTAAAGGCAGTATATGACAATATTCACATCCCAACACAGAGGCAACTTGATAAAGGCAGTGCTGACCTCCTCATGATTGACTCTCCCCAGCTGTCACCTTTCCCCAGGCTGCAACCAACTACCCTAAGAGAAACCCTTCCTAGAAAGATTTCCTTGCTGGGGGCAACACAGGAACATACAGATATCTGCCCTCTTGTTATAGTCAGTGGTTCAAAAACACCAGCTTTCCACATGCCCCAACAACAAAAGTTTACCATAAGAAGTATGAGGCAGATTAAAGAAAATCCAACTTGTTTTTTCAATAAGAAAACTAAGAAAAACTTTATTCAGCTCAGACACGTACCTACAACTGCAGATGTAAATCTTCCAGTTTTATGTCCACCATACCAAACTGGGTCAGGGAAAAAACCAGAGACTCTAAGATTAAATTTTGCATAAAATAAACACCCACAAAGCATCAGAAGAAAAAAGGGTGAAGGAGTAGGTAAGAAACAAAGGTGGGCAGAAAGAGAGAGAAAGCTAAGGAAGGTGGGAGAGACGAATTCAATCTTAAAATAGGAATCCTCCAAATGCAGAAGAATTACATGATTTAAGATGTGTGTCCTCTGATATCGACCAAACACCATGCTACAAATTTTGTGGAGCGCACCAAAGACACAGAAAAACAGACGTCAGTGTAACAGAACAACACCACGTATATTAAGGCACAAAAGTGGACACTGAGGGCAGTAGATGTGATTTAAAATATTTTGCGCCAACACATATATTGTCCTAAACTTATGTTACTTGTACTTCTGTATTTCATATGGGAAATAAACCCAGGCAGACAATTTTCATTGAGCTATGAACATCATGCAGAAGATAAAAAGCCAGCAACAATGAGGGAACAAACAATTGGGGGGTGGGGGGAAATTGCCAAGACACAAAAAATAATTAGGGCACTGATAAATTTTTTTTTTGTTTCTTTGCTTGTTTATTAGTTTTAACTGTGTGAATTCCAGCTGATGGAGACCGTGAAACCTAACTCCTCTGAAAGAGAGTTACTTGCATTTTCTCTGTAAATTTGACAACTTAATTAGTATTCCCTATTTGCAACTGTTTGCCTTTGCAATGTTTGTGCCTTACTATTGAAAATATGGATTTGCTTTGTTTCAGTGTATTGTGGCTCTCAGTTAGATTGTCATAGTACTAGACTTTGAGTCTGTTTCTGTCCTCAAACCAGTTTTATACCAGTTTAAATCCCATAAGTTCAATGGATTTAAACTTGACTGACACCAACAGAGGTGAGAATACAATGGGAATCTTCATATTTGTTGCTCTATAGGCTCCCACATAAAAGATGTACAAAGTTTTTTTCTCAGAAAATCCGATTTCCTAATAATTTAGGAAATGTTAATGCCTTGAATATGTTTTAAGCTTTAAATCACCCTTCAAAACCATTTTTTCTTTGAACATACATTTTGAAACAAATGGATTCAGCTGTAAGTTTACATTTCAATTCACTGTTTCCTTCCACAATGCTGAAATGCTTCGTTCTGGACATAAATCATAGAATCATAAAATCATAGAATTGTTTGTCTTGGAAAAGACCGTTAAGGTTATCAAGCCCACCACAAAACCATGTCCCAAAGAGTCATACACATCTTTTAAATGCCTCCAGGGATGGTGAGTCAACCACTTCCCTGGGCAGTCTGTTCCAAATTTGACAACCCTTTCAGCAAAGATATTTTTCCTAATATCAAGCCTAAACCTACCCTGGTGCAGCTTGAGGTTATTTCCTTTTGTCCTGTAATTTGTTATCTGGAAGAAGAGACCGACATCCACGCGGCTACAACCTCCTTTCAGACAGTTGTAGTGAGCCACATGGCTCCCCCAGAATCTCCTTTTCTCCAGGCTAAGCAACACCATCTCCCTCAGCTGCTTCTCACAGGACTTGTGCTCCAGACCTTTTCCCAGCTTCTTTGCCCTTCTTGGGACTCACTCCAGCCCCTCAATGTCCTTCTTGTAGAGAGGGGACCCAGAACTGGATGCAGCACTCAAGCTCTGGCCTCACCAGTGCCAAGCAGAGAGGGACAATTACTGCCCTGGTCCTGCTGGCCACATTATTGCTGATTCAAGCTAGGATGCCACTGGCCTCCTTGGCCACCCAGACACACTGCTGGGTCATGTTCATCTGGCTGCCAGCCAGTACCCCCTCATCTTTTTCTGACAGGAACTTTTCTCCAAGCCTGTAGCACCACATAGGGTTGCTATGACGTGAGCATGGGACCCAGCACTTGGCCTTGTGCACTTCCAATCTCATAAAATTTGCTTTGGCCCATCTCTCCAGCCTGTCCAGATCTCTCTGCAGAGCCTTCCTGCTTTCCAGCAGATCAGCACTTCTATCCAGCTTAGGGACACAAGGGAATACCTGGTCTCTACTAAAATAAACCCCAGAAAGATCAGCATTAAGTATCTGTGCACCCAAGTGCGGAAGAGGTAGCTCTTCCTGGAGGATTGTGATGTCTGTCATGGCCTCATCTGTCTCCAGTCCAATCTCTTCTCTGTCTGTGACAGGGAACAGGGGCTTCCAAGGGGTGAGATACTCACCAGTGGTCAGAGAAAACTTCAGGTTTTTGTGGGGTTCAAATTTAAGGTAATATGATTTTCCAGTAGGTGAGCCTGGCTGGCTGCCAGGTACCCATTAGAGCCACCCTACCATTTCCCCATTTCAGCTGGACAGGATAGGGAAAATATAATGAAAGGCTCCTGGGCTGAGATAAGAGCAAGGAGATGTCACTCACCAGTTACCATCATGGGTAAAACAGAATCAGCTAGGGGAAATTAGTTTAATTTATTACCAATCAAATCAGAGTGGGTAATGAGAAATAAATATACTTTTAAAATACCTTCTCCCCACCTCTCCCTTCTTTCTGGGCTCAGTTTCACACCCAATTCTTTCTATCTGCTTCCCTGTAGTGGTGCAGGGGCACAAGGACTGAGGATTGTGGTCAGTTTATCACGTTACATCTGCTGTACCCTCCTACTCAGAGGGAAGACCCCTCATGCTTTTCCACTGCTTCAGTGTGGGGTCTTTCCCAAGGGAGACATGCCTCCACAATCTTCTCCAACAAGAGTCTTTCCAATGGGCTACAGTTCTTCATGAACTGCTCCAGCATGGGTACCTTCCACAGGGTGCAGTCCTTAAGGAACAGGCTGCTACAGTGTGGGTCCCCCACGGGCTTACAAGTCTTGCCAGAAAATCTGCTCCAGTGTGGGTTCCTCTATCCACAGGTCCACAGGTCCTGCCAGGACCCTGCTCCAGTGCAGACCTCCCATGGAGTCACAGCCTCCTTTGGGTGTCCACCTGCTCTAGTGTGGGATCCTCCACAGGCTGCAGGTGGGTGTCTGCTCCGCCATGGCCCTCCATGGGCTGCAGTTGAAGAGCTACCTCGCTATGCCCTTCCCTACAGGCTGCAGGAGAATCTCTGCAGCACCTGAAACCTCTCATCCCCTCCTTCTTCACTGACCTTGGTGTCTGCAGAGCTGTTCCTCCCACAAATGCTCACTCCTCTCTCCCAGATTGTTCAACAGGTTTTTTCCCCCTTCTTAAGTCTGTTATCACAGAGGCAGGACCACCACCCCTGATGGGCTCAGCCTTGACCAGCTGTGGGTCCATCCTGGAGCCAGCTGGCATTGGCTGTGTCAGACATGGGGGAAGTTCTGGCAGCTTCTCACAGGGGCCACCCTTGCAGCCTCCTGCTACCAAAACCTTGCCTTGCACACTCAATACAGGTTTCTTACTTCTAGGACTCTTTCACTAAAAAGCAAGGGAATATTCCTTCTCTTGCCATCCATGCCTTTAAAGGAAACAACAGGTTCCCGAAGAGACAGTTTCTGAAGGAGCATTTACTGTTTCACTACATCAATAGCAATTCCTTGTACAAAATAGCTTCACACAGATTTGATGCTGGGATGACACTGGATCTGTCTTCAGGTCCTTCAAGTTTCTGTGAGTGGATCCTGCTATTTTCACAGTCTGTCAGTGCAATCACAAGAGATTCCCAGACCTCAGTTTCATAGGTTTTCCATTTACACATAGGAAATGGCACCTTTTACTTCTATCCTGTTTCTGAGTCATATTAATAAGTTCAACTGCTTTATGTATTACCAGTTTCAACACTGTTCTGTTTTTCAAATCACAACTGTTTTCATGTCAGCAAAAGAATTTCAAACCACAGGAAATTCTGAGGATGAGGTACAAATACACTTAGAGCTATCAGGAAACAGAATCAAACCTGCAGTTGGAAAAATATTAAAAGAATGTCACTGCTTTCATACTCAACTTTTAATTTCATCATTCTTTAAAGACATAAATGAACAAGATTAATAATTCAGACTGTAAAGGAAAGCCTGTGAAAATCCCTGAATAATTCAGAAGTTCTGACATTATATAGCCTTTGTCATACTGATCCATCCACCCTGGGTAAGACTCTGAAGAGAGAATGAAGTGACTATCCAATTCTCTCACAGCCCTCTCATATTACGGTTTATGAACAACAAAACTCTGCAAATCTGGAGGTCACAAAAAAGAGAAAAAGCAGCTCATGTTCACCAGTGGTCTGTACCAGCAAGATGATGAGAAAGGGAAACAGGAGCATTATAAATGCAGTGTTAAAACTCTAACACCTCACCTGCAGCCCAAGAAAATCCACTCCATCGACTTACCTGGGCTCAAATAATAGTGTGTGAAAGGTTTAAGAGATTCAGAAAATATTCATCATACACAAACCATTTTAACAGAAATCAGTGTTTGCCAAACTGAGAGTGAGCCTGAGAAATATATAAACACATATTTCTTTCTATAAAGCAGCTTAGAATTTTTATGTCTCTTATAAGTAATATGCATTTGCCTCATCCATCTACCTAAAATTAAAATCTTTCAGTATCATAATGATAATGAACTATATGTACACCTTTCTCTCTTCCACCTCTTTTCACTTCTGGTCAATATTTTGGGTCACAGGTCATACAGATGGATACTACAGGAAAATGTAAGTTAATGAACTTTAGAAACCTTGTCTTCTTAAGAATAAATATTTGAGATTTCTACTAGGACTTCTGGCATAGAATATTCCAGAATGAGAGTCATCCACCATACGCCTGGCTGTAGTATTTGGGCTCCAGTCCCTTATAAACACATATTTTGTGGCTAGTCCTTTAGAGAGAAAGCCAGAGGATGCTTTCAGAAAAGAGCTTTATCCAGCTAGGAAGCTGGAAACTTCCTGAATGCTCAGACATAGAGTTTAAGATTTCTACCACCACTCAGGAGAGTGGGCTGAGGGGCAAAGGGATTAAATAGAGCCAAACACCACAAGCCATACTCAGGCTGAGATTTTGAGGAGAGAGCAGAGCGGTTCTGCAGTGGGACTTTGCTTACCCAGCATTAAACACCACTGACTAAGGTGATTGTCCAGACTCTTTTGTAGTCACTTGAGATTATGAACATCTGGAAAAGAAGGAAAGTAAACTTCATTTGGAGGTCTTCAAAGGTTACCCAACGGCACTGCCATAAGGATGACTTGATACAATATTTGGGGCTTTGAGTTTCCACAGACTGAGGAACAGGATCTGAACATTCATGTCATCTCACGCACATCTTAGATAGCAGGACTCTTTCCTGACCTCTGCAGGAGCACAACAGTAGGGGTTTAAGTCTTTGCCTGGAACATATATCAAAGACTCAGAAAGTAGAAAGGAGGATCAAATAGGTCCTTAAACCTAATCAGCTGCTGCTGGGCAGGCAGATATTTCACTTGGGACATCTTTACTAGTAATGGTAAAGCCTTCTGAGGCCAGAAAGAAGACTGAAAACCACTTTTTACAAATCCTTTCTTAGAAAGTAAGTCCTCTGTAAAGCAGAATGAAAGTGTTCCTCTAGACAAAAGAAGGATTTTAGTATCAAACCCATCCATTGTAACAGCTCAGAAAGGCAAGGAAAGCGTGAGGGACTATGTTACACAAGTCTTTCTAAGCTAATAAAAACTTATTAAATCAGCAGCTTCTACAGAACACTTCAGTGGGACCAGAATGGAAAGCAAGTGTTCCCCCAGCAAAGGAGAAGTTCTTTGGTTCAGACATTCAGAGTGCCTTTCCCGTGCAGTTCTGCGTAGAAACTCGTGTGGGTATGGCAGTATTTCAAAATACTGAGAGGTCTCTTTTACAGAACACAGTCTGTACATCTGCCAGACATCCACTCTTGGCCAGCCCACACCCTTTCCTAGCAGGACTGTGAATTCCCACATCACAGAGACCCTGCTCTTCCTAGGCATTTCTACTTGCTGCTTCCCATATGCTTTGTTACCTCAGCATTTCTTCTGCCACTACACCGAAAAACAACTCCTCGAGATGATTGGCATCTAATTATTTACATACATTTAGAGGCCTTTACACAAAGGGTAACATAGAGAGGTGCAGAGGATATGCTGTTACATGATGGACATGAAAGATCCAACAACACGCTGCGTTTGTTCATAACTCCTCCCTTTTATTGCTGCAAGACCATCCCTTTCCTCAAACATCAAGTGAGACAGACAAGTCCCTGAGATGATGATACAGTCTTATTATTACAACCTTCTAGAGAAAGAAAATCATGTTCTAGTCACTTCACTATTTTCATCAGGAGTCATTGACTCAGTTCTGCAGCTGAGAAGAAAATTTATGTTTCAGCAAACCCACCAAATCTGTTGGAAACACTGTAAGTATACCCAGCTCAAATGTGCCTGATTTTCTTCCAATAAATTAATTATCTTCCTTCCACACAAAAAAGCAAGCAAGCATCCCTTGAGCTCCCAAAGGCAATCGTTTGAGAACAATGGACATTCGATAGACTTCTGTGCTCATTAACTATACAGTAAAAATGGAAAAAATTCCCATAAAGCCTGAAAAATATTTAGCAGTGACTGAAAGTCAGTAAAATTGTGACTGTCATATAGCTATTCTGTTATTTTGATAGCTCTCAGTATGTGAAGCTATCAGCTATCAAATATCTGAGGTCAAAAGTACAGCCTCCAACTACAGGTCGTCTATTACACATCTCTATGCAATACCAGAAAGAATTCACACTCTGCTGTTCTGCTGTCTCTGCAGGGATCCCTCTGCTTCTATGTCTAATTCTGCTTTTGCCCTGTGGATATGAACAAGAAATGCCAAGCACAGATTTCAATGCATAAACATATTATGTGGCGTGGTAAGAGAAGTACCTCATAATAGCCCAGTTTGGAAGTATTTACCAAAAATTAGCTTCCTAATAATGAAGAGCTGGAACTTTGACCCTTCTACAGAAGCAAGGAGAGCAAACCATGGCTTTAGGCTTAACCAGTTGTATCGAGCTTAGCATCATTCCAGTGACTGAGCACTTTTGTTATACTTTATGCCCTCATAGCCTGTGTTCTATACAGATTTTTTAACTTTGATTCACCTTGTGAAAAGGAATGCCTGCCCACTGCATCATTGCTTTTGCTTCGCTGTGTCTATCCTTGACTCAGAATTCACATGTTGCAAAAACCAAGCTCAGTTCAGTGCCTGAAATAAAAATAAAACCTCCCTTCAAATGGCACAAAGCTGCTTAAAAATGTTAATCTCCCTTATTTTTATGATGTGTTTAATATTAAATGTTCCCATATGGGTACAACACGGCAAACCATGTCCTTCCATTTAAATAGCCTGTTTACTTTAAAATCTGAAACTAGCTACAAATTTAAACCCTTTTTGTTTTTGTCCACCTGGAAAAAATTATTAAATTCTTAAGTCTGCATTGTAATAGGAGCAAACACTAAAGAGTGTGAATTCTTAAGTTTCAATATCTGTTTTTAAATTGTTTCGCATGTAAGCTTTTAATTTAGATTTAATAAGATTCTAATTGCATTTTTTCAAAAATACCAGTTGATTATTGAAGACATTTCTGTAGGATTAACTTACACAGTTTAGACTTTAAAAAAATTGTTTTAAATAATAATTTAGTATTTTGTGATTCATGCTACTAAATTTAAATATAGTTAATGTAAAATAATTACAGAATGATTGCAAGAAATAAAGTTATTGAAGATCAACCATTTTATGAGATGCACATCTCCTGTGTAATTATTCCCTGTCATTAAGTGTCTTCAGAAAGCTGTGGGCAATTAATGTAAGAAGACTGCTAGCTATAATTTTACATATTGTGCAATTAAAGCCAATCAAAAGTTTTGCATATAGCTCATAATTTTCCATATAGCTCAGAAACAGGAAGAAAATGTATTAGCATGTTAAACAAAATGAGCTGTGCAGTTTCAATTCTCAGGTCTGTCTCAGCTGCTTTTTGCCACTTCAGCAGTGCCAGAGACTCAGCAGTCTTGCTCTCCTGATGGTCTTTCCTCAGGGGTAATACTGGGTAATTCAAAGCAGGAATAGTGGCTGCGTGCCACCCTCTCTTCTTCAGCTGGAGGGTGCAGTATCAATACCACATTCCTCTCTTGCTGCCAGATGTACTCTTCAGGGTCACAAGTAGCCAAGATTAATTTATAATAGCTTTACAGCAGCCTAAAGATCAATAAAGTAATTTTTGCCGCGCTAGTCTGGCACTGCCTACTATGGAGGATCTGGGCCTTTAACACAGTCTTAATTAACTGTTGTCTTGGGCTAGCTGTAGGCTTTAGGCCTGGATTGAAAAGGCATTAAAGTCACTTGGAATCCGTTCCTCACCCTCACTGGAAGCTGTGCAGACCCTCAGCGTGTTGCGTGCTCCACGGAAACACCGCTCTTTTGGCAGGCAAGCATCTCCTGGAATAGTTATTACAGATGATATTATGGAAGGACTGCACTAGCAGAGAGGTTAATGAAACAACCTCTTTCTTCTTTTTCACCAATTTGTTTTTCTGTTCTCAGAAATAATACTTCTTTTCCCACTCACTATTGTCACAACACTCCTCACTGTACACCCCCAAATATTATTTAGAACATTCTCTAGGAGTTTGAAGGTACAAACTGTCTTTTGCTTTGTTCAGATTGTCACATATTTTGATTTTTAACATTAAATTTATGTCTAAAACATGATCTAAATCAGGCATCCAAAAGCACACCAAACATTCAAGAGGCACTGAGCACTGGAAGAATTAATAAAGATGACATCTGCCTTTACTCCTGTGAGTAAAATTGCCCCAAAAAGAACAGCATTGCAGAACGGCAGCAGAAGAATGACTTCCCTAAAGTGCTTCTAAATATGCTAGAGGCACTTTCTGTACCACCTTCCTTTAGTGGTAGTTCATAAGAGAAATTTAATGTTTGACATCTTTATTTGGCTTAATACCACTTCATGTCAAAGGTTAAACTTACAAAACTCCTGCATATGACAACTAAGCCAAGCACATGTCCCTCTGCACACCATCAAGAACCTTGAAAGAGCCGAAAGACTTCTGGTGATCCACAGCATCACAGGCTCAGTAACAACTTGAGACCACACTGATGATGGAGCTGTGTTCCCCTGCCATTCAAATAATTAAAACCATTATTCAAGTCAGTACACAACAAAGAATAAAAGCCTGGACCCCCTGGTTTTGATGCTTGATCACAGCCTTGCTTCTTGAACAATGTGGTGGCACTAGCCTTCTGGGCTGCTGAAGGCAGCTATCAACCACTGCAAATATGCCAACAGCCCAGTGCAGGTTGGTAATGATAACAATCATTCACAAAACAAAGGTTTATGTGGAGCTGA
The DNA here is from genome assembly GCA_013400175.1 of Phainopepla nitens. Classification (NCBI taxonomy): domain Eukaryota; kingdom Metazoa; phylum Chordata; class Aves; order Passeriformes; family Bombycillidae; genus Phainopepla; species Phainopepla nitens. Next base: position 227,941 of record VXBQ01006424.1, on the reverse strand, counting down.
AATTCAATTGATGTCATTGTTTTCTAGGCTTTTGAATATTAATGAAGACTAAGCTAATCAGCCTTTTCTGTCTTTATATTTATTGAAGAGAAATATGTCCAGTTGGGAAAAGATTAATGTGAATGTAGGTATGTTGCTCAATGGAGTAAAGGACTGAGTGACAACCGACACGAAAAAGGCAGAGGTTCTCCATATCTTTTTTCCTCCTCATTTTTCACTAGGCAGATGCAGCCCCCAAAGGCTACCAGCAGAGTCTATGGGAATGACATGGGATCTGCAGTAGAGGAAGGCAGGGTCAGGGACAACTTAAGCAAACTGAGTACATGCAACCCATGGGAGCAGATCAGATGCATCAAAGGGTGCTCAGGGAGCTGTCTGACATCATTCTAGAAAGACATGCCATCTTTGAAAGGTCACTGCACTCAGGGAAAGTTCCTGATGACAGTAAAAAAGGTCAATGTCACACCCCATCTTTGGAAGGGGCAAGCAGGGTGACTCAAGTCAAATAGCCTCACCTCAACCCGTGGGCACACTACGGAGCAAATCCTCTGGGAAGCCATTGCTGATCACCTGAAAAGCAAGAAGGTGAAGGGCATCTAGCAAAGGCAAATCACCAAACCAATCCCACTGATTTCCACAAAGAACTGACGAGCTCCGTGGACAATGGAAGAACAAAAGATGTTGTACCTCTTGACTTCAGCAAGGCTGATACTGTTCAGTCTTTACTAATAACTGAAGACACTCAGCCTCTTTGCAGGTAATACCAGACACTGTGCAGGCTACATTTCAGAGGGACCTGGACAAGCTGAAGGAGTTGTGCTGATAGGAACCTCATGAGGACTAAAGCAAATACAAAGTCCTGTATCTGTAAGCAAATGGCTCCAGGCAGCAATAAGAGCTGGGGCTCAAGCATCTGGAAAAGCTTGGCAGAAAAGAACTGGAGCATCCTGATCGACAATATGCTGAATGCAAATTGGCAGTGTCCCTTTGCAGCAAAGAAGACCAACTGAACTGCATTGGCAAGAACTTTCTTCAAGCAAAAATATTTGCCTCCATTTGTCCTTGTGAGACTGCACCGGAGTAGGGCACCCAGTTTCAGGCTGCTCAGTGCCACAAAGACATGGGCATGCTGGGGTGAGCTCAGTGGAGGGTCAGAAGGATGAGAAGGGCACCAATGCCCAGGATGCATAAGAGGAGGCTGTCTGAGCTGGGTTTGTTCAGTTTTCAGAACAGAAGGCTCGGGTGGACCTTACAGTTGCCTGTTACTAGCTCAGAAAAGGGAATAAGACAGACAGAGGGAGTCTCTTCTCAGAGGTACACAGGTGTTGCAGCCCACAATTTTATTAATATGGTTTGTCCCTATATGTTTCCCCTATGCTTGCCCCCAAATGGTTTTTCCCTCAGTTGTATCCACCCCTAAGCACCCATCCATTGATGTATCTCCTCCCCTTGTTCCAGCCCCTTCACCATCCATCATCTAAGCCCTGCCCATTGTTCTAGACCCTTCCCTGTCAATCCCCACATGGGCCAATCCTTGGGGTGTCCACCAATTTGGAAATCCCCTAAACCTCGATGCCCCATTGGCCCATGTGACCCCTTGTCTCCTCCCCTTATCCCCATTGGCCCAAATGAGTTATGTAAACCCTTTGCTGCTCCTATGTTTCACCCCCAGAGATGTCCCATTGGTTCATATGTTATCCCCGCCCCTCGATTTTTGTCTGTATTTAAGCCCCTGCACAGTAATGCTCTGGGCTCTTCTATTCTACCCACTTTGAGGAGAATGAATCTTTCTGGATTCCCAGAACTTTGGCGCCTCCTCTCTCCTCTTTATTGCTTTCTTGACTGCGTCCTTCCTCTGAAGAGCGTTGGCTCTAGGTTCCGTCACTGACGCAACACCCTGTCGTGGCGGTTCCCCACTCCTGACTCAGCCTGTCTGGAGTCTGTGGGTAATTTCCTGAGCTAGCTGGGCTCCGGAGGGCCGCGTCACACAGGCGCAAATTAAGATGTAAGAGAAGCCACTTCGAGCTCAGTTGAATCAGAAATTCTGATCACATAAAAGGAGAAAACTTTGTACCACGGCCTGATCAAACACTGGAATAGGATTCCCAGGAGATTTTCAAAAACCAGGCTGGACAAGCCCTGAGCAACTGGCCTGGATTCAAGCCAACAACTGGATTAGATGAACTCTAGACTTTGCTTCTAACCTGCACCACTCTGGGGCTCTGTTTTAGGAAAGACAGGCACAGATGCATTTGCTCCCTGGGGATGCCCATTTTTTTTCGTTGAATATAAATGGAGATAAAGATGACTAGGTTAGGTGTATACTACCCACATTTAGATGGGGTCAGTCACAAGAGAGAGATATCACTCTTAGAACAGAAAACTTCAACAAAACAGAGACTCTGTAGAATGCTATTGTTTAGTAAAGTACATACTGCTAGGTACAGTTATCCTTGAAAAAACTTCCTAGTTGAGGGCTTCTAGGCTTTTACTCTTAGTTACACTCAAGATAAGAGAATTCCATGGTGGCATGGGCTTACAAAACCAGAAATGTATTTGAAAAGTGTAATAGGTTACTATATACTTTATATGTATGAATAAAATCCACAGTATAGAAAAACATACATCTTTAGTTGTGGGATTCAAACAATTTGAGTAGTATAAAATAATTTTCTATACAGTTGTACATGTCATCCTTAAAACCAGAATTCCACCACTAACATGACTGGATCTCAATTAGAATAAGAAAGGATCATGTTAGACATAGGACACTTAGGTAAGAAAATCTTGATTCTGAAGTTTTCTTTCCTCACTTTTTCCCCTGAGTCTAATTTCCCTGCTTTTTAGATCTGTTGTACATCAGTATCCCTTTCTCCAAAATATCCCTCAGTGAGGCTGACTGGGAAAGGGCTGTGGGAAAGTTTCAGTCAGTGTGATTAAAGCAGACTGCTAAGGTGTGCATTTTAGTTTACTTGGTAAATTGAATTTCTTTTTCTGATTTAAACATATTTAAACATGTTTAAACATATATTCAAGTTTGATTTGGGGAAGGAAGCAGAATTTTTGTCTACCAACACTACAGTTTAGACTTGAAGACCTATATTGCCTTCTACTGGTGTTCATCACTTCCCATTGACTGTAGATAACTTCCTGAAGAACTTTTCTCATAATTTAGGCATTTCAGCTGAGTGCTTAAAGTCAGGTAGTGTAAACCAAGCCCTACAAGGTTATGTGGCAGTGTATTGTGATTTTCTGTCATGGAGTTGTGCAGTGGAGCCATTTTACTTGATTTGCTTTGTTATTTTTAAAAGGAACATCAGAGAGGATGTTGGCTCACACTCTTTACATATTTGATGACCTTATTCCTACTTGATGGGGCAAATTTCAAGTAATTACTCTTTACCTATTGCACCCTTCTCTGAGGGATGAAGCATTTCTTGTATGTTTTCTGGGAACAAAATCTGGAAAAAAATTCCCAGGCTTATCCAAAGAGAAGATATTAATACTTCTCCATTTATGAGCAGCAAAGGGCAACAGGGTATGGCATGTAATTATCTGAACATCTCATTTCTACAACAAGCACACCTCAAAACTGAGGAACTGAGCACCAACTTTAAAACTGTGTTTACTTATTCATCAAATGAGTCAGTTTTGGATAAAAATGACCCATGTGCATTCTGTACTACATTTCGTGTAAATGGTAATACTTACACAGAAACTGGAATACTTCTGAGACTTTCAAAAGATGTGCTATATTTTGCTTTGAATATCTAATTTGGCCCATTTCCCAGACCATTAAACACTTTCTAGATTTGGGTAGCATTTTGTCCATGATGTCTCCCTGCATTTCCTGACACTAGCTAGCATGTGGAATTGAAGTATCAATAAATTACAAATCACTTGCAGTGTACTTAGCCCCCATTCCCCCCAAATAATTTAGTATTCTAAATGTAACTTAAATAGAAAGAGCTTCCTACAGTACTTACAGGGTAGCTTTGCAGGCTTTGCATCTTGCCCTGCTATTTTTATCTGTTACAACTGTTTTTAATTGATAGTATTTTGCAAGTGAAGTTTAGTTAGTTCAGGCGAAACTTGGAGTAAACATGTAAGGAACTGGCACACAAATTATACCACGGTTTTGTATTTTTCAAACAAACTCAGTCTACATAAATCACAGATCTCTGGATGCAGCAAATCAGCACAGCACTACTGCAATCAGCTTTATCAACAGCTGGTTCTCTGGCATGGGTAAAGCCTTTCTTGTTGAATTAATAGCACTTCTCCTTGTCAGCATCTTCCTCCCAGACAGTCATTCTCAAGAGCACTGATTATGGCTACTCAAATATTTTGTGACCAGAGAAGTAGATTAATAATGATGGGCCACACAGTAAGGATATTTCCTTCATGTCTTTCTTTTTTTTTGTTGCAAGGATCAGGTGGACCCAGGTTGCAGCCCCATATTTCATCAGCTTTGTCATTTCAAGTAGGAAAAATGCAACTTTTTAATAAAACATCAGTATTATGTAGGTTGGAAAATAGGAAAAAACCTTCTAGTGGGATTGCTTTGTAAATACTGGAATAAATTTGCTGTAGGGATTACAGCTTCTTTGGTAGACATGCATAATAATAAGAAGGATAAACTCCTCAGGAGCAACAGAGCTATACTGCATCCTACCTCTAGACAGGATAATGGACAAGGTGATGTCTTAGATCCTTCCAGACTTATTTTCCTGATTCATTAATACTACCAATTATCCTTCAGTGTATGTGAATACTGCATCTCTTTCCTACGTGCCATGTCAAAACATTTGTTCCATTTAGACCTCCTTCTCTGACACTGCAGTATCACATTTTGTCCTTATTTGCATTTGGTTGTTGTGCAAATCTGTGATCATTAGTTTACAGCATCTCTTCTAAAATTTCTATATACCATAAACTTATTAATTCAGGCTTTCAAACAGTCCAAAATGTTGTTCTCATTTAACCAGAATTAAAGCCATGTTACAAAGCACCAAATTATCAGATGTCAGAGAGCAACCCAAACAGAAGTTCATAGCTAGCTGTGTATGTGGTCACAGATATTGTACCAGTAAAAGGTGAATGATTCAGCCTCCTTCTGTGGGGATTATATGCAGGAATCACTGCACAATTCTGGATATTTTAATTCCTGAAAAAGGCAGCAGAAAGATGGGCATATGAAAAAGAAAAAAAAAAAAGCCATAAAAATAATTGAACAGCTAGGGGGTTTGATTTATGAAGAGACATTCAAGGAATGATGTTTGATTGTCTGCAAAATGTCCAAGAGCCATATATTAAACCCTTCAAGTATCTGAAGAGTGCAAACAGCAAGCAAGGGAATAATTAACTAGGCTAGAACAAGAAGGTGTAACTAAAAACATAGAAAATAAATATATTAGAGGAAATTCTTAACAATGAGCTTTATTAGTTACAGATAAGTATCTGAAGAAAAGCAGGAGGAGTCTCATTTTTCCTTGTAACTTAGAGAGTAAACTGGACAAATCACTGAAAAAATATTTAAATATCTATTTGGGGCTGGCTGGCAAGAGAGCTTGACAGTTTTTATTGTTTGGTAATATCTTCCTTTGTGGTATTTATAAATCAAAATGCAAAAGACAAGTGGTCACTCAATGAATTGAAATAGCCGTTTACCTCAACTAACCCTATTTTTCTAAAATGTTGGAGCAAACAAAATAACACCCTTATGCAAACTATACTCATAAACACTTTCTGAAGATATTTTCTGTCAGATATTTTTCAAAATAATAAAATCAACAGCACTGCACATTCAAAACAAACCAACAAACAAAATTGTTCCTACACAATTGTTTAGGACACAAAGTTGGAACTACTAACAGAAAACCAGCATCTTCTGCATTTGTAATCCAGAATTCAGGGAGTCTTCTTTTCCTCTGCAGCTACAGAAATGTTCTTTTGCACTTCTCCTTTGCTACTCAGCCCTGCTGTTGTAAGAAGAAAAGCTTGTTCCTTGTTAAAAGGCTGGAATTCCCATTTATTTGCAAAAGATGAACTTGATATTCCCACTCCTCTTACACAAAGCCATATCGTTATTTACTAATTCCCTCTTAGTTCTGCTTCTGTGTTTTAAAGATGGATTCGAAGGTGCAAAAGATAAAAATGTAGTCTAGGTGAACTCTAGGGAAAATTCACCTCAAAAAAAAAATCTGCTTTGAAAAGAATTAGACTCAAGCTCAGCCAAATAAAGGACATAACAAACAGAATGGGTTGGAAGAAACCATTTGGGTTGGAAGGGACTTTTGAAGGTCATCTAGTTCCAATCCCCCTACAATAAGCCAGGACATCTTTTACTAGAACCAGGTTGCTGAGAGCCCCATCCAACCTGGCCTTGAATATTTTCAGAGATAGGGCAAGTACCGTCTCTCTGGGCAACTTGTTCCAGTGCACCACTACTCTCACTGTAAAAAATATCTTCCCTATATCTCTCCTAAATTGACCCTCATTCAGTTTAAAGCAATTCCCTTTGTGCTATTACCACAGGCCCTTGTAAGAAGTCCCTCTCCAGCTCTCTTGTGGGCCTCCTTTAGGTATTGGAAGGAGCTATAAGGTCTCCATAGAGGGAGAGGAAGTCAAAGGTCTTACAGAAGTCCTTAGGGGGACTGACTTCCATGCCAGTCAATCAGCTCAACAATGCAGGAAAGGAGATTATACCAAGAGCTGTCTCATTTAAGAAAATTAGAAGTCCGGTAGTAAACAAGTGTCTCTGCAGCTGGGAAGCAGGGTCCACAGCCAAAAGAGGGTACAAGCCGAAGGAACTTTGCTGACGTGCTGGTGCAGCCTAGAGCACATGCTCACAGCTTCACCTAAAGGGTACAGACACCAAAATGCAAAATGCTTTTAAGAGTATCTAACATAAAAAGTGAAACGCCTTTTTCCAAAAAACAATTTGAACATAGGTAGAGAATGCTTGCCTCAGTCCACTTACTGAGATTACAGCTACCAACGTTCTCCATTCAAAGCATTTCTAAAATGCAGAGATTGCTTTTTCAAATTGAAGTATTTTGTGTAATTCACAGTGCTTTTATATTTTAGCTTGTTTTTTTTTCTTATTTTCCAGGCCATCCCAGAAGGAATTAATCTAGAAAGTAAAAGCAGGAAAAGTAAGAAGAAAGAAGAAAAGGAAGAAGAAAGTTGTAAGAGAGAAAACTAAAATTAATCACGGGAAATATATTTTAAAAATATCACAAAAAGCTAAAAAAGATGTGGAGAAGTCTCATCCCATGAGGGTCTTTCAGTTTACTACCTCATCTTGTGGTGAAACTACTTGCAGAAATCTACCAAAAACTTCAGCAGAAGAGTCAGTCAACAAAGGAGCAAACAGGTGGAAATCCATGACTGAGAAGGAGACTCCATCCTGCCAAACTGGCATCACGGCCATGACCTGCTGGCTCCAGGTCTCTGCAAGGTTTAATGCCCACACCCTTAAAAGCAGTCAGTGCACTTAATAGGGGTCAGCGGAAATGAAGCACCTACATAATGGTTAGTCAGCTAAATATCTTTGCAGATCCAGGTCTTATTTCAGCAAAGGGCACAATAGGGCACTATTTGTCATGGAAATTGAGATTCACCACATTACCAGTGACAGGAATTGCTAAAGAAGGTTCCAAGCTAAGCAGCTTTATTTGGAAATGACCATGTGTACAGCAGCAGCTACTTTCTGAGCAAATGTGCTCATTTACACTTAGGAAACAATTAGCCAGGGAAACAATTACAAGAACACTGAAATATGGAAAAATTTTTGCTGTATCAGGTGTTTTCATAATAGAAAGTTTGTCCATAAACATAGTCCTCCAAAAAATAAAAAAAAATAAATAAAAGGAAAAAAGGAAGTGTGACTCAAGGATTCAAGAAGGAAAAAAGCATCCAGGGCAGAACAGAAAGTAAGCTGACAGCCCTGTGAACCCAAAACAGCCCCCAGAGAAGATGTGTCTGCCAGCAGAGCCAGCCACGGCGTCAGCCAAAGAACTCAGCCACAAAGCCAGACACGGCTGCTGGAAAAACACATTCCAGGTCCTACACACTGCTGCCAAGTCCACCCCATGATTATAGCCACGGACTTTGGAGAACCCAGAGGAAGAAGGTGAAAAGGAATAGGATCAACATCTACAGGGAGAAGAGGGAGTGCCAAGGCAACACAAAAATTACTGGTTAAAAGTCCGATTTTACTTTGTTCTTGCCCTACTTTAATGGAGAGTCTAGCTACGGTCTTTCAAAGCTTAAAGGAGACTTTGTCATTTTTGGCAACAAATCTAGCTTTCATAGCAAACATGATAATGGCCTAACATTACATGGACTTATGGCCCAATGGATTCCAAAGTGCTTTACAAACTTCAGCTGATACATGGCCAATGTATACAGGGACCTCTTCATCCACCACTGAAATGTGCTCAGCCTCTAAGACAACCTGTCCCAAATGCTTAGCAAAGCACAGAATCTGTTCACAGTATTTTAGGCCAGGATGTGGTGAATGCTTTGTGCTACTGAATATGAATGGGAAGGGGGAACATAATCATGTGAATAGATATTCAGTTGCACTCACACTCCTTCTGCTCTACACCTGCTCTTGAACTCTTACTATAGTGCCCTTTAGTGGCACAGTTTGATGACCTTCCTTTTCCAAAGTCTCTTTGGGTAATATCCTCAGCTACACAGTTAGATTCTACTTCCCTTTTGACTGGTGCGTCTACTGGAGTCACACCAGTGGTTACCCCTCCAAATACGTCTCCCAGTACAGTTCCCAACCAGATTCAACTTCTTCTGGGACAGAAATATACAAAAGCCAATAAAATTCTAGGTGAAGTCTTGTAGTCTCTTCCCCTTTGGTTATTTATTGCGGAGTGATAATTTACCATATACGTTGCTTTCTTTCATAAGCACCAATGTATTTTAACTCTCTCCTCCACAAAAAAAGGAAAAAAAAGAAAAAAAAAAAAAACCAAAACAAAACCAGAACAAACAAAAAAGAAAAGCAACCCAAACCACTGTTTCACAAGCAGTACAAAGCTTTTCAGGCCCAGTGTCTACCTGTTAACATGAACATTCATCTTAGCCACAATTTGATTTATTTCCCTAATTCTATAATAAAATGATCATTTTTACTCTAAGATCTCTATTGAGCATGTAAATCTTGTGGCCTTTCCAAAGTCAAGAGAATGTCAAATGACTTAATCTTTTTAAAAAAACTTTTTATAGCTAAGATTTATGCAACATCTAGAAAATTTGATAGATTTTGAAATGTGACAATATATCTAATGCAGATTTTCAGACATAGCAACAAGAGAATCACAGATATTCTAAACAAAATTAATTCAAACAAATTTTTAAACTTCAACTCCAAGACATGGATATATTTCTCTTTAAGGGTTGTTAGGGAAAAAATATTTCTAATCCCAGTTGTCCTCAACTTTCTTTTTCCTCTCTCTTTAAGTATTTTCTCTGGTAACAGGGCTAGTATTTACACCTATCACTCACACTGCATCCTAATATGGCCCATCCAGTGCCACCATGGGCTCATGTCAGGATAATCATTGTAAGAATGTCGAACTCTGATTTTTTTATTTTTAGCTTTTAAAAACAGATGGTATTTTCCAAAGGTAAAATATTTCTCGTCATGTGTGAGAAAAAAATATTGACCGTCACTGACTGAAAATTTCATCCTAATACTGAGCAGATGGTCCCACCCCTTTCAGTTCACCTGAATGTGTCACACAGTCTTACACTGTGCATCCAAGAACAGACTCGGGCCTTCTTCATATGGTAGATGGTACTATCACTTCACAAGGACCAGGTAGGAAATCTGTAAGTCTAGAAGAGGTGATAAAAATTTGACAAAATTGACTACATTTGCCTCAGGAAACTTCTACAAATCTGGTGCATGCTAGCCTTGGGAAACTGCTTTCAGAAGCTCATACACATTAAAAGACCTGAAATAAAACTATATATTATACCTCTTAACTATGTCATTACGCATGTAGTAAAAACAAGCAGATGTAAAAGCCAAGCCTGTCTCAAGGTGGGATGTATCTCAATGCTCTTATTTTTCCGTAAAAAACTCTCATACCCCAAAAGTGAGGGGAATGTGCTAGATCTGGATCCCACGGTCTGACTTCACAGATCTTTAACTCACACCCAGTTACTCCTGTGCTGGGCTCAGCAGGTTGAGCTTGGCAGACTCCTGTGAGTGCAGGACACCAATCAGGCACTGGGGCCCTGGTTTGGTTTGCGGATATCCAGGGATGGAGACACCAGCATTCCCCACAGCGGTATTTTCCAAAGGTTATAGTCTTTTCCCTGTTAAAGCCTTATGTCTTATTTCCAATATGACTTTGTCTGGCTTCAGTTTCAGGCTGTTGGTTTTCATTATTCCTTGGGCAAATAAACCTGTTCATAATCATACACATAGATATACAGCCCTGATGCTCCTATCCTGTTTTCTCTGCAGAGATCTGAACAGATGGCAAAGGCAGACTAGTTCATGTGTTAAAAGGGGGAAAGTCCAGCTAGGGAAAACATTGACTTAAGAAAGTCTTTTTGTTGTTTTGGGGTTTTTGTTAGTTTGTTTGGTTGGTTTTTTTGGGTTTTTTTTTTAAGAAGACAACAGCACCCACAAGACATGCAGCATTTTGAGACTATAGTCTTTTGTTGAACTTCTCACCACCAGCTTTTTGCTGGAGAGCTGTCTCCACAGAATCCTTCCCCACAGCAGCTAGTGGTGAAAATACTTTGCCTGCTCAAATTTTTCTTGATGGGGGATCCAGATTTATTCCTCGGTTTGCCACATTTCAAAGGGAATTATACAATGCCAATCTCTTCCAGTGCTTCTTTGTTGGACTGCTACTCTTAGCTGAGGTGGCTGCAGAAAATCACACCAGCATTTTAATGAGGAATTCAAAGAAGTTAAAAGACCTTTCCACTGGTGTTTAAATCTCACACAAACACCAGGCTGCAGCTGTAGCCTTTGCTGCTTATGGATAAATGTATTATTTTAGAACATGGCCAAGACCTCCTTCTAGGAGGTCCTGCAGGAGTGGAGCCAACAAGTGATTATGAAAGGCAGCCTAAAGAACATTTGACACTGTTTTCTGCCTGTGCTTAACAAGCACCTCGTAGTTCGGGCTGCAGTTTGCACGATTTTGGCTTTTAGAAAATATGAAACACCTTAGTAGATGGATTTTACGTGTAGGAGATTCCATCTGAGGCACTGAACCCACCCAGTTTTATTACTTTCAAAAGGTTGGGAAAAGCTTCAAAGTCGCATCTGACAACTTCATGAACTTATTCTAAAAAAATATCTGGAACTTTGGCATCCATGCACTTTTTAAAACATAAACACATACAAAAAAAATCTATGCTTCAAATAAATCTCACTAGACTTATTTTCTTAAGCTAAAATCAATGAATTTGTTCATTATTATGTATTTCATTTCCTTTGAATAAATAAGCCTTTGTGTACTACCTTTTGAAATACTACTCAGTATGTCATTCAGTCCTGGTCTCCCTTGTGATCCAGTGACTGGGATGGCAGAAGCAGCTGGCAACTGAGAACATTTGAGTGAAATAAAAGCAAAGAGCAGAAGCTGCAGACTGGGCAGAGCTACAAAGGTGAAGAGAAGGGTATCATCCATTCTGGGAGAGAAGCTGGGACCACTGTTAGGAACAAACTTCTGAGGACTGCATATGAATTGCCCTTTTCTAGTTATTTTAATGAGACACCCAAGGCTTGACCCACAGAGGAACTCGGGTAAATGATGACTGTCTTATACACTGCATGGCTATTACTATCAATTCCACAGCACTGAACAGCCGCTGGTTCTCTTTACACTCTGCACAGGGCTATCAGGCAGGTGAAGATTGGATTGAGAATGGGGACCATACTGGAAAACCAACAGAAAATGCTAAATGCTTATGCCCCATCCATTTGGGATCTTAATTTTGGGTAAAATAGTGTAGAGGCCTAAAAGACTTGATTAGAGTTCAGCTCTGGTCTCCCCCAAGTAGCATTCACTTACTCGGATACAAAGACATCTATCAAGTTACCCGAAATTTGCATTTATTTCTACAGAGCAGTCCAGCTTCAAAAGGAAGATTGGAAACTGCCTCTTACAGTGTTAAGTTGGTCAATATCCTTCTCCTTCAAAGTTCTTCTGAGAGAAGATCTGACATGGATTTCCCTCTCTTTAGCAGAGAGCAACAGCATATTTGTGAAGTGGTGCTGACTGCTGGGTTCTTTGTCCTGACCACCCTTGTTTGTGCTGGAGGTGTCCATCAGAGGAGCAGCACCAAATCTGAGGATGCCCAAGTGATGGAGGTGGTGTACCTTGTTAAGAAAGGCAGGAAAGTTGCTAATTTTGACCACTGCAACTGTACGTACTCTGCTGATGTGGTGTCTTACGAATTACTTTTTAAATATATTTTAGTTGCTTTAGTTGCAAAGGTGTTTTCTGCAGCATTGCCTACTCCTCAGGACTTCAGCCCAGAGGGATTAAATTGAAGGAATAGGAAGGAAACAAAAGCCTTTTGCAACATCCAGCCTCAGCATCTCAGAGAAGGAGGTGTTCATCCACAGGATGAGACCAATAGAAGTATGGGGGCAAGAGACAAAAAAGAAAGGTAGTACAAAGTAGGAAGGAAGGGGGAAAAGTGAACAAAGGACAAAATGATCATGACAAATTTCCACACAAGCTTGAAGTCACAAATGAGAAAAGAAGAAATGAGAAGCTCCCTTTGAGACCATTAAGGAAGAGGGAGTCTGGACAAGCAATCTAATATACAAGAGGCAAGGCTGGACTTGGGCAGGCCTTCAGCATTTAATTAGGAATGGAGCAGACTGACTATCCAAGAAGGAGTTCAGAGGCTAAAAAAAAGAATGGAGGACAACATATACCAAGGAATTGTGTAGGGTTACTAGCCCTCCATTCAGAGATTTTGAGCCTGGCAGCTCAAACATCCAGTGACTGAAACACTTAGAAGAGATGTACAAGCGAGTAAGATCACTGGAAGGACCACTACCAAGCAGAACTCCAGATCGAGAAAAGTCAGCAAGCCAGACAATGATGTGAGGAAAGAGCTCAACCTCACCCATGCAATAAAGAAAGCAGTAACATCACATTTTGTTGGGCCAGTCAGCTTTCCAGCATTCCAACACTTCTTGTCCTCTGGAATCTGGTATCAGAAAATATAACTAACTCAAGAATTTCAGGTAGAGAACAATTGCAGTTGGCGCTGCTGCATTCCTAAAAATATGCATTACTAAACCAAAAGTGCACGAAGTCTCAACAAAGTCGCTATGCTATTCTACCTTCAAAATTAATTGTTATAAAGCTACTTGCAGGAACCAGATAGTGATTTCTACCATCATACTCCAAAGCCTGCAGTTTTCTGGGCCTAGCTTCGTTATTCCAGCTAGCCTAGGAACAGGTTAGCTATAGACTGTTTTAAATCCTCATTCTTGATAAAAAATTGCTTTATTTTGTATTTGAATTCAAGTTGCTGGAGCTTTAACCCCTTCTACTCTGCTACCCCTGGATGTGTAACTAAGCCTATTACAGCTGAAAATAAACCACAACGATTGGCATTGAAATTATAAGTAACTGAGATGTCTTGCAACATAAGGTGAATAATACATGAAGTAAGTTAGGACAGGTATGCTTGAGGATTCTCAGTTGGGGTGCTAAGACAATTATTTATTTATTACACAGTTCACAACTAGTTGCTAGCTTACTTTGTTCTCTCTTCTTTATTTACTTTTTCCTTTTGATGTGGAATGTCAGGACACATACTCTTTTCAAGTTTGGAGAAGAGGATGAAAGTATTGTTTCTTTAAAATGTTCTGTCCTTTTTGTTCATGTACATAATGCCTAAAGCGGGACCGTAATGGAAATTATGGTTAAAACATTTTCTGGAGGAAAAGGTCAGCCTAAGCAAGAAAGAGGGATGATCTCATATTTCTGACAGCTCAGATACAAGCAAATCTTAGCACCAATAAGTTATGTCATCTGTTAAATTCACATAAGCAGAATGCCTTTGTAGATTTTGCACTGTTATGACAAGGCTGTAGAGAACAGGGGTAAATATTCCATATGAAATAGCTATCTATACAGGGTTACTTGTATCTATTATTATCTTTAAATTAATCAACTGAGAATTAAGGCCAGCATGGTTTTCTGTTCTGTCTTCAGAGACCTAAGCTGTGCCACATTAAAAAACATAGAAAGCATAAATTTATATTTGGCCAGAATAATACTGAAAGCCATACCTCAGTATCTTACTCACCGAGATACTGTCCATCCTGACCTTGGCTGTAGCTTCATATTTTACACACTATTACTGTCATAGTAACAGACAGAGCCAACAATAATTTGCTTATACAATTTACAATACATTGTCTCCCAGCCACACTGAGGTCTCTAACCATCAGCAGATGTGTTGCTTGTATTAGCTATATTTGAACAAAGCAGAATCTATTCAGCCCTAAAGTCCCTATGGCTGGTTGGCTGTGTTTTGAGCTTAGTGCATAGCTAATTTGGTGTTCATACCAAAGTATCTCACTGTAAGTAACTACAACACAGCCAAGGAGGTCCAGAAGTTTTAGCCCACGGCCTGCTGACTAAATTTCATGTGTTTCTCCCCTTGCTGGCATCTGAGTTTTAGGAGTCCACACTCAGACAGGTTAAGGGGTTTTTTTATTATTTATAAGAGTAAAGTTTTTATTTTTAGGTTAATTCGTAATTATTTTTGAAAGTTTATGGTGATTTGGGTTTTTAATATGGGTGTGTTGTGTAATGAGACGAATTTATTTATCTCCCTTCCTGGTATCCATAATACCCATCTTTGACATCTGGTTAATAAACCTACCAGTATAGCACAACGTAAAACAATGAAGTTTATAAAGTTTGTTGCTTATTTTGATAGGGTGGCTCCAAAGCCCAAAGGTTTTGTTTTTAAGTGTGACATATTCAGTCTGTAAGGGGTTCGTACAGTTGTAGAGATGTTCTTATGCCTGCTAGAAAATGAGAAATTTAGGTTCAGAATTTCCCCTTCTTCTTGCTGCCTCCACAGGAGATAGTATTTCTCTAAGCTGATCCCCAGCTGCTTTATTGGACTCTTGAGTCCGTTGCCAGATAATACATAACCCCAAACAGCCTTAAGTTTGCTGGAAGTTCCTGAAGGGTCTGGATGCAGGAATACTGCAACTCAGAAAAAGGCAGCTTTATACTTCCTCCCCTGGGCGTCCTTTTTGCTCTTTGGACATAGTAGAGCATCCGGACTTCATATTTCACTTCTTACTCTCTGCTTCCCTTTCTGGAATGCCAGTGTACATCAGGCTTCATGTCTGAAAATCTAGGTGAATTTGTTTCAAAGTTAAATGTTGGTCTAATTACCGCAGACTGGATGTTTAATCCTTCTGCTGCTTCTCTCTGAAGAATCACAATGCCTGAACTGTCAAGCATTGGCAACATTTCTCTAGGATCATTTGTTCTTATATAATAATATTCATCTTAGCTGAGATGATTATGAAATGAAGGGCCTTATTTCTTTTCGTAAGATGGTTTTGCTTAGTTCCAGTATGTCTCCAAATTTTCTGAACTAGAGGGTAGTAATTGTCATCGAAATAGATAATTCTGTTCTTATATAGCTCTTCATTGTTCTTCCCAGCTGCCTGTAAAAAATTATTGCTGAGTTTGATAATTCTGGAGACAGAGAACAACGTATCTTGAGGCGTTTTGTGCTTCTGCCCTTTAAGATCTTTACATAAGGCTATCAAAATGCAAGGATTGTATAAGTGACAGAGACAACATTCCCACATTTTAGTTATTTTCTGTGTTTTTAGGAATGCCATAAATCCTGTCATTGCTTCTCCTTTGAGCGGTTTTTCTAAATCACCACATTTTACTCTTTGGAGCCTGTTCTGTTTTACCAGGAAAAATGAGATGTGTGTTCCCTGCACAAGGTTAATCGATAAAATCTTTACAGTCTCTTCTCATCTGGCCAGCCTCACTTTAATTTCGGTAACAGTGCTGTCAGCTCACTCAGAGAGGCAGTTTAAGCTTTCTGAAGCCTTTGTACTTCATTTCCCCATTCTTTTACTCTTTATTGCTAACCCTTTTGAATGTATTATCCAAGTTTTTGATAACCAATGGTTTTCACAAAACCCAAGCTCCTCAAATCATGTTTCCTCATGAAAATCTCCATTTCTAAGAGTACCTGTTAACCCTCAAAGGTGTGGAAGATTACTTGGAAAGCAGGCTGCAATGTACGAGAAATACTGAAAAAGCAGGGTACAGACATCTTCCAATGCATACTGTTTCTAAAAGCTCTTCTTTTCTTCTTAATCTTGTAATTTTTCAGGCCTGATTCATGATTTTCCAAATGCCTGAGACTGGCAGTGATATTTGTTCCCAAAAGCAGAGCAAATTTGCTTTTCAGCCAGCTGAGTACCTCAGGACAGTTCCGGACAAGAGTCACTCTCTATCTCACCGCTTAAGCCACTTTCGCCAGCAGTTGCTTAATACCATACTTCACCTTCCTTCCCAAGGGAAAAGACTCTTGCCAGTATTCCAAGTCCTTTTACATCAATTTCTTCACCATCCAAGTGTTGAAATGGATAAAGTGTGGCAGGCAACATTTATTTTAAAGGCATATTTTCCAGTATCAGTCATATTTAAACATGCATCTCTACAGCTTATACACAGAGACACATCAGGAGACTGGGTGATCAGACACAAGAGCAGCAATGAATGCTCAAGAACGTCAGGACTTGTTTCTGCCAGACTGTTTGGTGCTAGTGCCAAATACCTCAACACAGCCTGAGATTTGATGACGCTGAATGATTTGGAGAATATTGTGGAAAGCTGCCAACATCACCCTTAAAATTAAAAAAAGCATGAAATATTATATTTAATTTTATGATTCTGAGAAAAGTAAGCTATTATTTATTTATTCATTTATTCAGGATAAGTTTTATGACTGAAGTAGATTTTTTTAATTGACAATTTCACTGTACTTTATTTTTTCAGTTCCATCTGTCTGAAAAAAATAAAGGGAACAGGAACTGAAACGGTGTACAGAACTTCAGCAAGGTACCGGGGTTATTTAAAATTTGTGATACTAATGTACTAAAAATATCTACTCTTTTTCCAGTCCTGTCATTGTAATATTTGGGAACATGAGATTTTATATTCATAGAATTCTAGTTTCTAATTAAGGAAATTAAGAATAAGATTAAATTATGGACATTAAAAACAAGGAAACAAGAATAGTGAAAAACAGTTAATCTAACATAATTCAGATTGAATCTTCTTTCTGTCATGGCCTAAAGATTACT
Organism: Phainopepla nitens; assembly: GCA_013400175.1. Classification (NCBI taxonomy): domain Eukaryota; kingdom Metazoa; phylum Chordata; class Aves; order Passeriformes; family Bombycillidae; genus Phainopepla; species Phainopepla nitens. The sequence goes on along the minus strand of VXBQ01006424.1, from coordinate 210,561 downwards.
GCATAGGCAACAAAGTCAAGATTTTCCAAATAAAAATGACCCTAGACAGACCTGACGGGAGCTGGGTTATTAAACAGTGGAAGTAAAAGTGCAAACACGTAAGCACGAAAAGCCCTCTTAGGCAAGCCTGTAAAACATATTTTTAAATACGACCTGAGGAGATCTAGGAATTGCTGAAGAAATTTAAAAGGTAGGTTAGGCTGGTTTATCCTGAAAATTTAGGTGGGTCTACAATTCTGGATAACATGAAAGGTTCAACTACACGTGGCAGTTTCCACTGCCAAGACCCATCATATGGCTACCAAAGGGCCATCAAATGCAGATGGTAAGAGCCACAATTGAAACAAGCAGAATGTGGAAGCAGCCTGCAAACTCATGCAGCTCCTTGACTAGGAGCAAAACAAATTTTTAAATTCTGCAGCATCACATACCTAAATTTTTGTTAAAATTAATTGTTACTCCAATAGTCATAGATTCCATCTTTAAAAAGAAAGATTTTTTTTCCAAAATATTCCTTTTAGAGATCTTTTAAATAAAAAAAAACTTCAAAGTGAAGGTTCTTCTTTAAATACATAACAAATTTTAAGGAGGTTAGGGCTATAATGTGTTTTAAAACCTATCGGCTTGGTGTGTTAAATAACAAATACATAATAGATCTTTTTCTGTTCCCACTTGTCTTGAAGTAATGTCAAAAATTATTCCAAACAGCAGGATTAAAATACTGCACATTGCTTATTATGCTGCTTGCAGCTGTACTATCCTCTGCAAGCTTAGCTTTTCCAAATGATTAGAGCTACATATTACAAAATCATGGTTTGTTTACTTTTCTATCTAATACCTTTAATTTCCACTCTGAATAGAAGTGCTTTAGGTTCCAACTCAAATAACAGTAGGTTTTGAAGCTGCAGCCACAAGCCCTTTAATCATGTGCTATATGGAACAAGTTCTAAATATTAAGGAGAATACGAGCTCCACCAGCTAAAGAAAAGGCTGGGATCCAGCAATACTTCTCTGCAAACACAAACTAAATCTCACTCTCTGTGTGACCTTGAGCAAGCTACTTGATCTTTTTGTGCCTTGACAAGACAATTATTAAAACTTGGACTTCTCTGACTAACAGATGTTTCTGTGCATCAGCACAGAGAACACTAGAGTAAACAGATTACTGAAAACATTCATGACAATAAAACAACGTGGAACCAAATTTCTTTCATTCCCTGTGATTTGCATCTTCATCACTCTTACTGCACTCACTGACAAAGCCACTTAAACCATGAGATCATTTGTTTTCCAACAAATTAAGTCCCAATACTTGCCAATCATTCTGCTTCAGAGGTCAACAAAGATAAAGTCCTTCTCTTCCTTGCATAGATCCTTAAGACCATTAGAATTACATCTATTTGTAAGAGCTGCTCACAAAGCTAACAAGTTCCAAATGTTTCCTTTTCTTAAATGCATGTTTGTTTCAAATCACATGTTTTTAATCTGCACAAACTGCCCATTTCTTACTTATCTCAAGTATATGCTGTCCAAGAGATAGCATAACTAAGTTAGAAAATGCTTTTTTTTTTTTTTTACTATCACACAAAGTGTTGAGCTAGACAAAAAAAAAACCCTTCTCTTCTTATGACCAAATTATGAAGCCTGTAGTACCACTAAGTAAAATACTCATTGCAGAGAGTATCATTAGTAGAGCGGATTAATTAAAATAGGCCTAGCCATAATTAACACTAAATACATCATGGTAAAAGTTTTGAATGCCTTGGACTCACAATCACACTTACCTAATCAGTGTAGCTTCAATTACATGTTATCATAACATGATCATTCAAAGGTTAAGAGCTTATTCAAAGCTCATCTTAAATTCTAGATGTTTTGAAGAGGGGGGAAGAAATGCTTCTGAGGGTGGGACATCCCACCCTAGAGCAGCTGATTAATGTCACCTGTCTCAATATACAGACAGTCTAGATGAAACTCCTAGTTGAGTTACTAGGTTGAACACCTAAATTCAGATGAGAAAAATGCCAGCCAAATGTCTTCTTAATGATGCCAGGCAAAGAATTTAAAAATTAACCAAGGTCGATAAGTCTCTTAGATAGCAAATCTACTTCTATGTCTCTACTTTTTTTTATGTGTAATGCTTGATCATTCTTGTTTGGGAGAAAGAATTTTGAAGCACCTTTAAACTATATGGTTTTTGGATTTTTTAATTTATATTCAAATGAATGTACACCTTATGCAAATAGAGAAATAGAGAAATAATATGCTTCAATATATGTCCAATGGTTCTACTGTAAAAAGAACAGTGTTGAAAGAGACAATGTACAAAGCAGGGTAAGGAAAACATTAAAGTTCAGATGCAGGGGAAGCACTATTCCATAATTAGTGTGACCTCTGGTAGAGTCAGATTATTGCTATTCAAGCTAATGTCAAAGAAAAACCCACTAGATGTTGCAGACTCAAGATGGTTCCATGAAACTTGCTCTTCTATCATTATAGATTTTGGGCATTATTTTACTTTCATAGCATTGATAAGCTTTTATCACAGGGCAGTTAAAATACGAGTGTTTTAACAGGGAGTTGGTTTGGAGAGTTTTGAGGGGATCTTTTTGCTTTGCTTAACATAAAAACATCCAATAAAAATGATTTCTTTCACTTAGGGCTATTGTATGTGAATCCATATTTTCCTAAGGATACAACCTCATTAACCAACTTCTTTAAGGTTGTTTAACAATTAGATTTGAAAAATGAGTTCAGGTATATATAGGAATATAGGAATAAACCAGAATCTCTCTGGTGTCTGACTGATGCCAGAAGGTCATCCAAAAACAGCAAAGATGTTATATGTTATGTGTCATATATGCGTCTTGTCATATCACAGCAAGAACCTATTTCACACCAAAAGGAATCCAAAGAGATTTTGGCAAGGAAACAAGAGATTCTCCGGACATGTAAGCCAGTGAGGCTCTAGTGGCATCCATTCTTCCAACAAATTCATGGGGACTAGAACTAGCTGTAGAGCTGGGAAGGAAAGGGTAATTTAAAAGAATCTGTAAGCAACATTGATGGAATTATGCTTCCAATTTGAGTCTAGTATGAACTCTAACAAGGTTTCCTCCAGACAAGTGGAAATTTTTTTTTTGCCACCCATATCGAAATAGATCCAGAAATTTGTGCTTAGATCTAGCTGCAATGTCATAAGTTTTCTTTCTATTCTAATTTAATTCTTAGAGACATTGAAAATCTAACAATGCCAAGGGCCTGAAAGTTGTCTTCACAAGACAGTTTCCAGCACATATCATTGTTAAGGCTCTCTAATCTCTCACCCATTGCCATGCAGTGAATGAAATACTGACATATAAAGATATCAATCCAAGAAACAATTTTGCACTTCTAGCTTAAAAGAACCTCACATAAAAACCTCTGCTGTCTTTCAGTATCACACAGGCAGTTGTCATTACAACTGGCTCTGTCCAGCTTTTTTTTTACTGTGATCAGAGTTTGATGTGAAACCTGAAGCCTTTTGCCAGATCTCTCAAGAAAAGAAAAAAGACGAAACAGCCAAAAATCTGACTTAGGTTTTCCAAAGCTGTAAATGCAAAGTGATGCTAGTTAGCAGGTTTCTAATGACCCTTATGAGCAATTAAATAGTTTCTTCTGGAACAAAACAAGTATTCAGACATCAGTTATACTGTTGACTAGAGGAAGAGTTAGGTTTTGAGGGGACTTTTTTAATGACAGTAAGAGTAAAAAACCATATGGACTCTTCCTATGGATTGGCTTCACCTTGTTGTACATGAAACTAAAACGTACAGTTCTTTCCTGTGCAGAGAAGTCTCAATTTAAATGTAACATTTTTTTTTCCTTTGAGAGCTCCCCTGGAAGGCAACTTCATCAAGTCTCCTCCACAGTAACCTCCTGGCCCTGGCCAAGCAGGCACCCCAGGTCTGCAGGAGGAGGATAAATGACAGCAAGGCTCACAGCAAATCTGGGGGGAGGAGGTGGGGTGGTGATGTGAATTCCCTCTTTCACCCCCGTTTTTGAGTAGCACCCAGAACACCAGGCAGCTCCCACCACTTCCCTGGGCACTCAGTGTCCCTTACCCCATCCCTTAGCAATCTCTTTCCCAACCTTCATCCCATGTCATTTCAGCTTTCATCAGTTCTCCTCCTGGCTTAATTCCTCTGTTTCCTTCTTCTTGGCCCCTTCCTGGTTGGTAAAGGCTCAGTTAGGACTGAACATTAGTCCTAAAAGGACAAAATAACCACAATCCAGTGGTTACAGATGCTCTTCTAACTTTCAGTCTAAATGTATCTATATTATTTTGCAGCCCTGTGCCTGCCTTCCAGAGCTAGGTAAGACTGAGTAGTTCCCAACAGCGTTTCTTCTCTGTCATCCTAACCAACAAAATACATCTATGAACTATTACATGCCTTATCAGTCTTCACTGATCTGGCTAAATATCAATTATTTTTAGTCTGCCCTCCTGAAGCAGGCTTCCTCTCCCACCCTTCTCTGCACCTGTTTCAATTTGAATCTTTTTTGTGTTTTTTAACACAAGCAGATTAAATTATATGAGAATTCAGCTAAGGTCATATTGGTATACCACACAGAAAAAATCCTCTTTTGTTTAATGCTTCTGCTAGCAATATTCTGCCTGAGATTTATATTTACTTTTTTCCCAGCTGTGCCACATCCTTGGCTCAGTCAGAAACTTTTGTCTTTCCCTGCTTTCAACTGCAGCTTCCTGCTTCACATAAAATTTAAGAGAAGCTATGGCAATGAATTGAAATGTGTTTAATAATGTCTTGCTTCACTTAATTTAGTCACAATGAAGATTAAATGTTATTTATAGTGCTATTTTACTTGTTTAGATTAAAAGAATTTCTTATTCTTGAAATTCTAATAACTCAAAAATTATACCAACAGTTATAAACCAAATGCAGGGTGAAGAGCAGGCATCTGTGCTGGTCTGGCACTGCAGTTCCAGAAGCTTCAGCTTTGCTACTGTCAGCTTCAAAGCCTGACTACAGTTTCAAAGATGTCATCATCTTGCTGTAAAAATAAAGGCTATTTTAAGAGGTTCCTCAGCTGTTTATAGGGATTCAGCTCTCAGCACAGTCTACTCAAGAGGTGGGAGCACATGTCTGAGGACATCTCTGGGCTTCTCAGATGTGCTTTGGACTTTCCCTCAGAGCACGTGGAGTATCCTATAGAGCCTGAGAGTTAACATGGAAATTAGTAATGAGTTGAGCACCAAAAGCCACAATCATGCTAAACTAACTCTGGCTGAAACATGAGGTTCTTTGTTTTTTCATATCCCTTGAAAAGGTCATGGCAAAGTGACAGATTTACAGATCAGATCATTTCTCTCCAGCTGTTGCTGAAGCCGTGTCTCCTTCCATGCTGGATGTGGCCAGTTAAGCCAGAATTGTGGCTGTGAAGCATTAGTAGATCAGCAAACCAAGGGATCAAGGCCTTTCACAGATTATGATGCCAGATAGATTATTCTTTACGATTGATAAAATTCCTCAGATCTATATATCTCACAACTCAAGTAGCTTTATCAGAGGAGTTTAACTCTTACAGAAAATGCATAATTTCCTCTATTATTTAACTGGCTCACTTTGCTGATTGCTGGAGTGCATGCACATTAGGAAGCTGGCCTTCCAGGTCATGCTCTCCATTTTGTTTTTACTTTCCTTCAATGATTTGTCACTGCATAAAACAACAGAGCCCTAAGAGCATGATCTGAAATCCCAATTCTGCCCTTGGCCCAAGCAGACTAGAGAACTAATCAGGCTCCCTTCTGCCTCCTGCTCTCCACCTCCTACTTTTCAATTGAGTGTTTTTAGCACCAGCCCATCATGCAAGAGGCAGATGGCAGCACGTCAGATGAGGAAAGTTGCTTCCTTGACCAGATACAATACCAGAATGCCTAGAATTTGAATATCAGGGCAGTGCAAACTCTGCTCTTGAATGAGTGAGAAATAGATTCAAGACTAGACATGAGTGACTAAATGAAAGTGTTCAGGCTGTCTGGGCTGATGTCTAATAAATCTGCTTTCCCATAGGGTTGTCACACAAAAAAGTAGGTAGATTGGATGACCACTTGGCCTGTTTCAGAATATTTCTGCCTTTTATCACTCTGCTGCAAGGGTTAACATGATACGGGCTGTAATGAGCTGGCCAGCTCCTGACATGAACAGAATCTGATTGATTATATGCATAGTACACTAACTCTCTGCAGATGATAATGGCCATTCATGTATCATGCATTCAGCAATCACCAACATCTTTAATACAGATGTAAACCTTTGTATTGATGCCAGTTAAGCTACAATGAAGAGAGAAAGAATGTCAGAGAACATTCATTTTATTTCAAAGGGTCACTCCCAGCAGTGCAGCATGCCATATTGTGCTGCCGTTGTTTCTCAGAAACATAATTCCCAGGAATGTACTGTTCCTAGTTTCAGAAGTAGGGACACAATTAAACAGAGAAACACTGCAAACAGATAAAATCCATTGCAGCACAGTTCTCATCCTTTATGCAACAGCATGACAATGCAATAGCATTTGTGACAAGATGTCAAAGGGGAGAGAGTGACCACTGTTCCCCACTAGACCATTTAGGATGAGCTGGACACTAAATGAGTTCCAGTAGGTTTTTCTTGCCTTCAGGTCACAAGATAAGTGACATTTTCAGAATAACCTGAGATCCTCCTGGAATCAATGAGAGACACAGGCAGATATTTAAAAACAAATCTGCAGAAGAAATAACTCAAGGAGAAACGTGCGAGGAATGGAAAAGAGGCACAAGTTGAAAAGGGAATAGTGTGCAAAAGAAACAAGAAATGCTCAAGAGCAAAAGAAAGGAAGGAATGGTGAGATACCTGCATTTCCTAGTTCTCAGTATGGTGATATCAAACTTGCATGACAGACTAGACAGACAGGGAACCAACAGAAGGAAAACACAGGTCATAACAGAAAACTGAAATTGCCTGGACAAGTTAATTGAACCGAAAAGAAAGGTGAGATAAATAATAGTTTCAAAGGGTATGTTTCTTTGCAATATAAACTGAGATCAGTACTCCTAAGTGCAAGTACTACATCATAGTGCTAAATCCTAGCTTTCTGTTGAACACAGATATTGCTAGAGATGGTGTCCCCAGACCCTGCCCTTGGCTTGGTGTCAACCTGTTTCGCTTTACACTCAGTTCTTTTCTCTCTTGTGCAAGCACAAGTGCAAGCGCAAGCATAAGCAATGCACCAAAGAGCTCACCTTGAAGAAAAGTAAGAAGGAAAACACAGCCATTCCTCACCTGCATCAGTTTTCTGATCAAGTTCAGTAGGAGCTGTTGCAAATGGTTCTGTCAGCATAACACAGGAGTCAGCAGACAGGGACTGGCATGAAGAACGAGCGTTCATGGAATGGGGCATGGACACATGCAATGAATTACACCCTTGACATTTGCTGTTTCTGCTTCATATCTGAAAGAGGGCTTATGCGTCTGAAATCTTGTCTGTGTTATTTTATCAGCTAATCTAGTAAAAACAAAAACAGAGAAGGGTCAGAATTAAGATTTGGAGCAAACCCAGCTCTATTTTGTAACTAAAATAGTTGTTTCCTTGAATAATTAGATTCACAAAGTCAGCTCTGCTCTGCCTGCCTGGTTCAGTACACTATAAGCCAAGTTTTGCAGCAGTTGGAATTAAATCACAGCAGTTGGAATTAAATCACATTGGTCAGAAGACAAATGATAAAGTAGAGTTGCTTAAAGGTCAAAGTCCCAAAGAGTTAAGCATTCTTTGAGGAATATTTTCATCCCCTAATGTAGATGGGTGTAACTCTCAGGCTTGAAGTCATTGATAGGAGTGGCTGATTGCATCAGGTGCGTGAATATGGCTCATGAGAGGCCAAAATATCCCACAACACCAAATTAGATAAATAGGAGATTTGCTTTATCTTTCACTCTCTGAGTGGTTCTTCTTGCTTACTTCTTCTACTGCTCTACCCTCCAGCAAGTGTGTAAGCCACTTTTTGTGTCAAAATGTCCAACAGGGTTGCTTCTCCTTTCGAGACAAGCTTAACCTATCTGATATGCCATACCAAAAACATAAGAGATATTCAGCAAGTCAACGTTTGCCCACACTGTATTTAGGCAATATTTTGATAGAGGTCGCTTAACACTGGGGAAAATGAGATAGTGTTAAGTGTCTGTATTATATGAAGGAGGGGGAAATACTTAACACCATTATTTTTAGGTGAATGTAATTCTGAGAGACCTATGTGTTCTGATAATTAATAATCATATGTCCAGAAGACAAAACAGTCACCAATTCAGTTTATTCAGCAGTTCTTGCTGTATTAAGACACTAAGAAAAAAAGAGAAGCAAAAAGAACTTCCATGTGAAGGGAAAAAACAGCCTAGGACACCAGAGAAACAAAGGAATGCAAGTCCACTTAATGTATAATCAATTCACCTCAATTTATAATGGCAGTTAATCTCACTTCCTCCCATACAGTAAAAAGTATGCAAATAGAGAAGTGTATCTGATGCAAGTATATACGAAATGTCAAATATTCCACAGGTGCAAGCCAGGAGCTCAATTTAATTGGCAAAACACAATCAAGGGAGAAAATAGATCCAAGGACTTACTGTACTTTTCTTTTTTGTATAGCTAATTCCCATGTATGTTAATAACCTGCAAAAATCATTTAGCCTCAACACAAGAAAAAATCAGTCAGAATTAACTATTCCATCCTGAAGGTGTAATTTTAGGAGACTAAGGTTCAGCATTTCAACCACTCAGCAAAAGCATTAACATCACTTAATTTGTCTGAATTTTTCTGGGGGGGATTACTGAAACTAGGATCTGTCACTTCTTTTTTCTCTTTTTTTTTTTTTTGATCTACAATGGGAATTTCAGACTCCTATGTTTCCTCCCCAGGAAAGTGTCCCCTTTCTGGCCTGGATTCAGTCACCTGTAGATCTGCCCAGACTCTCAGCCCTTCCACTCAAGCAGAGACATATAGAACCTTCCTATAGCCGTAAATTTAGCCAGAAATAGCTGAGCATGGTCACCAGAAACACGAATAGCTCCAGTATATAAGATAACAGTGTTGGTGAACTTCTCTTTTCCTCCTTCAAAATGAATCACACAGAAGCTGAAAGCAATACTGCCCCTGATGATGATGATCAAATCATAGAATCATAGAAGAGAAGATAAAAATCGTCTAGCTCCTGCTTTGTGCAGGAATACCTTCCTCTAGACTGGTTGCTCAAATCCACCTCCAATCTGGCCTTGCATACTGTCAGGGATGGGGCATTCACAACTTCTCTGAGTAATCTGTTCCAGTGCCTCACCACTCCCATAGCAAAAGAATTACTTCCTAATATCTAATCTAAACCTACCCTCTTTCATCTTAAAGCCATTGCCCCTTGTCACTACAAGTCCCTCTCCAGCTTTCTTGTCACTCCCTTTTAGGTACCAGAAGGTGCTAGAAGGTCTCCCCTGAGCTTCTCTTCTCCAGGCTGAACAACCTCAATTCTCTCAGCCTTTTTTTCATAGGAGAGGTTCTCCAGCCCTCTGATCATCTTCATAGTCCTCCTCTGGACTTGCTCCAGCGGGTCTACATCCTTCTTGTGGTGGGGTCTCAGAGCTGGATGCAGTATTCTGGGTGGTGCAAGAGCAGAGTAGAGGGGCAGAATCTCCTCCCTTGATCTGCTGGTCATGCTCCCTTTGATTCAGCCCAGGGGATGGTTGGCTGTCTGGGCTGTGAGGGCACATTGTGGCTCATGTTGAGTGTCTTATCAATTATCAGTCCCAAATCCTTCTCCTCAGGGCTGCCCTCAACCCGTTCTCTGCCCAGTCTGTGTTTGTGCTTGGGATTGCCCTGACCCAGGGGCAGGACCTTGCACTCGGCCTTGTTGGACTTCATGCTGCTCACACAGACCCACATCTCAAGCCTGTCCAGGTCCCTCTGGATAACATCCCCTCCCTCCAGAGTGCTGACTGCTCCTCGTGGCTTGTTGTCATTGACAAACTTCCTAAGGGTGGGTTCAGTCCCACTGTCCATGTCACTGAGAAAGGTGTTAAACAGCACCGGTCCCAACACAAGTCCTTGAGGGAATGTCCCACTCTTTGAGCATGGCCATCCAGCTAATTCCTTATCCACTGAGTGGTTTATCCATAAAGTCATGTTTCTCCAGTTTAGAAACACAGATCTTGTAGGATGAACAACTAAAATAGGGAATGATTTGTGTACCCTTAGCTCTCTACTTGATTTTGAGTGACTTGTTGAGATGCAGAAATCCAGAACAACTTGAAAATAAGATGTAAACACCTTCAGGGCTTAGTATCCCACCCAGCAGCAGATTTCCTTGCAGGTCACAGATATTTTTTAGTGTTAATCCTGCAGTCCCCAAAACAGTGAGTAGCTGAGGTCTCTAGCATTACAGTGAGACGCAAGTTTGTTCTTCTGCTGTGTCATATCTCAGAATGTCATTGGAGAGGTCCTTTGCCTACTGCAGAATTTGTTAAACCTCTCTTGTGGATCATTTTCAGCACTAGATGCTAAAACTGAAAGTCCAAATAGAGCCTTTGAGGACCAGTATGATACCCCACTATAACAGTCATCCTCACCACCACAGCTTTCTTGGCTAAACAGAAGAAAGAAGTAGCCACAAACAAATGGGATATTTGAGACAATTTAGACACTAATCTCTAAAACTGCAGACTGTTCTGCTTCTTGATGCCCCCAAATTATAGCTCCCATGAAGCCCTTAATTAATTTCTGGACAACCACTGGGAAACACCACAGGATGAATTGCCTGAGAAGCTCAACACGTACCTGAGGCCCGAACCTTCTTCAGATCCTCTTTCAGTCTCTCCTGAGACACTCAATCTAGCAAGTGCTTGAAGGAACATGCAAAAGGCAGCAGCAGCTGCCATACTTTTCCAAAACAGCTCAGTTTAACCAACACTATATTTGCTCCCCTTCTTGCTGCCAGCTATGGAGACCTAGCCTTCCCTTTCACCAGCTCTTGCATTCATTTGACCCCTTGGAAAGTGAATTTAGCTCACTAAACTGGCAGAAATCTAACCCAACCAAACAAAACAAATCAAGAAAAAGTGAATACTTTTCACCACTTTAGTGAGCTAATGGATCAGACACATCCCAGAGATGACAGAAGGGAGACAAATGGAGCATGTGTCCAGGAGCAGGCCTGCCCCTTTCACCAGTAGCAAGTTCGTGGGCTGAATCAGCTGCCTCATGAAGCCTCACCCGCAGGAGAGCATAAAGCCTATTAGAGAGGCCAGATGCTCTGAAGAAGACTGGGAGAGATAGAGTGAGAACTTTCTAATACATCGCAGTGCTGGAGGGCCCAAGCTGCTAGAAAATCAGGGCTAGGTAAGACTAAGACCTCTCAGAGGAGAGTTGTGGCACCGTCTGGCTTGAAGTTTGGTCACCCATCAGCTCCAAAATGGAAGGAAAGGCAGGAAGGGCAAGGGAGGTTGTCAAAGCCTGTCAGTCCCTGGAGCAGGGGTACTGCTGGACTAGTTGTGCCTTTGAAAGGGTAGTGCTATGAGCACAAAAAAATGATGTGTCCTCTAATAAGAAAATTAAGGACCAATCACAACAAAGTTTGTCCACAGCGACTGAGGACATAAAGGACTGAGCTGAAATAAAAGCTGATCTAACACAGCAAAACTGGGCCACATGCAGCATTTTCTGGTTAGTATATATAAAATTGAGAAACATCAGAGAGCGAGAAGTCTGGGTTGACAAAGCAAGTAAATAATTTGTCAAAGAGAAGAACCTGCCCCGTGTTATATCCATGTATGGATATAATTGACCACATTTCATCTTCGGAGAAAAGAAAAGTTGTGGCCAACTTCAAAGGGAACGGAACAAAAGTATTCTAATGATTAATGAATTAGCATCGTTGAAGTAAACGAGCTATTCTGAATGCCTGCCCAGAGGCAGTCATGGGAAAGTTTCCAGAACTATTGTCATTTTTCCTGGAACTCATTGACTTTAAGGACTCCACAGCTGCAAGAATTGTGTGAGCATTTCAAGACTGTCATTTTCACCACCGATTTTCTGAAAAATTCTTCCTGAACTGATTTTTATTGGTTTCAGCTGGGGAATCCATTGCACCCAGCCAGGAAATGCCACATGCGTCCTAAGCTACTGCTCTATTCTTCTTGCACTGATGCTATCAGAGACTCAAATTCACTGCAGGGAGAACACTGGGGGCTAAATTTGCCCTCTGATGTATGCACACAGCTCCCATAGAGCTAATGCAGAATTTTTTCGCCTTTGATGCCTCTTATAAAGAAGCCTGGAAGTATTGCATTAGAACAGGGAGTTCACACTATTGGTGGTCCTCATTGTCATTAACACAGTTAGTGGCGTTCCAGTGAAAAACACAGAACAACTCTTTTGTTTGTTTGTTTTATAAGCAGATCTTCCAGGGTGGGATCCGGCTTGCTCAAATCCTGCCAAAGATGAAACTTCAGCCTCTAAAATCCACGTAAACCAAGGGTGATCCATTCTGCCTTCTTTTGAGAGCTGTCTAACCTTTTAGGCACTCAAATAAATCAGGCCCTTTCCTCTTCTGCCTGAAAACTCTACAGGCAGCTAATTCACAGCTCCATGCTCAGCAAGGCCAGCTGCACACACTCTCAAAACTAGTTAGGGAGGGTATCTCACTCCTGTTCCCACTCTTACTCCCAGCCACACCAAGCCATCGCTTCTGTTGTGCTAACTGTGATGCTCATGGGACCCTTGCTGCAGCAATTTAACTCACTACACAGCAGAAAATCATCCACTTCTTTGCTAGGCTTGTTTTTTGCTACTGCAGTGAATTGAATCAGCTCCCAGAGGGTCTTAGTCCCACAGCCAGCCCTAGGTATGTGTTTGCACATGCAAACAGGAAGTGTGAATGAGATCACTTTGACAGCATTTTTGGCTCATGAAACTGGTTGCTCAATTGCCAGTCCAGGTACAGAAGGTTCATTTCTGGGGAAAGAGGAGCTCTAAGTCGTCTGCTACAACTTGCAAGCAGGAAACTACCCCAGATCTATCCCTACCCTCGGCAAAATCTGAAAAACTAAATAAGGCCAAGACTACAGCTAGTGTGAATCACTGACTCTTGAAAAATCTACATCGGGTAAGTTTGTTCGGTTGACTTGGCTTTTTCTTTGATACAGTTTGGATTTTTTTTCTATGAAGTCCAATAAAGACAGACAAATTAGAGCAAATCGTTAAAGTGAATTAAATACATATAAACATAATTTTGCATTGAAGGAAACATAAGTGAAGACATGTAACTTGGAGCAGAACTGAAATCCACACCCACCAGCTGCAGCCAGCTCACCTCCTCCTTCCCCCATGAGTACACACCCCGGGTGTGCTGCTCTGTGGAACTGCTCTGGTCCTCTGTCCAGACTCCCAGCTTCAGCAGGGCTTTGATCACAGCTCCTTCCTGGATGCATTCTTGTGTGCTAGAGCCGCCATGTGAGAGGCCTTTATGGCACTGAGTGCTGAGAGCCGCAACAGAAACTCATTTAGTTTGATGTGACAAAACTGCTCCTCAGACAAATGCTCCGTGGTGGTCCCATGGTAGGAACATGTGTAGAAGGCCTTGCTGAAGTAATAATACTGAAGTAATTTCATGCTTCCACCCACTTCCAGGCCCTGGAAATTTGTCATCCTCAACTGGTATAAATGGATGCAGCTTCTCTGAATTCAGTGAAGCCATGGTAATTTACTGAGGGTTCAAATTTACTAAGGGTCTGGTCTTTGTGGTCTTACAGTAAACTACCATAACAAGCTTTATTCTGAGTTCTATTTATAAATAAAAGCTTGTTCTTCATAAGCTCAACCTTTCTCAAGTCACAAAAATGCTCAATTTTTTCTAGTTTCTGATTAGGGAATAGACCTACAGACTATCTGTATTTAGAAGTATCTAAATACTTCAACTCTCTCATTTCACAAAATTAAGGACCAAATTCTGCAGGAGACATCCTGTAAAACAGTTCTTTCCCAGATCTACTATTAGGCTTCAGATGAATCTTATATCCAAAGATTATAAAGACTAAATAGTAACACCTAAAGCAAATAAATAATGTGTGAACTTTCACAATACTCCCTGAAGCAGTTATTTGCATACCTGTATTCAAGTTCTTATGATCTCATTTCTTAAGCAACTCCATCACTTGCCTAACTGCCTTCAGTAACATATAGACACGTGTCATTTTGGCAGTCTACTAAATCACTGACAGCATTTATCCAGCAATTTTTCAAGCACATAGAAGGTCTAGATTCCCAGAGCCACCAGTGGTACAAAAGAAGGAGGATCCAACAGACTCCTCTGCCATCAAAAAAAAAGCAGCCATGAAATTCTGAAATCAATGTAGAATGTTAAAACTGTTAAGCTGTTTAAGTCTAGTGGGATGCATTAGGTGGGGCCAGCTCTCTAGCAATTGGATATGAACTGAAATTCATTGAAACTATGGTCTCTTCCAGTCCAAGCCATTCTGTGATTCTATGAAACACTGTTTAACAGCTATTTTATTTAATGAAGTACAATCACAACCAGGTTTAACATTTTCCTAAGGCCAACGGAAAAAGTTAGAGCATTAGAGAATTTCATTGCCTGCTTAGAACACAACATTTCACACTGGAGCCGGATGGAAATCACACAGATCACTGCCAGGCATGCAGGTTTGTTCTTATAAGATCTCTCAGACTCAAACTAATTTTAGAATAGAGAAAAACTCTGCTTCAAATTATCCTGCAGTACAAAAATTCCAGTGACAAACTTCTACTCTCTTCTTTTACATTTCACATACACTTTCAAGTCCTTCTCTACTATGTTGTCAAGATCTGTTAGCATCAGCATGCTGTGGAAGAGACTGGAAACAAACCACAAGAAAACCCATCTTGCTAAAATAAACCTGATTTTTCTTTTTATGTGAGATGACTAACTAACATTAAAAAACTAGCATTTTACTTTAGTTTAGTGAAAAGGTTTGCCAGAACTGCAAAATTTTGTATAGAAACTTGGTTTTTAATTTTTTTTTTCAAATTTTCTGTTGATACTTTCAAAGTCAAATGGATTTAGGCTTGTGTTTTGACCTCTTCTGCAGTTTTTTTTCCTCAGTGACCCACCATTCCACTATCTGTCCTCAAATCCTAAGCTTCCTGTTAACAAAGAACAATATGTTTGAGCACTGGCTTGCTAACATAATGAGCGTAGTTTTTAAACGAGAACTGCTGGACTCTTGAATTTGAAGTTCTCAGGGACTGGTTAAATGAGAGCAGCTACAGGAGTGGCCTAAAATAATAAAAGGTAAATTTGCACTAAAATTATAGAGGCCAAAGGACAATGGTGGGCAATGAACCATCTCTTTTCCATGAACCAGTTAAGGGGAAAAGGGTTTTGAGCCCAAGGTCTTATTGAAATATTTCATTAGCATTGGATGATCTATAGAACTGGCATATTTAGAGAAGGTTACAGTTTGTTCAGTGGAGAGGAAAAATCTGCCATACTGAGCATGCATGCACTTTCTCTGAAGTCCAAACAGAGAGACTTGCTGCCTTAAGATCTTGGGACAATATTAGAAGGGCTAAAAGACTAATGGGACTGTCTTGGATTAGAGCACAGCATAATATCACATTGGGAAATTCACACAGCAAAGCTTGTGACGGTTGCAACAATAATGACCTCAAGTGTATAATTTGGTGTTTTGAATTTCCCAACTGTTAGCTGAAAAAAAGAGAGAATATTACAAGGTCTTTTCAAGTTGGCCAAATATTCAAACACTTTTATAGTCAGTGAATAATAAATATTCACTGAGATAAATATTTGACAAGAGCTATTAATCCTAGGATGATATTCTAAATGGAGTCAAACAATCTTGAGAGTGCTCCTATCCACTGACTGGAGAGACAGCCTGGACATCTGGTCTAGATACCCAATGTCTAGATGTGTAGGATACATGAACTGACTCCTTCCCAGCAAGTTCTTGAAATGTATCTGTCCTGGAGCAAAAAAGGACAGTACTTGCCTGGACTCCACTCAAAGGAATAGGGAGGGATGGGGTAAAGAAGGTGGAAGTAGATTTGTGACTGTGGATTTTTAGAAGACAAAGTGGCAAAGAGCAGGAAAGACAACAGAATTTAGGAAAACAACTATCAAGAAATGCCATTTTAACAGGTTAGAAAGAAAAAAAAGAGTCCAGTTCTTTAAAGAAGCAGCAATGAAGGCATTGTCAAAGAGCAGTATTTCTTCCAGTCCATGACTTATTGTCAGAAAGTGGCACAGCATTTCACAAAAGCTGCCAGCCTCTTGTGGGGAGTCCGAAGATGTCTAGAAATATGAGGAAGATTAGGAATTGCTGAAGAAACTCAGAATATTTAAGTCTAGGAAAAAAACCCAGACTGATTTACAAAATTGTGATAATACTTTAAAGATAGAGTAGTGCAACATGAAGGAAATGAATCAGTTAGCATGAATATGCCTGATTTTGAATTGGTCAAAAATGCTCTGAACTTACAGCAAAAGAGGTTTAGGTTAACATTAGAGACTTCTTTCTCTAGCAAGAGTAGTGAGGTTGTGCAGTGGAAATTCAACAGCCCCAATCTATTAACAGAGTTTTACGAGCAACTTTCATCAGTGCCTGCAATAAACATAGATAATTGCCTTGGAGTAAGTGGTGGAGTAGATGAGCTTAGTCATTTCCTAAAGCAGACTCCAGTAAGGCTAATTTTAGCCTAGAGATGCTAATTCCTCTTGGCTCTCTCCACAGTTAGTCGAGAACAGCTCCTATAGATGCAGGTACAGAACAGAACTCTCCCCGCTGCCCTAACATGGATAGCCCCAATATTTCCCCAAAGCTAAGTACACCGATCCTGGTCCCCTCCCTCCACTACTGCCACAAATAGTTTTGTGCTCCTTTCAATCCACTTACGATCTTCTCTTCCTGATCTTTTCAAATACCAGACGTCAGCCTGTAAAACCCCAAAAGTTTCCCATTCCTTCTCAGTGTTATCCTTGTTCCTTCTTTCTCAGTTTTGAAGAAGCTTAATTTATCAAGAATTCTTACAAAACAGATCAGGCTGACAGGTTTGTGTATGAGGAATGTTTCAGTCTGAGTTACAGTCAGGTCTGTTTTTCAGGAAATGCAATTACAATATCACAAGTGTCCTTTGTCTCCAATTTTTTTTAATCAACTAATCAGCAGATATTTGTGTTCTCTGGAATATTCCCTCAGGTTTGAAAAGTAGTCGCAAGTCAGCAATCACTCTTAAATACTTGCATGAGAAAACAAGTGGCCTCTTTGCCTTCCAAAAAAACCTCATAGCACCTTCAAAATTATAGTTTAGTAGGGCATATTGCCCAACAGTGAAAACAAAATAAAAACATAATCCCTGACAGACAGAGGTCAACAGCAACAACAGGCTCACAGTCACTCTCAGGTTTCTGCAAAGGATAGGGTTCAACTTCCACTGTACAGGTTCACTGTGTGCAGGTTCAGTGACCACAGAACATGCCCTTGAGCCACCTATTTTCCTCAGGATAGGCAGCTGCAGAGTGCTTTACCCAGTCCTGTCCTGGGCAGATGCTTCAGTCTGCCTTGCATGGGCAGGACTAACTGACAAGTGACACTGATCATTCAGAGTGAGACCACAGGCACTGCATGAATCTCAGATGCACACATGCAGCCCTCTGCACTGTGCTTCTTCTAGGAAAAAGAAAAAAAAAAAAAAAACAAAAAACCAAACACAAAACAAAGAAAACAAAAACAAACAAACAAACAAAATCAAAAAAAAAACACATTTCAGCCACATGGTCATTTTGTGAATTGCTCTTGCTTCTCAAGAAACACTTGGGGACCCCTTGTTCAAAGAGCTCTCAGTTAAGATATCAAGATTATATCTAAAGCCTCAGGAGATAAAGCATAATACAAGGGAATCCAGACACATACAGGTTTCAAAATTATTAGAAAAGTAAACACTTCAGTACTGCTCAGCCTTTAACATTATGGTCTGCTAATCCCAGTGTTATTCAGCTACAGATCCTCTCTATTATTTGCTTTAAGCTGCCATAGTGGCAGTCTCTGGGTGAGTGAGAGCAGATGACATGGTAAGACAAGGTCACAGCCCAGTATCAACACAGGCAGCATAGCCTCAGCACTGAACCCAGCTAATTCACCTTTACATTCCCACTAGCCAGCTGCAGGATAAGAAGGGCTGTGGATAACTACTGGGGGATATAACAATAGAACCATAGAATCATTAGGGTTGGAAAAGACCTCCAGAATCATCAAGTCCAATCTTTGGCTGAACACCACCTTGTGAACTAAACCACAGCACCCAGTGCCACATTCAGTTGTTTCTTGAGCACTTCCAGGGATGGTGACTCTACCACTTCCCTGGGCAGCCAGTACATTGGGTATGACAACACTTTCCATGAAGAAACTCATCCTGATGTCCAACCTAATGGTTTGGAAGGAAGCAAAAATTATGTTCTTACTGTCAAAAAGTCCATAGGTCACACAGCTTCTTCCTTGGGAGATATTAAGCAGTATGGAGGCAAAGCAGACCACTGGGCTGAAGTGTTGTTGGCAAGAGAGACTTGAGGCTTGGCAGAGGAACTCAGCTATTTGAGAACTGTGAGGAGAGTAGAGTGAATGAGCAGCTACAAACTCATTCACACAAGAACATTGAATCTGAATTCGATACCGTGAAAAGGTAAAACCGCATTATCTGTTGACAGTCAGACAATCCAACTAGGTCATAAGGGAAAAAAGCCTGAAAATGGCAGAGAGAGCACATGAATTGCTCTCTGTAAGAACCAGAATGAGAAACACAAGTGATAGCTTGCTTAAAGTAACCAGACAGTGGCCAGAGAGAAGGAACTTGCTAAGAGAGAAAAGCAGAGTATCACTTGGTGAGAAGGTACAGGCAATGGCCATTTCTGTAAGTATCAGAACTAAGGCTCAAAGAAGGAAGAGGTCAAGGTGCAAGAGATTAATTAAGTGGTCCCTTTAGCCATATGCCAGTTGGAAAAGGAGATTGTTCAGGAAAAAGGAGTAATCAGTAAATAGGTACCAATCTTACTAAGAAAAGTAAACAAACCAGCAAATATCATTCAACAGACACACTTGGTTTATTTTTCAGCTCATTGAATTGAACTCACTTAAGCAAGTTCATGATAAATATTAAGACCCATTCTGCCTAAGAAAAGCAACAATGTATTAACATAAGCTGTGCCAACTGAATACTGAATGCACCATAGGAATGCTATTGAAAAAGAATGAATAAGAAATATTGAATGCCTGGAGATTATTATCTTGATGATGCCTCTATTATTCATGTCATAACCAGAGCTCAGCACTCCTATAGAGTAGCCCTGCATAGCTTCCAGAAAACTCCTGTTTCTTTTCTATTCCAAATAGTGAAGTTTTTCTTGAAGTTTTAAAAAGGTTTATCGATGAAGGACAGAAGATAGGTATTGGTGAGATGCATGATCAGTCATTGACTCTTCTGAAAAATATTCATCATATTTATGATTTTAAAACAAAATTTTTTGAAACATTTTCAGGCATTGCTTTACAGTTTTCCACACATTAATTTTGGATATGAATAGCAGAAGATTCAAACAGTCTACTGCCATTTCCAGTAGTCCGTATTCTTAGTCATCAAACTGGCAGCTGTACAGCACCAGCAACACCACCTGTAATTTAAGATGTATACATAGATAATTAAGAGTGCAAAAATAGACTGTCAGCTTTCCTGAATATGAATGCTAAAGAGTAAAGTGTTGCAGTCCTTTTCCTCGGATTTATAATGAACAAATTTCTTATGAATCCTCAGCAAGTATGCAGACAACTGAATGTTAGCCAAAGATCCAGCACAAAGGTAGGCTGAAACACAGGAAGAGAAGTGTAATAGTAGCAATATATAATTTATTCCAGTATCCCAGTTACACTTGTATCTGCTTTCATCTCCACCCAGATATTTTCCTGCACCTTATAAAGAAATGTCAAGCACATTCCTAATCTGGTGTTGAGTGTAATCCGACATTTGGAAAAGTTTGGTAACTAGAAGGTGAGGTCACATACACCCCTGAGAGAATCTGGATACTTCAAAGGATGAAGTTACCAAGCAAGCAGAAATTATTTTTGCAACTTGCACCACAATACTAAGATTACATCTTTCTCCGTTAGTACTGGATGGAAAATAATCCTTATTCAAACACTACACTTCAAAGACAGCCAGAGGTTCTCAGCAGATAGCAGGGCCCTTTCACTGAAAAAACATGAAAAGGTATTTTTTAAATACTGGTTGCATTTCTAAAAGAGGAGAAGGAGGAAAGGTTCTCCATACAATACCCCAAATGAGCAACATTGGAAGGTGAGAATGGCTGTGTATGATGGTAGAGTAGCCCAGCTTTCAGCGAGACCACAAAATTCCAGTAGGTCTCCTGGTTCCCCCTGCCCATGGCTGTGCCAGAGCAGCAATAGTGCTGTGGTCCTCACCTCTAACCCACCAGGCTCCAGCTGTCCTTTCCCTTTATGCAGACTCCTACAGTCCCCTGGCATGGGGGCTTCCCGTGCATCAGTTTTCAGTCTGCCCGGTGCATTTCACATGCGCCTCGTGCTCTTCCTCGCCAGTGCCTCACAGCCCCACGGGCATTCCTCAGGGCCTTTCCCATCAGAAGCCAGCTCTACACAGACTCCTCAGCCTTTCTTGCCTTTGCCTGTCTACCAGCCCTTTGTGGAAGATCCCTATCCCACTTGATGAGAGTAAATCATTAAGTCATTGCCATTTCTAGCCTATCTTTTACTAGAGATCAGATCACCTCCCCCTCCTGTTCCACAGCTTAATTTCCATTCCTGTCTTCCCTGCTCACAATTTTTTTTGTACAGCAGGCAGCTTCAAACCTCATTTTTACCATCTGGAAGAAAAGACAGCATGCTTTGAAGAGTTCCCCTCCACCATATTCAATCCAAATCCTCTAGCCTTGTGGGGATGAGTTGGTTTTGTCAGTAATTCGAGTAAAAAGAGCACAAACACAATTGCTAACTGAGCCAAGCTGTTCCTGAGCTTTCCTCAGTAAATTGCCTGTCCTAAATCACAGCTCCCTGTGTTTAAAGAGATAATTGCTCTCCCAACTCCATCTGTTTCACAACCAGAATGGAGTCAGTGTCTTTTACCTGACTCCAAATAAGCAAGAGAGTCACAGGACCCAGAAATTTGGCTAACAAGAGGGATTGAGAAGATCAGCAGTGCCAGCTTGCTATAGAAGTTCTAGTAAATGGGAACAGTCTGATTAATAAAGGCCTTTTTTTTTTTTCTCTCAATTCTATCTAGTAGATGAGAAATTCTTTTCAAAAAAGACATTCCTAGCTTCTGGTTTGGAATTGGACCCCCTAGTTAATATTTTTCTTTAAATTCCATGACCTATATACCTTCGTTCCTGAAGATCTTTTTTTTTTTTCAAAGCCCATGAAAGCTCTTATTAAGCGTTCATCAGAACACACACATCAGATCTTGTGTGCTGCCTTCTAGCAGAATGCTTTTAATTGAAAGGAAAACCCGGCCTCCTGCTAGGTTTGGGTGGGCTGCAATTAGTTCCATACTTGTTAGTTTTTCCAGAAAGTCATATAACTCTTCTACACAGGCATTCCCACTCTGGTCCAGCTGCAAACAATATGCTGAGTCAGAAGAAAAAGAAAAAAAAAAGAAAAAAAGACAGCAGAAGGAATTTTTGCATTGAATTAAGAACCCAATCTGTCCTCAAATCTTATAAAATATGTGTTGGATTCCATCTGTCCTGGAAGATGCCCACTCTGATCATGACAGTTCCTGGCACTCTCACAGGACCTGTGTGCCTGCAACGATACTGAAAATTCCCTCACTGCCTGGAGGCTTTGGGCTCCATCAGCCAGGGACAACACCTTGCAAGCTAACAGTGTGGGCCTGTGTGGGGAGCAAGAAACAAATGTCCCCTTATGCCTGAGCCACGCTGCTTCAGTAAAAAAAAAATAAAAATAAATTAAAAAAAAGTGTCTTCCTTTTTTGCAAGGAAAACAAAATCCACTGCCCTAGTACTAAGTTGCAGTGACTGAAGCCAGAAGCAAAGCATGCCGAACATCTGAATTTTGGCAAATTCAGATGCAGATGAAAGTTGGGGGAAACCTTTTTCAGGGTACTTCTGGTTTATTTGAAACCAACAAAGCATGAAATGGTCTTAGCAGTTTGTTATTTTTTGATGTCACGTGAGGATCCAGAATCTCTTGACAAGCAGAGTAGGAGCTCAAGTTTCAGTTCGTTGATTGGTGGTTTTCTGGATTTGTCCAAAAATGTATTCAAACAGTATGTACAGCAGAAACCATTGTAGTCATGAATGTCCAATGGCAAATATCTGAAAGTGGACATCAGATAATGAAAAAAAAATGTTAAGTAAATAATCATTTTGATTTCCAAAGACAGCTGTTAGAATTGGAATATGTTTTATCTTTTCACACGCACAAAGGTGTGTGCTAAGATTTTACTATGTTCTAACAGAAAACCACGAGTTGCAGGCATGTTCAGAGCCTTTACTAGACCTAAGAAACACTTACATTGAGACCCATTAATTTTGTGGGTTTTCACATCCATGACTTGGATCAGCACCGTTGGTCCTCCCACACAATGACTACTGCATAAAAATTCAAAATAGTCAGCCCATATCCTTATTCTTTCACAAGCTTCTCTTGGTAGTAGTAAAAGACACCAGGTAAATTTTGCATTGTTAACTATAAGGAAAAGGAATGTGTCACATTTTATTTCACATGAGAAGTGAAAAAAGAAATCTTTATTTGAACTTTTTCCTTTGAAGTTGCTGGTTTTCATCATGGGAAATTTTTGAGAATTTTAAAGGAGTGTTTTACTTTCACTTTGATTCAAAATATCAAGGTTTTTTTGCCAAAAAGCCCCAATAGTGTAAGTTAAAATTATTCAGAAATATGAACATGAAACACGATTTAGTATGAAAAAAAACCTTTTGGATGTATTTGCTGTGGGAAATTGAAAATTTCCAGTGGAAATAAAGTAACACCATAAAAAGTCAGCATTAACAAAAAGAGTACTTTTGGTAAGAAAATTTTCTGCACTAAATACTGTGGCCAAGAGTAATTGCAAATTATCCAAAAGCCTGAGAGAGCTACAGTGGATTTTTGGAACCTTTTAAATATCCCACCTAATGCAGTAATAATGTGGCACAGTGAGAGTGTGGAAAGATTATAGCGAAAGGTTTGTATCCCAGCAGCACCTGAATATAAACAACATGTTTGTTTAACTGACAACAGCTTTTTCCATACACGATTTTAAATTTGCAGAAAACTATAAATAGATAGCACTTTCACTGAAAGCATGAAATTAACCAACTGGGTACTCGACTTTGTAATGTGGAGCAATGTGGAGTGATAATGAACACCATGTGTGTGTGATAATGGGGGCTGTAGAAAATAGATCTGGCCAGCTGAGTGAAAAGGAAATGCTAAAAAAGAAAAAATCTGAAGTCCAAGCCAAAACAAGTGACCTAGTGGAGCAAGTAAAGGTTTGTGTTTGGGGCAGGCTAGAGGCCTGAGAGAGATCAGCAATTCAGCAGGGTATTTTTAAGCGTATGCTCAAGGCCCTCCTTATTCGGCAGGAAACTTAGGCATATGCTCAGAGGTTAAGCATCAGCTAAAGACTCATTGATGTCAATGGGTCTTAAACACATGCCTAGAGATACATATGTGCTGAAGTGCTTTCACAAATAAGAATGGACTGGGGATCAGGGCCTCAGTCCCCTGGTATTCCATAGCAGGCTAACCCTGCAACCTCCAGGCTTTCCAAATTCTTCAGAGTAGATCTCATTTATTGTACACACAGGACCAGACTTAAGCGTTAAGAACTTGCATTACTGTACATAACTGCCATTGGCCCTTTGGTACTGAAATAAGTAGGAAAGTCCAGATACATTTATAAAACACCAGTAATTTCTACTGCAATGTGTCCAAAGAATTCTTTTAGTGATAACAGTGAAAGCATAAAATAAGCAGAAATGTGACTTTTGAGCTGGTCGTTTAATCTTTCCAATGCTGATGTAAAAAGATTTTCAAAGAGTGTACTTAAAGATAAAACTGACTTTGAGTAATTCATTTTGAAAGAGTACATGGTGCTCTTAATTTTTGTGCAACCAGTGGATCTGTATTTGCTTATGACCTTCTGTGCCTCATTACTCCACTTATCAACCACAGAGCTGACTGGACATCACTGTAACAACAGAATTGTCACTTTCTTTGGAAATTCTGCTTCATGCAGGCAAACTGCAAAGCATTAATATGCCATGATACAAATTTAGAAATCCATAACAATTATTCTCTGAATCTCAGGTGGCAGGTTGACATTATGAAAAAAATCTACAAAATTTTTAGGTAATTTATGTCAGACTCAAGTATGGCTTTGTCCTTCTTAAAAATTGCATGAAAACCTACCATAAAGCAGCACGGGGAATTCTATGGTCAGGTTACTAATGATATTAAATATTTTTCCCGTGAAGTTAGTACAGAATTTGAAATTATCAGTGAAAATCCTTCCTGTGCATTTCAGTGAACCTGAACAACCATTTGGTCTTTGCATTTTGTAACTCTCCAAGGACAAATATGCGGCAGAGGAAATGGTAATAAAGATGCATTGCAGGGCTGGTTGAGAACTACTTTAGATGGATTCTGTAAATGACGGCCCATTTTAAAACACCCTTAATGCAACAGGAGCAAACTGGGGTGCATTTGAGTAACAGGACACTGCCAGGGTACTGCTGTATGCAAACACTGCATTGCTTTTCTCTAGTGATGCCACAGAAAGGATTATAGAAAAAAGCTGACTTAAACAAACAAACAAACAAACAAAGATAACATCAATAAAATTTATGAAGAAAATCTATTATTTACATGTGTGTTTTCCTTCTGTCAGAGGACTCATTGTCTTTAACTGGATAGCATTATGGTTTGGCATTTTCTGCAAATGCACTGAGGAAAAGCCACAGCAATATACTATTCCTTCCATAGACGTTAACGTTTAAAGACTCACAGAAGTGGCTAATGTTCAATTTCTGGTTAACATTTTGATTACTTTCTCGCTTTGTTTTTCCAGATGAAGACAACCTGGTGAAAGCGTTCCCACATTCCTCTTTGCACTTCTGCTATGACAAAACTTAGCTGATGTAGGCAAATTCAAGTTCTAAAAGCATACATCATAGCCCAATTTTGTTTCAAGTTTCTGCCTCTTTATTAACCAGGGAAGAGCACCTCTTCCTTCTTGCCCAAGAAAGCTGCTGGTTATCATTCCCATCCCTCCGGTCGGTCGAGTAACACATGATGCTAGCCTAGTATAAATAGGAAACAGGTTCCTATGGAATCTGAAATACTGTTTGTACATCCTACCACTGACCACAGCGGAACAATGGTGTGCCCATGACAGAGGGAAAAAAAAAAAACTCTATTTGCTTGCTCTTTCTGTGCCTCTGTCTGGAATATACCTAACTCCAAAGCTATTATTTATAGTTATGAGGTGACAACTGAGAGCTAGCAGTCTGCTGAGTGAAAAAATGTTTGCATTTATCCTTTCTAGAGATATCCTATATATGCACACACATGCATGTGCAGCAGCTATACATATATACTGGATAGAGAGAAATACCTAATCAACTACAGTGCTTATTCAGTGCTATGAAAGAAAAGAAAGGTTCTTTATTTTGTGTGAATTAAGTGACAGAAATTCATTTTTTAATATTATTCCAAATGAAGGTAATTTTAATCAAAGCCTACAACGACACTGGCATTGTTTAAAACACTGAGAAGCAGTGTTGTAAGTCTTCTGTGAACACTTCTGGTTATCAATTTTATTAAAAAATCACCTCTTCAGAGTTTCAATGTGTTGGAACTTGCAAATATGTTTTTTAAAGTCAATCTTGGGCAAAAAGGTTGGGCAGGATAGACATTAGGAGGAATTTCTTCACAGAAAGGATTGTGAAGCATTGGAACAGGCTGCCCAGGGAGGCGGTGGAGTGAGTTCCCATCCCTGGAAGTGTCTAAGAAAAGTCTGGACATGGCACTTAGTTCCATGGTCTAGTTGACATGGCGTTGTTTGGCCAAATATTGGAATCAATGATCTCAGAGTCTTTTCCAACCTAATTTACATTTTCCACACAAACACCAAAATACTGTTGTTGGAGGGGTCTTCTGGAAGTCATCTAGTTCAGCTGCCTGTCTGCAGGACTATCACCACCACCACACCAAGCTGTCCATGGTTTTTCTCAGTCAAGTCCCAAAAACCTTTAAGGATAGATATTCTGCCTCTTCTCTGGGTACCCTACTCCAGTCTTCCAAAGCAAAAAGATTATTTTGTGACCCCTTTGTGGCCACTCGAAGCTATGAAGAAGGGTTTAGCTTCATTATCTCCATAGCTTGCCTCTAAACAGTTCCAGACTGCCCATAGCTGCTTCCTCATCAGGCTCTACAAGCACAGCATCCTTCACCTTTCTGTAAAGGGCACATTCTCCCTAGGTGGCTTCTGGCCACCTTGGTAGCCCTCCACAAGTCCCTCTCCAGCACCTCTATGCTCCCAGAGTTTCAGCCAACCTTACACACCACTTCTGTAGTAACAACAAATAGGATGAGCTCAGCTTCATCAGGGTTGCTTGGAAGATTGTCACTGAGCAATCCCTTTACTCTGCTTGGGATTTATGGTACAGCCTTTGGCAGGCTCAGCTGAGGCAGTCTAAGACACCAGTGCCCCAGTCTGTGCCTTTTCCCAGTTCCAGAGGTGACAGAAAATGTTGTGCCCCAACAGCCCTCTCCTGTTAACTCTGCTCTGGGGACAGCACAGGGTTGCAGATCATGAGGCCTGTAATGGCTGCTATCACTGCACCTAAATCCCTTGGAGGTCATTTCCAGGTGGACTTCACCTCCGAATTTCAACCAATGTCATTATTCCTGGATCATTTTGCTCCATGAATGGGGTCATTTCAAGGAAATATAAAAAACAGTCCTATGATCAGATGCAGTCTAAGTCTTATGACCGCTGCCCGTGATTTAAGAGGAGCAGAAATTCCCTTCACAACTCTTTCCAGCAGACAAGCATTTAATAAATCTTAGGAAAGTGTGAGGAAAATAAAGGGAAAAAGGAGACACTGATAAGAGAAATACTTTCAAAATAGGCAGCAACAACAGACAATTTAAAGTAATTTTCTAGCCAAGTAATTACAAGAGTTCTCTGTCATAATTTTCCATGGAGGAAAAAAGTCAAAAACAAATAGGTAGTAATCTGCAAGTCTGAACCACAGAAAATCTGTTGTATTGTCCTTCTAAGGGAAGGTTAGAATTTGTGTTAAAATAGGAGGTCTGTGTTTTTCTAATCACACAGAACTTAGAGTCTACATCAGTTCTTAGCCTCTGACTGCATGGATTGTGGTGGATACTGCCTCTCTCATGAACAGTGTGACTGACTTTGGCCTCTTCTTCAGCAGTTCAGCTGCGTACTTCCCTCCTTAAGGTGGGAGAAACCACTCCTGAACAGAAGAACCATGTTCTAATAGCTGTGATTCCATCCAAATCTCAGTTTTCAGCATGTCAGGACATTCTGTCCATGTTTCCTACTGAGCAAAGCTAACTCCACTTCTCTACTCCTTTAGGTATCTCCCTGCTCAGTGCCTTGTTTATGGTTCCTGGGCTGCTTTCCAGAAGCCATCAAAGCTGCCTGGCTCTCCCCACAGGCTAGGAAGAGGGGATGAGGTGGGATTTAGGTTATCTGACTGTGGCCTGAAGCAAAGAGTCCAAGTATCCCACCAACAGGTGACGATTGCTTGGCTCTCCTCACCTCAGCCATCATGCACGCTTGATCCAGGCCAAATCCCACCCAGCTCAGGGGCTGTCTGTTCCTACAAGCTCCCAGTCAACCTTTGGGAGCGCAGTGTATACACACACGCGCTCCTCAGGCGGTTCCCTGTGAGTGTGCCAGGCCATTAAAAATGTTTCTTGTTCCCAGCTTGGAAATATTTGACCGGTTGAAGAGAAATATACTTTTGGCATGTACTCCCAACCCACGCTTTGTTTTCATATTCTTTGCTATCAGTAAAGATATTTTAATATGCCACAAAAAAAAAAAGAAGTTCTGGATGAATTTGCTCAGTTAGAAGTACTTCTGGATCTACACCATAAACAGAAACAGAGCTGACTCAACAGCAACACTTCCTAAAACCCCAAAAATCAACAGCAAGTTACATACAGGAAACAAGATAGTCATAAAAAGCAAACTCTACTCTCATATTGGGTATTTCTGTCATCTATATGAGACACAGTAATAAGTAATCAGACCTCTGTCATGTTATTTTCCCAATGCCTTACTTTACAAATTAGTTTTAGAGAAGTAATAAGCCTATTATGACAATATGAAGGAGAGATCTTTCCCTTCTGCACTCCAGGAAACTTGAAAACCACCTCTGAAGATGCCTACGTACACTTGCTTTCCAGCCCTCAACTGACACAGAACAGCAGTGGCAAAGGCCAGCAAATTCTCTCCAGAATTCTCCTGGAGACACATTGATTTGGGATGAGATTTGGGATTTTGAGTCAA
Organism: Phainopepla nitens; assembly: GCA_013400175.1. Taxonomy (NCBI): domain Eukaryota; kingdom Metazoa; phylum Chordata; class Aves; order Passeriformes; family Bombycillidae; genus Phainopepla; species Phainopepla nitens. Next base: position 181,877 of record VXBQ01006424.1, on the reverse strand, counting down.
GCTAGATATCAGCTCAGTTTGTACCTTCACAGCAGCATGGAGCAGTTCCAATACTGCTGAAACCAATGGGTCAGCCATGTGAGCAATGCCTGCTGTTCCCTCTACCATATCTCTCTATGCAGTCTGGACAGGAGTACAAAGGAGACCACGTATAACCAATGCATGAAGCTGCATATTCTCAAGGAAGAAACCTTCTAACACCCTGTGGGGCTACGGCTGGAGGTAAAAAAAAAAAAATGGTTTGACAGGTTCCTCTCTGCTTTTTGTGCCTGTCTTAGGGTCAGAGGTGTCATCAGGTAACCCCTTTTTCAATGGAAAGGAAAAAAAGAACAGTTCTGGTAATTGATTTGTTGTTTTTGTGAACATTTTGTTCTAAACTCTTGAAATTGTTTTCAAGAAACAGAAAACTGTTTTCAAGTTTTGCTTTGTAGGAGAAAAAAATGTTCTCCTTCAAAGAGAGGAGAGAAGTACATTAAAAAAAAAAAAGCATACTTTAGGAATGTTTCTCACAGGAAAAAAAAAGGACACTCATACAAAAGAACATATAAGACAAAATTCACAGGCGTATAAGACCATGATAAAGGAAATATTAAAGCTTACCAAACTTTTCTGCTGATTACACACCTAACCTGTCTGACTCCTCTCACACACAACCAGACAGGTGAATGTCAGTAAGAACAGACTGCACTACAGCAGACTTGGTATCTTGACCCAGACTAACACTCTTACATGGACACTAAGGACATTGCTAAAGAAACCCAGGCTCCATTGTTAATCGTTACTTTTAGCAAACTTCCCTCACAGCCTGAGCTAAGCACCATATTAAATTGTGAAGAAATCACTAGAACTACTATGCTGCAAGTGACTTTTAAATCAAGTGCATCAGTTATACGATATTTAGCGCTGTGCTGTAAAGGGTGGTAAATGGAGGTGTCATAAATATCTGACTTTATCATCTGTTGACTCATAATCCAGATGCCAATGGGATATAAATCATGTAAAGCATGTTTCCAGATTAGGAAAGTCTGGCTGTTCACTATTGTTCTAGTGAACCACATGATTTCTTTGTAGGATCAGGAGTGCCCTCTGATGGATAGCAGCTATTACAGGGAAGAGTCGACTGGAAAGTGGCACATCCTAAATCATCTACGCAATACAAGATATTCTCACTTCCTCCACTATGCATTTACAGTCTTCTGTATGCTTAACTACTATAATAACCAACTATTTTTTTTTTCTTGGAAAGAACTTTTTGCATATTTCTCTTTCCATTGCCATATTAGTGTTTCCATTCCCTATTAGTGTTAGGGATGCAATCAGGGCACTGCATGTGCATGCATCTGGTTGGAAAAGATATAAACTGAAAGAAATTTAAGACCTAAACTACAAAATTTGTGTAACAAGCTCTGAGAAAGGCCTTGAAAGGCTCTGACAAGTTCAGACACCTGCAAATTCAAATATTTAGTGGAATATCAAAAAATATATAACTGGGGAAACAGGTGAACTCTCTTAAGAAGTGCTTATGTGCATGTAAGAGCCCAAGAGCTTGCATGTATTTTTCTGGCTCTATAAGCTAACCTAATAAAACATGTTAACTCTCTCTGCAAACTTTGCCTCATTTATATCCTCAGACAATCACAACAGAACTGTAAGAAAATAGGAAATATTTTTTTTCTCCCTTATCTGTTACTTTACCTGTCTGTCAGGTATTGAGCATCTTCAGGCTGCTTATCATTTTAAATTTTACCACTTCTGATATCAACTGGCCTTTCCAAACTGATTTGGGAGCTGGAGAAGAGTCACAGACTTGGAGTTTTTTTGTGAAGAAAACTGTGCCCAGTACCTGGTAACATCTCTCCCTTCCACTGGAGTAGCAGGACTGGAGCTAACACCTTTGGTGAGACAAAATCAAAATCCCTCCCAAACTGGTCTCAAACACACACTTTCCCTATTGTACACCAAAAAAAGGTACATGCAATTTTGAAGTATCCAAGCCCTTGCAATACTCATAAACTGCACCTTGGGGTTAGCAGCAATTAGTACTGACCACCTGAAGACCCTTTAAAAAGGCAAAATACTAAGAATTGCACATTGTTTAATAAGTTACAAATGCAAACACCCACAAGTTTCAGAGCAAAACCCATCTCCTTAGATGTGCAAAGGGTGATGGGTGGCATCAAGGAATGTGGCTGGGGAACAGAGCTGTGTGCATTTTCCCCCTGTCTCCGTCACTGCTGCTGATGCACAAAGCCAGCAGCCGTTTTGCCCCAGGTCTGTTGCACCCTGTTGGCAGAGACACACACAAGCTCTGCTCTCTCGCTGCTACTTTATTTTATTGTTATTTTTAAGACCTGAACAAAATGTCATCCTTAGATTTTCCCTCTGATGAGGAAAGCAGGGGGAGATATGAAAGACCAGCAGAATGTTTCTCTCTCGAATGAAAGAGACCAGCAGAAAATTTTTCTGTGACAGATTTTACTCGAGTTTTACATACACCATAGAATCCTAAATATTCTGAAATAGTCAATACTTGCATACTATGATCGTAGAGTTCCTCTTTCACATGGAATTGCAGGCAGCTGAGACACAGGCTGGGATTATCCAGACGCTGCCCTGGGTGGAGTATGAGGCATCTCCTCAGCACATCTCTTTGAGAAGAGCCCTGGCACTCCCGGGTGAAGCCCAGCGACTTGGCTAGCCCCGGGCACACTGCCGGGAGCGCCTCCAGGCCCCTGAGGGGGCAAAGGAGGTTCCTACCACTCATTCTGCCTCGGTCTGAGGAAGAACTGCTCAAGCCCTTGTCCCTGAGGGGCTCCTACACCTCGGAGGAGATGCTCTGGGGCGAGAGCAGGAGGAGGCTGGTGCCCTGCTCAGGCCATGTGGGATGCGAGGCAGGAGAGGGGGCTCTGCTCCGGCCTCTCCTGCCCCAGCACCGGGCCCTCAGGGAGGGTGCTGCAATTCCCTCGGAAAATGGCCTGGAAATCACTTGGAATTTTAGCTAATTTGTGCTGAATTGGTGGAAGAGCGTTAAGGTCTAAATGAAACATCCTTTCCACTTTTTAGTGGGCCCATTTAATTTTCTATTCAGGTTACTGGTTCATGAAAATGTCTAAAGCGGTGCCTTTTGGCTGGGTTTAGAGCAGGACTTTCATTTTCAGGCTATGAACCTTTCCTGCACATTACCACTGCTGGCCATTACCACTTTTGAAGAGTCTGAGGTGCCGTGCCAAGCCTCGGGGCCGTGCTGCGTCCTTGGCACCTCATGGAGCTTGATCCAAGTCCATCTTAGTCCAGATCCAGCCTTCTTGCCTAAATACCCCTCCAAGTTAATCTTGTACTTTCTTGAATTTTCCCATGTGGGGCTGGGGAAGGGTCTGGAGCACAAGTCTTATGAGGAGGGGCTGAGGGAGCTGGGGATGTTCAGCCTGGAGAAGAGGAATCTCAAAGGTGACATTATCACTCTCTACAACTCTCTAAAAGGAGGGTGTAGCCAGAGAGGAGTCGGCCTCTTCTCCTGGGCAACCAGCTGCAGAACAGCAGGGCATAATCTAAAACTGCACTGGGGGAGGTTTAGGTTGGATGTTAGGAGAAATTCTTGACAGAAAAGGCGATCAGACATTGGAATGGGCTGCCCAGGGAGGTGGTGGAGTCACCGCTCCTGGAGGTGAGAAAGGAAAGACCAGGTGTGGCATTTAGTGCCACAGGTTTAGTTGGCAAGGTGGTGTTCAGTCATAGGTTGGGCTTGATGATCTCAAAGGTCTTTTCCAAAGTAATTGATTCTGTGATTCTGTTGCTGTCACCCACAGGCCTGCTGAGATCTGTGAGCTTGGTGGGTGGCTTGCACATCCACACTCTGGGCAAGTGGCATTATACCTCTGCGGGAAAGATTTGTAGCAGAAAACTGGAAGTCTTGCTCTAAAACTAGCCAAAGGGCACGACTTTAGATATTTTCATGAACAAATAACCTGAATAGAAAATAAAACAGATCCACTAAAAAATGGCAAAGGAGTTGTATTTTAACCTTAACACTTTTCAACCAATTTAAGAATAAATTAGCTAAAATTCAAAATTATGCGCCCTTCTAAATTAAAAAAAAAAAAGAAAAAAGTTTCAATTTAAAAGCTGAAACAGGTTATGCTCTTAGCATCTCTTCAAAACACTTTTCTATTAAGATTAATGGGAACTGACTCTTTTAGCTTGAGATTTTGTTCCAAATATGAGCATTGTTTAGTGGGATAATAATCATCACTATAATATCACCAACGCTATTTGGTATCACAAATACCAAGCGATCCCAGTTCTCTCCTGAAACCCTAGTGTCTCTGGTATCGAGGTGTAGCAGTGTGCAATACTTGCTGTTAACGTTTAGCTATAGCAGAAGCATGTACAAAATCAAATCTGTTTTCAAAATGTGAGATAGATGGTAAAAAATTGGGCTAAGGGAAAATACTTGTAGTTTTCTAAGAGTAGGAACTAAACCATATGGGAATAGCTCAAAAAGAGCAGCTGGCTTATGAGTTTGCAAAATAATATGGTAAAAGAAGATGCCTACTGAGTCCTTCCTATGTTCATGGCCCTGGGTGAAGTGCTTATGTTATGAACAGTGTCAGAAGGAAAGTATCTGAGCTGGAGTCAGGGGAGTTACAGATTTTTGAGGTTGCCCTTCAGTGAAAACTTTATTGTTTGAAGTTGTCCTGGGTTTCTGTAGAAAAAAAATACTGCCTTTTGTTGTTGCATAGCACTGAAGAAGCAAAATTACGGACATTTGTACTCTTAGATGGTCAGGGTATTATTAGCTAAGTAGTATAACACCATTCACATGTGAGCACATGGTTAAAATTTATTCTCCAGAGTTTGACTGGAGTTACTCTTTATAGGTGAGGCCTTTCAGATCCTGCATACCTGTCTCTGCCATAAATATGGAGCCAGAGGTGCAGTGTTGTACTTTTCATTTTGCTTGTCATTCCCCTCATCTGAAATTTTCTTTTGATTTGCTGACAATTCAGGGCAATCATGAATCAAACACAATAGATATGAGAAATGCAGAATGAAAAGCAGTCCAGAAACTGAACTCTGTGGACCAAAAGGCAGTGAATTCCCTGGTCACTAGAATGGATAGACTTTAATTTGTCAATAATTCTTCAGTATTATGGAGAAGTATCAATAATAAAATGAAATGAAAATACCAGTCTTGTTGTTTTATTGACAAATCGACCTAGCCAGTCCAACACCTTGAATGAGGGGAGACTGACATGCAAACCATGGTCTATACATCTTTACCCTTCAGGCATGCCGAGGTGATGGCAAGATCAAAGAGGCTTTTGAAATGCCAAGTTCTGAGAAAGGAAATTGGGAAATATAACTCCAGAGTTAGCTGGAGGGGGCAGGGATGAGGGTCATGTTAGAAGGTGTTAACCACTGTAGAGAGAAGAGAGACTCTTATCCCAGATGGTGCAGACATTTCATTGTTGAAATACAACTGTGACCAGCCCATGTTATAAGGTAATGAAATCTGTCACAACTGGAACATCAAAAGTGGTCACAGGCTATAAAGGAATGGTGTTTGTGGGAGCAGTAGGGGCAAGAAATGTCGGACACTGGAGGCTGTGTCTCTGAGACGCTGTAGTCAAGAGGATCAGAAAGGAGAGGAAGGAAGAGATTGTCTTGCTGACAGCTGCCCGAGGATAGGAGCAGAGGACAAGTAAGATATTGCTTCCTTTGTAATGAATCCAAGATGTACCTCCATAGCCTGACGTTTACTGAGCAAACTGAGCCAGTTGCTCACGCAGACAAGTCCTTTCAGTCCACTCTGGTTTTCCTATACATTCTTAGTACATTCTGTTTTAATTAGACTATTTGAGTCCTTGATTGTTTGCAAATTTCATGCAGACTTTTCCTTAGCAGGGCTTCTAAAGAAGGGGAATTACAGGAAGATGCCTGGAGCCTATCGTAGTTGGGATGTTTGGTCAAAGGGACTTGGAGTGTGGAGAATTCTCACAGGAGATGGCACTTACAGAACTGGGGACTGGGAAACACAAAGGAAACACCTGGATGGTCGGATGTCTTTTTATCTTCCTCTGATTTTCTTATGACTTAGAATTTGAGAATATTGAAAGTCAAATCAGAAAGAGAGATGTCAGTCAGCGTTCATGAAAATCAATGCTGCAAGGTAGAAATGTACTGAAAAGTGCTAACTAATTGCAGGAAAACAGGGGGGGAGCAGACTTAAAAGTGCAAGTAGCAGAACTAGACACTTCCAGCAGAGTGCAGCATCACCCTGGATGAGCTGTGCTTGAGCATGAAGGCTGAGAATAACTTGCCTACCCATAAAAGATAAAATAGTAGGTGTTTGTTGCAAATAAATCTCTCAGAAAAATAATTACACCTTTCAATTTTTGACTTTTGAATAGTACTTAGATGCTCTTAAATGATTGACTGTGTACAATAAGTGTGCTGAGGATGGAAAGTAGGAGAAAAAACCTGGGACTGGAATTAGAAGTGGGAGCCAGGAAGATCCAGGCCAGAGAGGTGGGGAGGAGGGGAGGGTCAGCCAAAGAAAGAACGAGTTGACAGGTAGCCTGGTGGTAGGGCAGGAGATTGGAAATAAACGAACTCACGGGACTGACCGAGCAGAGAATGAAATGAGAGGAAGTACAGGCAGAGAGAACAGGATTGGTAGCTGGAGCCAGAGACGGGAAATGGAAAAACACACTGGAAGAGATGAGACAGGTGGGATCAAAGAGAGAAGGAATAGGCAGAAAGGATATTCTGTTAACCAGTAAAGCCCATCTCTCTACAGAGGCCTTGGGATGCATATGTATCATTTTTTGCTTCCTGCGAGTCTCTGTGTCTGACATAATACAATATTGTCCTATCAAGGATGAAAACATGCTTTTGCTGTCTCTCCTTTTGAAAAAAAAATCACAAGGAAGAGGTCAATACTGGGGATTTAGAGGTGCCAAGCCAGCTGTGCTATCATGGAGATAATAAGGTGCTGCCATATGATAGATCTTATGATTTTTTTGTTGTCATTTTCTTTTTTTAAAAAACTAGGACATTGCAGACAAAATTATTTTTTAAAATCTTCTTAAGTTTTCAGAGTCAAATCTGGAACAGTCAGGCAATGAGACAGTGCAAGGATTTTAGCCAGTCCTCTGTGGAAAGGCATTGTGATGGGTCCTTGAAGTACATGGCCACCTGGGTCTTTTTCCACTGGAATTCTGCTTCATTTTTTGTATGGAAAAGGCTTGTTTTGGGGGTGATCAGATCTGTACAGCGAAGGAGGATCTCTTCCCTCCCTTTATACTACATTTGTTGCAGAAATACAAAGGATATAAGACACGTGGAGAGAAGTTTATAGAGAAGGATGATGACATGGTTGGAGTCACTGGTCAAAGCCTGAATAACAGCACTTTGCTTCAATGTCTTAGCACCTTCCTAGCTTTGCCATGGTATCTGGGAATTCACTTAGTGAAACTTTGCTAGTTGCTTTTGTTTTCTTCTGCTTTTTTTGGTCATTTTTGTTTTCTAGGTGGTGATCATGTCATAGGGCGCTTGACTTGAGGATCACTGCTGTGCAGTGTGTAGGACTAAAGAAGGCTACAACTGAAGCAGTATCATGCTTGAGACAAGGACTACACCCACCTGAGTAATCTGGAAAGACAGGTATTAGGAGACTGAAGCTGTGAGAGGTGACAATTCTAATTTTAATTTCTGTGCAGCATAAATCCCTGATCCATAAAATTGTGATGATGATGTCACTACATTACTCCAGAGAAGCAATCTAGAAATTAAATAACATTTTGGTAGCACTGAGGATACAGCAGTGAGGCATTCCATAGTCCATCTTGCAGATGAATCAGAGGTGCAATTGAAAAGCATATTTTATGATCTTCTAATTAAAACCTGATCATAACACACACAGAGTGAAGTGAAATTAATGTGTGGCCAACATGGGATTAATCTGACCTAGTTTTAGTCATCTGGGCTTGCTCCAGTCAGTAGGGATTTTATTCCAAAGTAGGCATCCATGACAGGCAGGGCACTTGTCTCTCTGTGTCTACTTGCTAGCTGCTTTCTTAGAGAAAATTTATTTAAGAACTAGGTATTTTGTTTCGTGGCTTAAAAATCACTGTGATGTTTCACGTTTTTTGTCAAAACCAATGTGTTTTATTAATGGCACGTGCAAAATACACAACTGCACCGGGTCGGTCAAGGAGAGACACAGCTATCTGGTGAATTTGATTTCCAAACTTTATTTTCTGACCAAACAATAAAGGTATAAGCAAAACCCAACTTTGATCTCAAAACTTGTTTTATTTTAGATTCCTACATTATCTTTTCCAGACCCTTTTTTTTTCTACCTGATACTTTTCCCTAGACAGTCTTTTGTTTAACAGCCTGCTCCATGTACTCTTAATCTGGACTGTAAACTCTGGCCTAGGGGCTCTTTTTTATGTGCTGTCTGTGTAACACCTAACATCTGAGACACCTCTTGGGTCTGAAACATAGCACTTTCATAGAACAGGTAATAAATACTCATAATTCCAGTATCATAATGGTTTCAGTCAAGTAGAAGTGAAGACATCCATGGCTGAATCCAGCACTGCATCCAGGAGATCTAAACAGCACTGGTGAAACTTCTGCAGTGAACCATGCAGGTGCCCTAGGAATGGAAACAGAGACTGAGGAAGTTAAATCTGCTCTCAGTAGCAGCACAGAGTTCAACCAACCACACGTGGTTGCTGTTCCATTCTCAGGGAAGAAGTAATGACTGTCCCATGGCAGCTGGAAGGGATGCTATGAGTCACTGGCACCTTCCCACTCAGCTCTACTCTGCTGTGGAAAGGAATAGGAATTTTTTTAGAGGTTTTTTTGCACACTTCTGACTAGCCATACTGCCTGAGAAATTTCATTACAGAGCTCTCCCAAAAAATTAGGGGTGATAGACGCTCTCCTTTCCCTATCTCCCCAACCATATGCGCAGAGTAGTGAATTATCCTCAAGGAAAGCAAAGTACCTTCTAATTTTACTAAATTAAAATCACTATACTGGACACAAAGCAGTAGATATTACGTAAGTTAGTGCCACAAAGCTAAGAGCAATTAGTGATATTGGCAGAAACTGATGCACAGAAGATTCCACATGAATATGAGGAAGAGCTTCTTTACTGTGCGGACGACTGAGCACTGGAACAGATTGCCCAGAGAGGGTGTGGGATCTCCCTGACTGCAGATATTCAAGAACCATCTGGATGCAATCCTGTGCTTGAGCAGGGAGGTTGGACCAAATGACCCACTGTGGTTCCTTCCAACTGCCCCATTCTGTGATTCTGTGATATTGAGAAAAGTAAAAAATATAGCTGCATCAAAAGGGACTGAGTCTGTTTGGACTAAACATTGCAATGAAAATTCATACTTCTAAGACACAGAAGGGAGAGACAGTAGATGAGGATCCCCACTGCACCAGGATGGAAATGAGAATGATGTCCGAAGGATTTACTGAGGGGAAGAACAGTGTGGGGGATTGTTTTGTCTTAAAAGCCATGCCTACGAGCCCATTACCAGAGGCATGAGAGTGTGCCCAAGGAGGGCATGCTCTTGTTCAGCCCTGGAAAAGCAATGACAGCGTGTCTCAGAGATTACATATGCCAGGGCAAAATTAAGCCATGCAGGGAGGTGATGAGCTATATGAGAAACCAAGGACATTTTTTGTGTCCCCAACAGCTTTCTGAAGTCTGCTGAGACAGTTCATTGCTCTGGATTCTCACTCAGCTCACACTCCTCTATCGCACAGGTAGAAGAATAGCTTATGTCAATGCTCAAGAGTGAAGTCTGGTTATTCCTGTAATATCTCCAAGGAAATAAATGCCTGCAAGGAAATCACCATTTCTTGCAGCTTAGTAGATTGCTGAGCCAGACCACTCTGGATTTTTTGTGGTAGAGCATGAGAAATTCCACCAATCTGGGACATTTACCCAGCTGGCTAGCAGGGTCTGTGACAGCTCTTAGTCATCTTGGAGCCAGTCCCTGAAGAGAGGACTCTTGACCTCACTGCTCTGAGTTCCTCTTCCAGTACAGCTGACTGGCCCTGTCTTGGCCCAACCCAGAACATTTGGAAACCAAGTATTTTGCAATATCTGACATGAGCTGCTAGGCATTGCAATAGAGATGCCAGGAAGGAATACAGTGACAAAACACTTTTTTTACCGGGAAGCCCTGTACGGACACTCTAGAAATTTCTTCTAGCAACATTTGAACCCTAAAGTCAAGATATATATAAATTAGACTTTGCTCCACACTGGCCTCCAGAGCATGACCAAGAATTTGTTTCCCATCCAGTTCTGCTGAGTGACATACAAGAACAATACAGAGCAACCTACTCCATAGAGGGAAACAACAAAGGAGAGGTAATACCCTTGGTCTCTCAAGGTACTGCTGGCTGGCTGAGAAGGTCACCAACCAAGGTTTGCAACACTTGCCCATGTCAGCACTAGTCCTGTGTGAGAGGTTTGGAGATGGTTAAAGAAACTTCAGAAGAGCTTCTCCGAGATATATGCCAGTGCTGAATATGAAGACTGATCTCCACTCTCATGGGATGTGCCACTGACTTTCTGGAGCAAGTCTTAACCACTTCTTTCAGAGGAGCAGAAGGGAAGAAAGGAAGGAGTCAACTACATTACACATTAAGCCCTTTTTCCTCTCTCTTTAGATCTCTTTCTCATAGACTTGCTTGAGAGACACTCTCTGATGCTCTCTTGTTTTCTCTCACTTCAGTTCCAACAGTCTTAGGTTTATTTCTGTACATTTTCACAATGTTACTCTTATCCTTAAAGCGTCAGAGATAGGCTGGAGAGGCAGTGATAGGAGCAGATGGATTAGGTATCCAATGACATCTTGTTTTAGTAGCACAAGCCTTGGCTCAGATACCCTTGTTTTGGGCATCCCAACACGATTCTGGAGTAGGTCATTTTAGCATAAAGCTAGTTCCACATATTTTCCTCTTATTGCCTGAATTAATATCCAAGAAGCTATTTTACAGGATAAAACCAGCATCATCAAAGAGCCCTTCCCACAGCAAAAGGATGCCTATTTACACATCTGATCACCTCATAAATGGATGTCACAAGAGATGAGACCTTCACAGCATCAGAAGGAGCAGCTTCCTAAAAGAGTCCTCGTGAACAGCCAAGGCCAGCAGACACAAGTGGCAGGGTGATCCCCCACGAGTGCTCCATTGTCCACCCTGTTCCGTGAGCTGCAGGGTCAGTTCAGGACAGCCCAGACTGTTTGTGCTGCACTCTGCCCAACCGGACTAAAGCATGCGTGTTCCAGGCATAGAGAGCTCTGTGGCATTTGGGGTAGGGCTGTGCTGTACAAGCCAAAGACAACATTGTGTACACAAGTCCTTTTTGCTTCCTTTGGGGTTTTGCTGCGTCTCTGCACGCAGCTGTGGTGGGCAGAACCAGCATCTGTTTAGAAATGGCGTGGCTGTGGACAGGGATTGATGAGGAGAGGAAACAAGGGCAGACAAATGCCCATGAGATAAATGGTGTTGGTGCACACAAACATCCAGAAGCAGAGCAACTGCCCAGAGTTATCTTTGTTTCTCACACAGCTGACTTCCTAGCAGATTTGAGACACTTGGTAGTGATGGTGTTGCTATTTGTCTAGCAGATTAGAGCAGGGCGCTGGATCAGGATGAAGTGGATGTGACTAAATTTAGGAGCAGTGTTTACTTTCAACATATTGTGAGCCATTCAAACTTACCAGGTCAGCAGAGATCTAGTAACTGCCGGGAGTGCACCCCAAGGAGCAATCCATCAGGCCTGCCATGGCGTGAGACACTCAGCTGCCCAAAAAGAGCCAACCAGACACCCAGACCTCTGCTATGTGAGGTTGGCAGGTATGGCACAAGACCTACACAGGATCCTCCTTACTAGAGGGAAACCTGGAGAGCACCAAGCAAAACCAGCACCTTTGTATGAGTGATGAATCTAGCTGATGTGTCTACTTTAGTGTGACCAGATCCCTCTCTAGCTGCTCATGACTGTCCCAGCCACATTCCCATTGGCCACAGTGGAAGTTTAAATGAACTAGAGCACATCTAGTCACCTCCTTGTGGACAGCTGAATGTGTCCTGGCTTGGAACTGAACTCCAGCCAGGCTGCCAGCACAGGCCAGCTGAGGAAGAAGGCATAGCCAAAGAGGATGTGAAAAGAAGGGGAGGAAGCACAACTCCAGATTTTGCTAGCATGCAGCTCATGCCATTAAGGATTGCCCCGTGGTGAGGTGGGCAGTGCACAGGGCAGTCACCAGGGCAATAACAAGACACCACACAGCTGTTTTAATTCAAGTCATGTATGGGAGCATGAGGACAGAGGAGCCTAGCTGTCATGGAAGAAAATACAGATTCATTCACTTTCCAGCCATCTGAGGAAACAAACAAACCAAATGAGTCCAGATTCCATTTCGTGGACTTCAGGTACCCAGGAAACTGGGGCATGACATCATCCAGCAGAAACAAGACAGCAGCTTGTTCAGCTTCTGTAATGCTGTAAGAAACCACCACTTCTCTGCACAGTGGGGCAGCTCGTGTTTTCCAGGGAAAAAGTGACCTATCAGTCACAACTTACAATGTGTGATTGTCCAGAAGTTCCAAGGAAGTGTATGGAAGTGACAGCACTTCGACTGTCTCCAGATAATTTTGTCATTTAATAGTGCAAGAAGATGTGGACTCGCACTGTCAGTGCAAGAATTGAAAGAACAGGTGAGATGCCCAGTCAGTCTGATTTACCCAAGAGATGGTCACACCATGCTGTACCCCTAACAGGCTGTTTATTTAAGGCATTGGCAGATTTTCCCCTCACTGTGCATCTGCCAAACCACAACTAAGAGCTTTGCATTTAGCCACGGAAGGAAAATCTTGAAAGCAATTCATGAATCTACACTAAAGGCACTAGAGCTATAATTAAATCAACTCTTAAAGTAGTGTAACTCTTTTTATGGCTGAAATAGCAGCCTTTATTTTAAGCACCATTGGAGAAAGAGGAGGAGAGGCAAACATTTCCATGTGAAGGCTTGGAAACTCCTTTCAGGGTACTAAACATTCACCAAGGCTTCCTGTGAGCATTGGAGTTTGTCCTTTCCCTGCTGGCTGGATTTTCATCCCGTTTGACCTCCAGCAGCCGGCTGAAAGCCCTTCGCCAACCCGACAGCAGCTGTCTTCGTGCGAAGGACATCGGCGGGACAGCGGGGACTGGGCGGGCGCAGGACGTTGCCGGGAGCTCGGAGAGCCCCGAGGACGGGCGGGAGCTA